>JABTTQ020002287.1:0-495422 GCA_016081115.2 Rehmannia glutinosa
GTACTATTTTGGTGCAAAATATGCATTTCATTTCCATCGATTTGCACTATTCTCGTAATATTCTACTTTTGTGCATATTTTCATACACTAAAATCATTAATTTAAAATAAAAAGAAAAGAAAAATTTAATGCAACTACATTGTTGCGCTATTTTTTTGCGCAAAATTGTTCACATCTTTAAAGTGGCTATGATGTTGAGTAAATTTCTGCTCCAAATTGAAGATAGAGCACTCCTTGAGATGCCCTAAGTAGAGTAGTAGGTATAAAAATGAGAAAAAGAACAGTATTATTGCTAACCCCAAATTACAAGACATTTCCTACTTCTAATGCATTTCGACTCAAAACCAACCATTGCATATATTTCATCCACTTGATCATGCAATCTATCTCCAGAAACAAAGCCATGAAAAACTCCTTTTACTTCTAAACAACTCCAACCAGGATGTTTGATCAAATTCATTTCTTTCATAACACTCCTAACTTCTTCAACCTCATCCCATCTCTCCACACTGGCTTGTACATTACTAAACAGTGTGTAATAACCAGCATTATCACTTTCCAACTCTAAAACCTTTTCAGCTGCATATTCGCGATTTTCGATCCTCATGAACCCTAGCAGCGGCTAAAAGTGCCGACTCAGATTCTTCCGTCCGGTAAATCCACTAGCTTCAGAATAATCGACAAGGCCTCTTTAATCTTTAATCTTGCCCGATCGACCTAATAAATCCACCACGCAAGTATAATGGTCTAAATCGGCTCGATATTAAATTCCCATTTCATGGAATTTAAGGCCTTGCAACCTTCATGAAAGAGACCAGAGTGGCTACAAGCAGATAATAAACTTAAGAATGTAACATTATTTGGCTTTATTCCTTCATTATTCATCTGATGGAAAACTTTAAGTGCTTCTAAACCTAATCCATGTGTGCCATAGCCCTCAATCATCGATGACCATGTCACGAGATCTTTCACGCGCATTCTATTAAAACAAATTCTTGCAGAAGAAATGCCCACATCTAACATACATATTCAGAATAGATGTCTCTAACGACGACCACTTTCATCAGAGACGGAAAAGAAATTTCTTATAAAATATCCATGAACGGCTTTGCCTAACCGTAGGGCGCCTAGGTGCATAAATGCAACAACGAAGCTTCTCATATTTTCAGTCTCGGGCTGACTATCTGCAGCTAACATTTGCTGGAACAGCTTAACAGCCTCTTCAAAATCCCGGACTTGGCATACAAGTCCAACAAACTACTCATTAGAATATCATCTAACGTTCCACTTTTTTAGAGCAAGACAATATATTTGTTTACCTTGACTATGATTTCACACCCTTCAAGCCCTGAAATAATAACAGTAAACGTTTCAATGCTTGGTTTTACTTCACACCTCATTCTATTCAAACAATCTATGATTTTCATAGTATTTCCTTCTGAAGAATATAAATGAATCATAATATTCCAAGAAACCACATCCCTTAAAGGAGTTTCTTGAAAAAGAACTTCGGAATCATTTGCACTACCGATATCAGTGTACATTTTCAAGATTGAATTTTTCAATGACTGATCTATCAAGGACCCACATTTGATCACATAGCCATGAAACTGTCTCACTTCAAGCACACTAGAACACATTTGCAACATCACAATAATGGTTACCTCATTAGGCTCCACCTCCTTTTGCATTTCATTGAATAATCCAAAAGCTCCATTGGCATTTCCTTCATAGACATACCCCGAGATCATTGATGTCCAAGAAACCAAATCCCTATAAGGCATTTCATCGAACACCCTCAAAGCATTCACAAAACACCCGCGCTTCACATAAGCATCGATCATGGTATTGCAGAAGTAAACATCAGATTGAAAGCCCATCTGCATTGCCACACAATGAATCATTTCTGCAAAACTTGAACCACATTCAAGCAACACTATCAGTTTACTCAGTATCGGAAATGTATAGCCATCACATGAAACCCCCTTTTTTCTCATTAATTTATAAACAAAAATTGCTGATTCAATAAAACCTGAATTCACATGGGCCTTAATCACTTCATTCCAAATAAAACTGTTGGGTTCTTTCATAGCCTTCAGTAGCAATACAGAACTACCAAAATCACTAAACTGAATATATAAAGATGTCAACTTTGAAGCAACTGCAAAAGACACTCTTTTCCCATTCGAGACTATAATTGAAGCATGGGTTTGCTTCAGAATTTGAAGGCTTCTGCACGAATTTAGTACAGAGATGACAGAAGAAGAAAATGGGTATGTAGAATAGTGGTATTTATGAATTTTCAAGTAATGGGGATTGAGTAATCGTAGACATAACTTGTGGGCTGATGCAGAAACATGGTTCGACGAGGAGGATGGATGACAGAACCGATAAAGAGGGAACCCATTTGACACGAAGAGAAGGAATTTTGACTCAAAGAAGGTTTCTTGAGGAGTTTTGAGATGACTTTAATCTCGAAGGTTGTTTTTTTCTTCTTTTATGATATAATTCCCCTTATTAAAAAAGTCAACTTTATTTATCCCACACCGGCTTTTTACAACAAGGCTAACTCGTTTTTAAAGCATTGCTGGGGATACAAGGGGCACGACCTTACTTGAACAGGATCTGTTCTATAGGCTCGTACCTCTGTATCCTTGAGTTCTAAGGAGACAGGAAATCAAGTCTGGTGGATGAGATATAGCCACTTGACCAGAGCGTGATTAACGGCTCCTTGGCCTGGCTGTGCTCAGCTCCTGTGAGCTGTAGAGGATCGTTCTTAGCTAGGGTTTACCTGGCTGGGGATGGTCATGTGGTTGTCTGACAGACTAAACCAAACTTTTTCGTTTTTTGTTTATTCAATCAAATAGTGCGACCTTATTGTAAATTTGCAAAACTTTATCAGATTTCCTCACAAATATCAATTTCATTTTCCTTGAAAGGATGATGAAAACCAAGATTTTCCAGGCCCTCATGGCAGCGGGCATAAACCCAGATCGATTTTCACAGAACCGTACAAATCGGTGCCCATAGAAACGGTGGACGCGGTGGTGATAGGCGCCGGCGTGGTGGGCATAGCGGTGGCGCGTGAGCTTGCGGTGAAACTCGGCAGAGAAGTTTTGGTTATAGAGTCGGGGCCCACTTTCGGGACAGGCTCGAGTTCTCGCAACAGTGAGGTCATTCATGCCGGCATTTATTACCCTCGCAATTCTCTCAAGGTATTTTACTCTGTTCTTCTTGGATTGTATGGATTAAAAGTTGTTCTTTTTTGCTATTCATGAAGCCACTTCGATTTTGTGAGAACTAAGTTTGTATGCCTACTATGTGGTATTTGGACATTGCAGTATGTTCAATGAAATGGTGACATTGAATTTCTTGAATGTTTATGCCTAAAAACAAATTCATGCCTAAACCTCTCAGCATCCTTTGTAATAAAGACTATACAAAACACAGATCAGATTCAGAACAAGAGGTATTTTTCACTGTGTAAGATATCAAGTCGTTGATACAAGAATTGAGTTTCACATCAGATGATTAAAGGATTTTGAAACGTTTGAGATATAACTCATGGACTACATAAGGTTGATTCCTGTATTCTGATTTTGATATCATGGACCTAGACGCGGGAGTATTTCTATCCAAAAATTCTATTATGCTATTTTGGAGAACCTCTGCTCTAAATACCAATGTTGGGAAAAAGTTCTTATGGCTATTTCTTGATACCATTATTGAGATGAATCGAATGCAATCTTTTGTCGCAGGCGCTTTTCTGTGTTAGAGGAAGGCATTTGCTATACAAATATTGCAAAGAACACGATATTCCTCATAAACAGATTGGCAAGCTAATAGTTGCCACTAGATCTTCAGAAATTCCCAAGTTGACTATGCTGATGAATCGAGGAATTGAAAATGGGGTGGAAAGCCTAAGGATGATGGAGGGTCAAGAAGCTAAACGATCGAATCGAATTGCAATGCACGAAAGCTTTACTATCACCTGCCTCTGGGATAGTCGGTAGCCATTCGTTTATGCTATCACTATTGGTATGGCTTTTATCTTATTATGTTCAAGTTAAACCGGAGAAAAAAACAACTTTGTTGTGTAAATGGTTTGCCATTTTAGAGTTATTATATGAATATTGACAGGAATGTAGCATTTAGGGGAAGCTGAGAACCATGGAGCAGTTTTCTCTTACAGCACTACTGTAATTGGTGGTAAATATGAAGAAAACCGTTTGCAGCTTTACGTTTCTGAAAGCTGAGAACCATGGAGCAGTTTTTTTTTGTTTATTCAATCAAATAGTGCGACCTTATTGTAAATTTGCAAAACTTTATCAGATTTCCTCACAAATATCAATTTCATTTTCCTTGAAAGGATGATGAAAACCAAGATTTTCCGGGCCCTCATGGCAGCGGGCATAAAACCCAGATCGATTTTCACAGAACCGCGTACAAATCGGTGCCCATAGAAACGGGTGGGACGCGGTGGTGATAGGCGCCGGCGTGGTGGGCATAGCGGTGGCGCGTGAGCTTGCGGTGAAACTCGGCAGAGAAGTTTTGGTTATAGAGTCGGGGCCCACTTTCGGGACAGGCTCGAGTTCTCGCAACAGTGAGGTCATTCATGCCGGCATTTATTACCCTCGCAATTCTCTCAAGGTATTTTACTCTGTTCTTCTTGGATTGTATGGATTAAAAGTTGTTCTTTTTTGCTATTCATGAAGCCACTTGATTTTGTGAGAACTAAGTTTGTATGCCTACTATGTGGTATTTGGACATTGCAGTATGTTCAATGAAATGGTGACATTGAATTTCTTGAATGTTTATGCCTAAAAACAAATTCATGCCTAAACCTCTCAGCATCCTTTGTAATAAAGACTATACAAAACACAGATCAGATTCAGAACAAGAGGGTATTTTTCACTGTGTAAGATATCAAGTCGTTGATACAAGAATTGAGTTTCACATCAGATGATTAAAGGATTTTGAAACGTTTGAGATATAACTCATGGACTACATAAGGTTGATTCCTGTATTCTGATTTTGATATCATGGACCTAGACGACGGAGTATTTCCTATCCAAAAAATTCTATTATGCTATTTTGGAGAACCTCTGCTCTAAATACCAATGTTGGAAAAAAAAAGTTCTTATGGCTATTTCTTGATACCATTATTGAGATGAATCGAATGCAATCTTTTGTCGCAGGCGCTTTTCTGTGTTAGAGGAAGGCATTTGCTATACAAATATTGCAAAGAACACGATATTCCTCATAAACAGATTGGCAAGCTAATAGTTGCCACTAGATCTTCAGAAATTCCCAAGTTGACTATGCTGATGAATCGAGGAATTGAAAATGGGGTGGAAAGCCTAAGGATGATGGAGGGTCAAGAAGCTAAACGATCGAACCGGAATTGCAATGCACGTAAAGCTTTACTATCACCTGCCTCTGGGATAGTCGGTAGCCATTCGCTTATGCTATCACTATTGGTATGGCTTTTATCTTATTATGTTCAAGTTAAACCGGAGAAAAAACAACTTTGTTGTGTAAATGGTTTGCCATTTTTAGAGTTATTATATGAATATTGACAGGAATGTAGCATTTAGGGGGAAGCTGAGAACCATGGAGCAGTTTTCTCTTACAGCACTACTGTAATTGGTGGTAAATATGAAGAAAACCGTTTGCAGCTTTACGTTTCTGAAAGCAAGACTCTTAAGAACTGGGATGGAAAATCTCCACCAAAGCCAGATTTAATTCTTAGTCCGAGGATTGTTGTGAATTCGGCAGGTCTAGGTGCTCTAGCTCTTTCTAGAAGATTCCATGGCCTAGACGATGGAATTATTCCGAGACCCTACTTTGCCCGCGGTTGCTATTTCACGTTATCAAATGTTAAATCTCCGCCCCTTCCGACATTTGATCTATCCTGTACCTGAAGATGGTGGGCTAGGAGTGCATGTTACGTTGGATTTAAATGGCCAAGTCAGATTCGGTCCTGATGTTGAATGGATCGATGGTGTTGATGATATTTCAAGCTTCCTCAACTTGTAAGATTTTATTTAAAACTTCGTTTTTATTGTTTGGTCATCCTGTTCAAAGAAAATACATAGTGCCGTGCTCACCATCTGCATAAATTTTCCTCTTTGGGGGCTTCTTAGGAGGAGCAGATAAGTTTTCTGTTAAATAAAGGTATATTAACAAAAACTACTGATGTTTAGCCTAGTTACAAAAGAAAAACAAAAAACATTGTTATCTTTAAAATTGTGAATACCCCTTGACATCTGTTCCTATATTACAAATTGCCTCCTCAAGAGGGGGTGTTTGCAATCTTGAAAGTTAATTGGAGTATTTTGTAATTAGACTGAAACTCAGGGTTGGTGTTTGCAATTATTCCTTAAATAAATAAATGAAATTCACTTTTAAGAATTTTGTATGGTAACTTTGTTTTATTTTCCTTTGCCTCAAAGACTGAACTTGACAAGTTAACCTAATTGTCTTTTAATAGTCTAAATCATAATCTTTTTCTTGTGTCACTATTTTATTGATGAGCTGCAAAACAGGTTGTGTAACAAATTGTTTATCTTATGTGAATGTACTCTGTCATAATAAGGTTTGATTATTCTGTGGCTGGAGATCGTGTAAATCGGTTTTATCCAGAGATAAGAAAGTACTATCCATGCTTGAAGGACGGAGCGTTGGAGCCTGGCTATGCTGGTATTCGACCGAAACTTTCTGGAGCCATGCAGGGTCCAACTGATTTTATAATACAGGTGACATTAATTATGCACATCCCATTTATTGAACCTCTTGAACTTATGTCACAAAAGCTCACATGAAATGTTTTAATCAGCAACTGCATATTCATTGTAGGGAATATAATTACAAAACCCTCTTGAAGCCTCTTATGATGCAACTTAGTAAGCTGAAAGCAACTGTCTTTGGGATATTTGTAATGTTAAAAGTTAACTAGGTTTTTTTTTGTAATTAGGCTAAATCTCAGTGTAGTTTTTGTAATTAATCCATAATGTCATCACTGTTACTACTACAAATGTAAACTAGTATGACTTAACTCATTCAGTTCCTTGTTATTTATTTTTTCACCGAAATTGAGGCTAGACCTAGACAATTTATACAGCATTTATATTATGCAAGCTAAATATCTTTATACTTGAGCATATTGAAAAACATCAATGAGGATGAATGACAATGTAACAGCAGAAATTCTATTTTAATATGCAGGGAGAGGACATTCATGGCATACAAGGCCTCATAAACCTTTTTGGTATTGAATCACCTGGACTAACTTCAAGTATGGCCATTGCTGAGCATGTTGCTGCTGTATTATCAAGATGACTCACTTGCAGAGATGATATAAAGATTGTCAGATGTTTGACAGATTATAATTCTTTTCTATTTTTCAAGTTTGGAAAATAATCAATCATCTGATTTGTACTATTAATCCTCTTAAACTTTGAGAATATATATGCATTCTTGCAGTTCCAAAATAAATGGGGAGCATATTAGCCAAATTTGTGGTCTTTCACAACATTAGTGCATTTAAGGATGGCAATGGGGTGGGGCAGGTTTTGAAGACCCAACCTCCCTGCCCATCCCACAATGCAGGTGGGTCAACCTGCCACGAGCTGCAGGTTGGGATGTGTCGACTGTGTTGAATAAATTTAATTATTGTACGAGTTTTTCTTGTATTTTTATTTTTTATCTTATATTTTGTATTATAAAAACTTACTATTTATAAAAATTGTCATTATCAATGTGTAATATATAATCTTAAAAGTACATAAGAGTTACGCTATCATATAGAATATATATGTAAAACATATATTATTAAATCTTCTAAAAAGAATAAAAATACTAAGTGGGGGCAGGTAAATTGCCATCCCTAAGCGCATTGCTGGAATTACAAAATAAAGGATAACTAGTTTAATAGTCAGTAGAAAAGGCTCTATAATATAAGTTGTGAAATGTGGATCATCCTATGATAAACTTCACTAGAGAATCTTTTGCAAGCAAAATCTTGCGACAATTCATTGTTTCTGAATTTGCACACATTTTAATAGTTTTCAAAATTTGATGCTACATGCACGAACTCTTTCTTCGCATTTGTGCTACAATCCCTCGGTTCACTTTCATGAAGTCGTACATTGATGACGTGATTTTCCCTCAGCGTTTTCTTTCCTGTCGCCACTTGTACACAGGTCTGGAGTCCAGAGTAACAATTTCATCTTGACGAAGTTTGCGCTTCCTGCCCTTTTTCTGCACCAGCGGCAGCGAAGTATTTACATGATTACCCCCTACTAGGGGATCAAAGATATATAAATTTTAAGCTTAAACTATTGATACCTGCAATTCTTTCTGCATTGCCATATCCATGTAGATTTTCTCTAGCTCTTGCACTCGGTTTTTTCTAGCCTCCAGTTCTCGGTAAGAAGCAGCTGTCTTTCTGCACATGAATCGTATTTAGCGTGCACAATAAAAGGCTGGTACAAAAAACACGCCACTGTTCTTTATGTAGCAAAAATCGTAACAGATATTTTGTACTTCAGTAGTCATCTTTATACATTCTGTTAGCATTCTGTTCAATAAGTGTGAATCTTTTGGAATTAAACAAGTTCACTTAGCTCATTTAGCATTCGCTTTCAATTGGATTCCAATAGCAGTTCCATTTCCAGTTAGATATTGAAGCATTACTAATTTTATTCAACCAGGAGAACATAATTCTTGGGATAATTACAAAACTACCTCTGAGATTTAGCCTAGTTACAAAAACTCAATTTATCTTACAAAGTTACAAATATCCCCTAAAAGTGTTACAAACACCCCATGAGGTTTGCATTTACCGAACAATTTGTAATAGAGAACCAAATGTCAAGGGGATATATGTAATTTTGAAAGATAACTGGGTGTTTTTGTAGTTAGACTAAACCTAAGGGGTAGCTTTCGTAATTACCCTAATTTTGGTGATAAGAATGGTCTGCATTGATTCATTGAATGATCTCACGTTGAGTGACTTGGAAGGCATCCACCCAATTTGAAGAAATTAACGGAAAAGGAAAAGAAAAGAAAAAGATTAGTTCGATTTACCTTTTGATATCTTTTGGCAAGTCTTCAAAAGTAGGATTTTTCTGTCTTCTGAAACCTTTGCTTGTATTTCTCTAGCCTCATCCCTAAAAATGGAACAAAAACTATGGTCAATAATTAAGTAATGAAAGAGTTCCCTATTGGAATTGTTATACTACAGAGTTTATATTCTTCACTTTCCAAATTCAAAATTTCCTGAAACATACGAATGTGGTTGATAAGCCATAATTCAGAAAACAGTCTTCAACGAATGCAAACTTCACTCAGAGGAGAGCAACCATTTTGCGGGAAAAAACAAAATAAATGCTATGAATAGAATAAATATCCAAAAGAAGTTTATGTTTAAGAGCAAGGAAAAAAATGGCGTGCTACCATTTTATGGTTATTTTACTATTTGATAACAAAGGAATGTCTAAACCAGTGTTGAGATAGGGAAGACAAGTAAAACGTGGAGAGTAAGAGAACAACGATATACATCTGCAACAAACGGGTTTATGTCACCATGAAGGATATCAATTCTGTTCTAGTAACAACAAGAATAAAGTGAAAATTACCACTCCACGTATACTCAAATAATCCCCACACTTTTATCCACCATCCATTTAAAATTCTTAAGGGTAAAAGGACAGAAAACTAGAAAGTAGTTTTTTGTCTACTAAACTTTTATGCATCAAATAGTTGAATATACAAAGATTTTTGCACCTCAGAATTCTTCCTTAAGCTAGAAAGCGTAAAAAGGCAGCCATATACATCGAATGCAACTCTAACCAAAATGTTGATAAAGAAAAAAGTCGTCTTTATCTATCAAACCTCAACTCAAAGGCACATCAAATGTTCAAAGAAAGAGGTATAACTCTCGTTTAACTGTCAATGCATCATTTTTCTAATATTGTTAACATCTTGAAGAGAAATTTCAGCGGTAAAATGTTCTATATGAATAAGTACCATACCAAGACCAGGTCCCTAATTCAAATCAGATTATTGGCAACTGTGAAGGACAATATATTTATTGAATGTTCTAACAATAACAATACTGAACCTGGTCTAGATCACTGACTAATCAGATTGTTAACATCAGTAAACTCAGCATTATTTACTGAATTTTCTATAGAAATCAGTACCAAATCAGCAATAGGTTGCTGTATCGAAACAGAATGTTTATGTCGGTAACGCTTAAGGATAAAGGTGGAACTCCAGAAACCTAAACAACAAATTTACAACCTTTGAGCAGGTAGCCACTTAACTAGGAAGCATTAAAAGCTATTTTGCTTTTCATATTTTGTCTTGTCTTAACCATATGTTAGATTTTCTTTCTAAACAACAAATCTGGATATGAGAAACTTTGAGAAATAGCTAAACTCATCAATATATCAGACTACTGACAATAATAAATAAATAAATAAGCCTTGAATCAACTGCTTCAGTATTGCATTTACTTTACTCCACATAATAAATATCGAAAAATATCAAGAATCAGCAGGAAAGGCCTAATCAGTAATCACACCTGTCATCAGCATAATAAACGTGTTTGCTTGATGAGTGGTTATCAAGAGAATGCAGCATCCCACTTAGCTTTTCAATTTTCTGCATCAGTAAAAAAACAATCTTCAAACAATGAATCTGAAGGACAACTACCACAAGTTCTAAAACAATAACTAGACCTCAAACTGTAAAAATTAGAACCTTTTTTTCTGTTTGAAGTTTCTGCAAAATATATCCAATGTCTTGCGTCTTCATCAACATGAGCTCTTCCGTAGTGTATTTGTTTGCTTCACTCCTTTACCATTCAACAAGTCATACTCAACATATGCAAATGATTTTTAGAGAAAGTACTAAAAATAACCTTCAAATCAAATAAAAACTTGCTATCTTACTCCAATTTGTGGATTCCTTTGACAGTTTTTGTTTTAATCATCTTGAAGTAGAATTCATCCGGGTTCCTAAACGCCGCTTTTTCCCTAAGTTTCTGTAAGGCGTATAGACAACCAATATAAAACATTACTTCAAATGTTCATTAAAATTCCACTTTTGAGATGCTATCTCAAACCAACAAAATACAGGGTTACAACAATACCTGCAATGTCTGCTCCTTTTGGTGGAAGGCTCGTGCACGCCGACATAATCCTTATGCTTTTCGAGCAGCCCAAATCTCCTTCTCGAATGCCTGGCATAAGCAAGATACCATCAAACAAACAAATCAAAATAAAAACTAGTCAAAAGATCAAAACTCACAATCAATTAAAACAGAGCAACGAACAAGTAATTGTCAAAGGAAAGGGGAAAAATGCCAAAAAAACTCACGGCTGAGCCGCTCCTTGTGAGCTTTTCTTGGGATGGCATTCCTTAAAGACGACATTGTTATGCACCTTATACAAAAGCTTCAAAATAAAAATCAAAATAAACCCAACACATAAGTATTCCACGATAACCGACTTCAGAAACATATAAAATTCTTGCAGAAATCATACTTACTGAGATTTTGTTTATGGTGAAACAGCAAAAATTACTCTTAGTATTGATAGGGCAGCAAAACAACAACGATAACCAAAAAATTGGGTATTTTGTATACCTGATGAGAATCTTTAACTGAGATGCCGAAGTTAGTAAGTTAGAGCTTATCGCCGCCGCCGGTGGCTGTGAATATGAAGGTCGGAACTAGTTTTTCGTAGCATGGCTGATACTAGTACTCGTCTTTTTGCCCAATTAGGCTATTTAGTAATGCCCAGGACCAGGACCAGGACCAGGACCAGGACCAGGCCCAAGATCAATACAAGCTAAAGCCCATGGCCTAAATTCGATTCAATTTCCTGGATATTATTTAAAGAATTATGAGATTGTTATAGAATGAACCAATTTAAGAACACAAGAAAACTAATATTTATAGAATTATCAAAGCATAATAATAGAGAGAGAAAAATATAGAGAGAATATAAATCTTGCAATTCTCTTAATCTTTTTGGTGTGTATTACAATGAAAATCTCAAGCCTATTTATAGGCACAATTCCACCATAAAATGACAAATTGATAATGGTTTAGGTAACTAATGGTGTATTTGGTATGGTGGATTAGTTAGACATCCACATCTTGAAATTATATTATAACACTCCCCTTGATGTCTTATTCTTTGGATGAGTATGCCCGTTAAAAACCTGTTCCGTGGAAAAACCCAACGGGATAAAAACCAGACATAAGGAAAAAGAGTACATTCTCAAATCCGGACATTGTGCATCACCGCCTCGTTAAAAACCTGTCTGGAAAAACCCAATGGGATAAAAACCACACGAAAGGGAAAAAGAGTACGGCAGCACAATATATTTGCTCCCGAAACGAAGAATATTAGCCGTGCATAATTGATCCATCAATCTTCCTTCGTATGTGCTCTCCTCATTCCGATGCCGTAAAACCAATTTTTCAAATGTAGGCGTTGGTAATGATTTTGTAAATAAATCGGCAAGATTGTGACATGAGCGAATCTATTTGAATATCTACCTCTCCACTTTTCTCGGAGTTCATGTGTGTGGAAAAACTTTGGTGAAATATGCTTCGTCCGATCGCCTTTTATGTAACCACCTCTCACTTGTCTTATACATGCCGCATTATCCTCATAAATAATAGTAGGAGTGTCTCAGAATCGGTTTCGATTGACAAGCATTTCGTATATGAGCTATAATCGATCTTAACCAAACACATTCTTTACCACGACCGTGAAGAGCAATAATTTCGAGAATGATTGGAAGAAGTAGCAACTAATGTTTGTTTGGTAGATCTCCATGATATAGTTGTATCATTGTAGCAAAATACATAACTTGATTGAGATCGAGCTTTGTGCGGATCGATCTATACCCAAGATCGTCAAGATAACCCACTAACCTAGAATTAGTGGTTTTCTCGGGAGTAGAACAATCCCAAATCAGTAGTACCACCGAGATATCGAAAGATGTGTTTAATACCATTCCAGTGTCTTCGAGTTGGCTCAGAGCTATATCGCGCAAGTAGATTGACAGCAAAAGAAATATCAGGTCGAGTACATTGTGCCGATACATTAATGCTCCAATAGCATTAAGGTAAGAGGCACTTCAGGACCCAAAGTCTCTTCACCGGATTCTTTTGGTGGAATGGATCTTTCTCGGGATCTAAACTGCGCACAACCATAGGAGTACTCAAGGGATGAGCCTTGTCCATATTAAATCGTTTGAGAATCCGTTTGGTGTAAGCAGATTGGTGGACAAGTATCCCATTATCTTTATGCTCTAATTCAAGACCAAGACAAAGTTTAGTTTTTCCAAGGTCTTTCACCTCAAACTCTTTCTTTAGATATTCAGCAGCATTGGATAATTCTTCAGGGGTGCCAATCAAATTCATGTCATCGACATAAACAACAATGATAGCAAATCCGGTATCTGATCTTTTGATAAAAACACATGGGCAAATGGTATCATTTTTGTAACCTTCCTTAGAAAGGTATTCATTAAGTCTATGATACCACATGCGACCGGATTGCTTCAATCCATACAACGATCTTTGCAATTTGATCGAGTATAATTCACGGAGTGTCGACTTTGACATTTTATATCCATCGAATTTTCATATAAATATCGAGAATCTAATGAACCATATAGATATGCATTCACTACGTCCATTAGGACGCATGTCCGATCGTGGACAACCATACTTATAAGAAAACGAAATGTAATTGTATCCATCAGTGTGAATATGTTTCATCATAATCTATCCCAGGTCTGGGAGAATCCTTGAGCCACGAGTCGGCTTTATATCTCACGACTTCATTTTTCTCATTTCTCTTTCGAACAAATACCCATTTGTACCCAACGGGCTTTACATTGTTTGGAGTTCTCGCAATTTGTCCAAATACATTTCGTTTTTCTAGAGAAGCTAATTCGGATTTTATTGCTTCCTCCCACATAGGCCAATCAAGGCCTCCGGCGACATTCCATTATCGAATGTGGTTCATTATCATAATCATCATTTATAATTTCTTGAGCAACCGAGAATGCAAATTTATCATCAATAATTATTTCATTTCGATCCCATATTTCATTACAATAGTTCATGGATTCTCGGTGCTACCGAATTTTGTATATTTTCCGAGGTGTTAGGTTAATGATTTATCCGGAACATGCTCATTATTATCAACTCTCCCTTTCTTTTTCGGGAACAATATCTTTTGAGCCAATAAGTTCTACCACGTTTTTGTCGTGGGATATCATCATTCATTTGCTTATTTTCTTCCTCGGAACAATAATCCTGGCCGAGCATTTGCGGTAGGAATATGAGACTCGTGACTTTACTAGCATCATTAAATGCATCGGGAAGTCTATTAGCAATATTTTGCAAATGAATAATTCTATTCACCTCACTTTCACATTCGTAAGACGTGGATCTAAATGTGATAAACTTTGTTCATTCCAGGAGATACTCTCAACTGGTTTTGTTTATCTAAAACATCTTTATCCTTTCCCATCGATGGAAAATTTGTCTCATCAAAGTGACAATCCACAAACCTAGCGGTAAATAAATCTCCCGTCATCGGTTCTAAGATGAACAATTGATGGAGAATCAAATCCAACGTATATACCAAGTCACGTTGTGGACCCATTTTTGTCCTTTGAGTTGGTGGAATCGGCAAACGAACAAAGACACCGAAAGTGCGTAGATGCGAAATATTTGGCTCAAAACCAAGAGTTAATTGCATTGGGGAGTGCATATGATAAGCGGTGGGGCGTAATCTAATGAGTGCCGATGTAATAATCGCATGACCCCATGCCGCACTAGTGAGTTTTGATCTCATTAATAATGTAATGACCAACGATTTGAACTCGTTTAATCAATGATTCTGCCAATCCATTTTGAGTATGAACATGTGCTACTGGGTGTTCAACATTAATTCCCAGTGCTGCGCAATATTCATCAAAACTTTTTGATGTAAATTCTCCGGCATTATCCATTCTTATATTCTTAATAGGATAATCAGGAAAATGTGCTCGGAGTTTAATAATTTGCGCTAATAATCGAGCAAATGCAACATTTCTAGTAGATAATAGGCATACGTGTGACCATCTACACGATGCATCTATTAAGACCATGAAATATCTAAATGGTCCACTTGCAGGATGTATTGGTCCACAAATATCACCATGAATACGTTGTAAAAATGATGGTGATTCATAACCAACCTTTTCCATGGAAGGTTTAGTAATAAATTTTCCTTGTGAACACGATTGAGAAATAATCTTTGGACATTAGCATCTTCGTGCCTTTTAATGGATGTCCATTAGTGTGTTCAACAATCCTACGCATCATAGTTGTTCCTGGGTGTCCTAGGCGATCATGCCATAACCCAAATATATCAGGATTCACCAGCTTCCAAGGCATGGTGGCATATGATTCAAAAGCTTTAATTTGGACACAATACAATCCGAAGTCGTTGCTTCAAATTTCTCATGGGCAATTCTTTTTCCCATTTTATAGGATGTGATACATGTATACACTCTTTATTATTTTCATTTAGTGTCTCCAAGTGATAACCATTATCACGCACATCCTTAAAACTTAGTAGATTTCTTTTTGATCTACTAGATAACAATGCATTCTCAATATTCAATATTGTACCATTAGGCAACACCACGCAGTTGCATTCCTGAGCCATCAATAATCTCAACGGGACCCGGATATAGTTGTAACTTGTGCCTTGCACAATTTCACACTCGAGAAATATACTTTATTTATTAATATTGAGTGCGTTGTTGCACTATCAAGTAGACAATAGTCTCTTTTCTAGGTGTTTCCATGTGCACTGTTATAATTATTATTGAATTAATATATAAGATTATTAAAAACTTTATAAAAATATCGTGCATAACAAAAATTTAAATAAAGGATTTTATTCGACAACATAGTCATACATAATCATCTAATTATTTAAAGATGCTAAGATAAATTGCTATGGCTAATGAGGAAGAATTAAGACAAGAAGATCAATAAAATCCAAAATTCTCTGGTGTATATTCTCCAACAAAAAGCGAGGATTGTGTATATGAAGACCAATGTAATGATAAATACTAACATTAAGTTAACCATTTTTGGAGTGAAAGAAATGTGGAGTTTTTAGAAAGATGATAGAATATGTGTGAGTTTGTTGAATGAAATGTTGGTATATTTATAGATAAAATTATTGTTCATAGTTGATATAGCGTGGAGGGGAAAAATTAATGTGAAAATTTTGAATGTAAACTTTGTGAATAGTATGGTAGAAATTTGATGATGTTTCATGATAAAAAATATTAGACACAAAAAGATTTATTATTTTAGTAATGCATAAAATTGGGAACCGGAACAAGTACAAACATGGTGCAACAAACTTAGTCTCGGGAATATATCATCCAGAAAATAACATACAAACATTGAGATTATTTTTCAATTTATCCGATCGGCACCTTGTGCCTCATGATCCTCAAGAAAATCGGATATATCAAGTGGTTTCGATTCAACAGGATTTTGATCACGTAAAATTTCAGATGTGTAGGCCTCATTAATAGTAGGTGGCTCCACTGCCTCAGTGGCATGTGTTTGAACACTTTTGCCTTTATTCTTCTTTGATTCCTGGTATAATTTTACCAGGTCTTGGTCGATTCGACATGTTTTGGCCCAATGACCTGTCATACCACATCTGTGACACATATCATCACCAGTTATTTCCATATGCATTTTTCCCTTATCACGATTTGGCTGATTTGGATGCCCTTGTTTAGCATTATAATCGTTTTGGCGGGTATAGTTATAATTATCTCTATTATAGTAATTACGACCGCCACGATCAAATCTGTGAGTATTTTGATGTGGACCACCACGGCCACGACCCCTGCGGCCCCCACGCCCGGGTTTATACTCACGGCCTCTAAATCGGCCCCCTCCTCTACCGGAGTTAGCATGTGCTTCAGGCACTGCATTAGACCCGGAAGGTCGCAAATCGTGATTTCTCAACAGCAATTCATTGGTTTTCTCAGCCGTGAGAAGAACCGAAATTAATTCAGAATATGTTTTAAACTGGCGTTGTCTATACTGCTGTTGTAGCACAATATTTGATTTATGCATAGTGGAGAATGTTTTCTCCAATTTATCATATTCAGACAACTTAGTCCCACAAAGAGCCAATCGGGACTCAATTTTAAATAATGCCGAATTATAGTCGGCAACGGACTTAAAGTCCTGCAACCTTAGATGTTGCCAATCATATTGTGCTTGAGGGAGTATTACTGTTCTGGTGTGATCAAACCTTTCTTTGAGCTTTTGCCATAGCTCAGAAGGCCTTTCAATTTGTATATATTCATTTTTTAAATCATCAGATAAATGATGACGAATAAATATCATTGCGTTCGCCTCATCTTTCACAACGGCCTCCTCGATTTTTACAGGCTTCAAGGTTTTTGCGATCTTGACCCCGAAGGTGCAATTTAATATCCGACACCATGATAAATAATTTTCACCAAAGTGGTGTCAAGGATCCTGGAATTTTTGCTTTTCAATTCGACCATTTTTCTACAAAGAAAATAAAATAAATTAGTATACAAAAATTCAAACTTGAAATATACAAACCTTTTCTCGAGCAATAACTCGTCCGATAACGTGTTATAGAATGAACCAATTTAAGAACACAAGAAAACTAATATTTATAAAATTATCAAAGCATAATAATAGAGAGAGAAAATATAGAGAGAATATAAATCTTGCAATTCTCTTAATCTTTTTGGTGTGTATTACAATGAAAATCTCAAGCTTTATTTATAGGCACAATTCCACCATAAAATGACAAATTGATAATGGTTTAGGTAACTAATGGTGTATTTGGTATGGTGGATTAGTTAGACATCCACATCTTGAAATTATATTATAACGAGAGATAAAGTATTCTTGGGTTTTTAACACAAAATTGTGAATTGCAAATAATATTACACATTTGGGGTAGATTTTGGGTTCTTTAAAAATTTAAAGTGAGTCGTAAAATGGGTTAACGGCTCAAGATTCCATTAACGATGAATTTTCTTTTAGAAACTTGGTTCAATCGTTATTCTAAATCACGATGATGGATTTTAGACAATTAAAAAAAGTAAAGATTTCAAGTGAGTTAAGTTCTGCCTAATGAGTTTAAAAGAACACAATCTTTTTTTGTATTTAATAAATTATTAAAAGTTTGAGCATATCGTAGTGGACAACTGGGATCCAGGTAAAAATTGGAAATGAATACTATATACTAATTCATAGACGTGATACAAAATAGAATGTAATGTGACTTTACACAAGAAAGTTTTATTGTTTTATGTTATTTTACCCTATCATGCTTGTACTTACTGTTAAATTATGCAAAATTCTAGTAAAGTAAAATTTGATTTTTATTTCTATATTATTTAATTTATAGTTATAGTAAAACTTAATGATAATTTTCAATAATAATTTGTATTTATAAATAATTTAGGTCCCAATGGTGTCAACGTAAAGTCTAGAATATGAAAGTTGAGTAGACTTTACAATTTTTCAATTTTTATCACGATTTTAAAATTATAGTTTAGAAAACGTTGAGTCTTTAGAACTAGGGATGACTACGGTTCCAAGCGCAAGTTCATGTTCCAAAACCGTGGTTTCGGTTCCTCATTTTCGAGGAACATGAATTGGAACAGGAATCGTTGCCTCACGGTTTCGGTTCCAAAACCGAACCGGTTGCCTGTTTGGGTTCGGTTTGGACCCCAGGTTCCTTCTATGATTTTGGTTCCGATTTTAATCGGAACCGATTTGTTTATCTTTTGATAATTTTTTATTTTTTAAAATGGTTTATCGAAGAGTTAGTCACTCAAATGCATTTCTTGTGAGTTGTAGATCGAGTTAACTCAACTGTGAAAAAGGTGGACCATTGACATAGTACAACTCCACCCTCCAAATGATGACACTTGGCACAACCACATAAGCTATCGATATCTATAAATACCATGCTACAGTAACTTGATGATAACTATTCATTCTGTCACTTTTACTTTTTATATTTACATTTATTGTCTTTATACCCCGTATCCCACACGAACTCGATCGGACTTAGACATCGGAGGGTCTTAGCCAGACCACCCCGCTTAGCCTAACGTGTGTTCATCTATTTCAGTCACTTAAGAACTCGAACTCTTAGTTCCGAAAGTCCGTAACCCAAAGGTTATTCATCGATCTAAATCAAACACACAATATTTTAATGAGCTATTGAGTAAGCGTGGTAAAACAAAAATATGTCATTTCTATTTTAATATAAGTAAGCAATTATGTTTGATTAATAAATAAAATTAATTCAAATATTGTTCAACTACATATCGATTTATTGAGTATCCTTGTACCGCCAAATTAGCTTATCTCGATATAGTTGTTGAAAGAATTATAGCACGATATTTACCAAAAAAGTTTTGCAGAGTAAGGATGTGATTGCAGATGTGGTCATATTCACAACACATGCAGCGGAATTTTGAAAACAATAAAAAGACACACGTAAATAAAAAATTGTCTACATGCCAACAAGTCTTGTAGACGTGCCAATATGACAAAACTTTCCACTAGTAAAATTGTTTGATTACGTATACAAAAATACAAAAACCAATTAGTAGAAAATCAATGAAAAACTCCTATTTAGAGTATATCGATCATAATCCAAACATCCAACAATAGACATGTGTGAACTTCGTTAATCACAATACTAAAAACAACGATGAAAAGCTAATAAACATTAAATCAAGTAGGTCAATGTAATCTCCGCATGTAGTCACATTCGGATCACATCTAGTGGCAAATAGACTCTCAGGCTAGCATGACTCTTAACTCTTTTAAGACTTCAGAATCCTCGCGTGTATTTCTTGTGTGAAGATTATGGACGCCCTTCTTTTATTACGCCCAAGACCTTCCCAAAGAGTCCTAATAAACATGAAAGAATATATATACAAATATAAGACAAGTATATCACTTATGTTAGAAACAAGATAAATATCAAAGAGTCCTAATATATCTATACTATATCAATATGAATCTTTCCTAATCTATTTACAACTCAATCTTACCATAAGTTTTTCTCTCAAAAAAAAAAAAAAATCTTACCATAAGTCTAGAAAGACAAAACAAATCAAAATCCAATCTTTTATTTTAGGAAAATACTTGGCGAAAAATTAACGCTCCTAATAGCTTGTCGATCATTTTATGATAAAATTGAAATAGCTTTCTAATGTCCTCAGATTTGTCAATGTTTTTCAATTTTACTAATGCTATTATTTTATTTTTAAACGTTGTGTTTAAAATTAAAGCACTTTATTTTTTTGAATAATAATCAATACGCCTTAATAGAATTTAGTTTGAATTTGATCGAGATTTGCCTCAAAGTGAATCGAGTCCACATTTTTAAGAACGTAATTGTTTCAATTTGAAAAGATTCTTCTTCTTCAAAAATAACTTTTAAAAGAGCCTTGTTGAGCCCAAAAGAAAATGGGCCCATTCATCAGATAATCCGCCCATGGAAGCAGCGTGTGATTTGAGCTTTATGTAAATTGTGTCATAAATTATAAAAATATCCTCTTGTTGGTAAACATATCGGTGCGGAGGTCTGTGAGACCGTCCTCATGGATCTAGATCCTCGAGAGATTCGGCTCCAAAATACCAAACTCGCCGACAAACCCGCCACTTTACCCAAATAGTCGAAAGCCCACTCCGCCCAACCCATCTACCCGGAGAAAAAGTGCCCAGAGCCAAAACATGAATTGAAGCCCAAGACAGATAAAAACCCTCGCCGATCGCTTCCATCCATCTCTCGGCAAGACGACGCTCCAACCTCTCCATCTCTCTCCGCTCAAAGATCGCTTTCTCCAACCCAAAAAATAAACCCGCCGCAGCTAATTCTCAAACACGCACGTAGCAAACTTTAAAAACATATTCGTAGTCGATTTCTCGACTCATGCATGCTTGTTTACAATAGCAAAGTTTGATCCGACACCAAAAAATGGATAATCGTGAAAGAGCTTGACAATGAAGCCAACCCTAATCCTCAATTATTTTAGTAATTGCTTTGAATACTTTTTGTATTACATTGATATTATTGTTTTTTACTTTTTAAATCGGTCCGTAATTAGGCGAACGGTTTTGGGCCAAACTGCGGTGATACTCTTTTGTTAGCAAAATGATACTTTTTTAAGCATAAAAATTGATACTCGTTAAGTAAAAAAGTGATACTTTTCACCTGGCAGCGTCCCCATTACGTAAAAATCAAGTAACAGTTACAAAAATTGCCACAAGATTCGTGGTGATACTTTGTTTGTAAAAGTTATACTTTTAACCGCAAAAAGTGATACTTTTAAGTTAAAAAAAGATACTTTTCAATTACAGCTTGTTTCACATAATAAAATTATACACAAATATCATTTTCCATAGAAACTTGTACTCATCTACACAAAAATACACTAAGACCTGCTTTGAGAGACATTTGTCCCCATTATAGAAAAATCATAATATTACTAAAAACTACCACAAGATTTGTGTGATAATTCTGTTGTTGGCAGTATGATACTTAAGCACAAGAATGATACTTTTAAGCAAAAATTGATAATTTTTACCTCAGCTTGTTCACATAACAAAAATATAATGCGCGACCATTTTCCCATATAAATCATACTATCCACTAAAACTATACACTACGTACTCAGAGGTCCCAAGGTGTGAGTGTAAGGTTTAGAAAGGGGGCTAAGACAAACCTTACTAAACTTTTCAAATTAGTCCTTTTAAGCAATCAAAGAGTTAGTACTTCACAATTGTGTCCTTGATGGACAACTAAGTTAGTTAATCGTGATTAGTCACTTTCAACAGACTCGACCGATTTGTTGATAAAATAACTCAATTTATTTTGACTAAAGACTTAACTTCTGATTGCGATTTGTTTTTAACAAGACTTAACACCCTTGAATTTGGTTAAGTTTGTTTTAATACTTCTGGTTTTAGGCACACGAGTTGATTATCAATTGGATGGCAAATTTATCGGCGATTAAATAAATAAGATCGCAGGAATTAAAATTGCTAAATGTAAATGACATGATAAGTTTTTAAGAGGTTCAAGACGGGTAATTCTTCTACTCCTCTCTTCTCCGACTCCTGGAGGAATCCACTAAGTATTGATGGGTATACAGCTGCAACATCCGTCTGATGTGATCACACGGTGACTTGATCCCTTGGGACTTCGCCTCCTGAGATGCCTTGGTCACGCAACCGGCTTCGTCGTACCGAGTCGGGGTTCTTCACAGGCAATGGGTGCTTTTGCTACTACAGCCCACTTGCTCAAGCTTCTTGGATTTGATCACAAAGTTCTCCAAAAACTTCGAGGCGGGTTCGACCAACCTTCCTACAATCCTCAAGTGGAATGTAGACCCTTGATTCTTCAAAATTTCTCTTCAACCGATTGAAGTTATCTTTCCTTCACGGGTGAGTGTTGGATTGATTTTTCTTCGTAATGTAGGTGAGAAGAGGATTAATGTTTAATGATTTGAGAATATTTTAGGTTACTGATCAAATGTTTGCTTGAATGTTCGTAGTTGGGCAACCTTCTTCTCGTAGTTATTCCTCGGCCTTTTTATAGTGATCTTTCAAAAAATCCTAGTTGAAGAGATAGGCTTATTTTTTGAAAGTCACTTGTGGTCCTGGCTTGTCTTATTGCAAGTTCTTGAATTGCCACTTCCTCGTAAATGAATTGTTCTTCTGCCAGAAGTTCGACATGGTGCAATATTTACTGGTTTATTAAAACTTTCACAAAGGCTGGACTGGCACTTCGAGAAAGGTAAAGATGGAGGCATTCTTTGTTTAAGTAATTCCTCTTTTAGGCAACAGCGGTCTCTTTAAGTTGTCTTGACTTGACTACATTTTTCTTCACATCCCAGGGTGACTTGATCGCCTTTCCAATCATTTGATGACTCTTCCATCACTTCCAACCTGAGATTCTGGTGTCTCGATTGACTTGGATCGATACTTTACTCACCGCATCTCACCGCACCTTGCCGAGTTCCCGTCTTCTCTTTCTTTTTTGCTATACTCAAATTGCCTCGCAATGAGCCCTTCCTTTCTAGTCTCCCGGGTTTCTTTGCATGTTTAGGCATATTAATTGAACTTGAAATTTGGCAAATTCCATCTATTTATAATGCGGGTTATAACAAAAAAATGGGGTGCCAACTTCCTATTCTGTTTTTTATACGGCATTCATCAAAATCTATAAAATGATTTTAACAATTTCCCCTTTTGATGATGCCAAAACTTAAACATCCATACAATTATTTAGCAAACAAAGGCTCTATAGACAAATGTAGAACCCACCAGAATGTATGTTTAGAATCGATCTTTTATTGATCATAACATCCTTGTTCTTTACATAGTATAGTCTGATGAGTGTATCGGAGAGCTTAAACCAACAAAAATGTATCGTAGTTTAAGGGCTTAAGCTAACCATGTTGTCCTATATTTACACAAGTATAGAGTTTATGCAGGTTTTTATATAGTATAGGAAGGCTTACATAAAATGTATTTACATGATAAAATACATGAAAGGGGTGGACAACAATGTAAGAATCAGCTCACGAATATTAATGCAGAGGGGGTGAAAATGAATTATCTCCATCTTTTCGTTAAGCCTCCACTGCAATCGAATGCTCAAAGGCAAATAATAAAGGTGCGGAATGTAAACAACATAACGTCGATTTAAGAGTTCAACCCACCCAAGACACAATCTCTACCACCCCAAAGATATCCGGATGGATTTCGGAAGAAAAGTGAATTTTTATTAATTACCAAAATTAATACAAATTCAACTTACAACACCTTGGAAGAGCACCACACTTCTTCTTCAACACTACCTTCGAGATTACTACAATCTCCCTTGAAGATTACCACCTCCTTCGATCCACCTTGTGAAGATTACTATTAATCTTCAACCTTGAAGAATACCAAATTCTTCAACACTCAATGCTAAGATCAGTGTACTTCGTTCCAGTTACGTATTGCTTCAGTGTGTTCTTACCCACAGAACACTCACAAAAGGATATCTTGTGTTTGAATGATAACCAAAAATCAAGATTACAACTTCGATAATGAATGTCTGATTTGATGCGAGTGTAATCAGAATAGCACAGGCCTTGAATGTGAAAGTGATAAGGCTAGACAATTTTTCACAGCCAAAGAATAATAACAATGAAAGACCAAGTGTATGCTTGAAGTGTATCTTGTTGTGTTGTATCTCAATTGTTGTATTGGTTGCTCCAAAACTTCCTCTGTTTATAGGAGATGATTGATCAAGCATATTCCACTCTTGGAGATTAATCTACTGAGAAAATCTGATGGAAATCAAGAATATAGGCTGTTAGAAATCAATCCCACAATTTAAGGAAGTGTGTCTGTTTATCAACGGTCATATTTTCTTTGTCAATACATAGAGGGCGACCGATGCAAGCACGAAATAAGAGAAAATAAGAACAACTTTAGAAAATTACAACGGCAGGCGGCCGTCGTAGGCTTGGCAAATTAGGCCGCGACTCTCAGCGGTCCCCACTGTCCAAAAGCGGCGAGGAGGTTTTGTTACTGTTTCAAAAAGAAACTTGCGGTGCCGATCGACGGTAGGCGACAGTCGACCACTGTAGTTTTTACTCGATCTCATTTTCTATTCGAAAGCATCTTAGTCACGAGGGTTGCACATGGGGCGACAGGTCGACCAAGGCCAATGTTGTGATTTTTGTCGAAAATAAAACTCGAAATACTCCGAAAATTTAGTAAGCATTTTTAAACCCGATCGAGAGTATTTAGACAACATTTAGGAACTGTTATAGGAGTGAAAACTTATTGATATAAAATCAATAAAGTGTTGTCCATTTTTAACAAATAAAAGCTTGAGAAATCTCTAGGAAAATATTAAAAGCCAATTTTAAATCATTTAGGAGTATTTGGACAACCTTTAAAACATTGTTTTGGTGATAAAAATAAATCATCAAAATTAAGATAACGTGTATCAAACAATCTCCCCACTTTTTGATGATTACAAACCAAAACAATTTTTACCTGAACTAAAAGAGCAATTTTTAGAAGTGATTTTCCCGGTAAAAACATTTATTAGTTTGGAAATAACCAAAATTTCCAAAAATATTAAAACGACCAAGTAGGAGTAAATGTTTGCTCAATAATATATGGCTACTATCGACAAGCAAAATCAGAAATAATGTAAAAGCAATTTTCCATAAGCTAAGCTTTGGCACATAATTTGTTCAAACACGCAAACTCACATCCATGAAACATCATTAAACAATTATATAAGTCCATCAGCAACAATTGGACTAAAAACAAATCACAAACATAAACTTGCGAAGCACGTAACACGCTTTTACTTGACACTGAAGCTTTTATTAGCTTCTTTGAGCTAATGAGCGATATCACATTTTCTCCCGCCTGGAATCATCAAAAAGATGTTAGGATGGTGAAAACACCATACAATAATATCAAAGCATGCCAAAGGGGCGGTTTAATAACCGTTGAACAATTAAAGGCATAATAATCCAAGGAAAATGGGAGAATTGAAACATAAGAGATCCATAAGCTCATTAGTAAGCTAAAAACATGATTTCAAAAGATTTTAAAGATATTATGAAGCAAAGAGAATCATGTAAGTTGAAAGTTTCATGGCGACATTCCACAAACACCTTGTGTGCGTGAAAATAGCACTTTGCATATAGTCCTTGTAAAGGTTTCAAGCCAAAATTTTCATATCATCAATCGACCTCATTCAAAGCTTAAAAGATCATATGCACCATATCTGACAGTTTATTCATCAAATAAGAAGCTGATGGGTCTCGAGGTTATTGATTGAGATAAGCTAAGAATGATCAAGGCAGTACAAATGCCAAAAATTTGAACATCTATCAAGTAAGTCATGCCATGCGACAATACATGTATCAAATGTCAAAGAATCGACATATCTGATGCAAAGCATAATGATGTGCAAAAGAAGCACTTTTACCATCAAATCTTCATACCCGATTATCAAACAATGCTTAAATTAGAGTATTTTACCATCAAATACTCCATCAAAATAATGATCATCTACAGTCATTATCAAGCGCAATTTTAACCGCTTTAGAAAACAAGCAAATATCATTAGTCTGAAATGGGTTTACAAGAGTTAAGCGAAAATACAAGCATCATTAATGAAAATGCTAGAAAGTAAAGGGTGGGGACATCATTACATCATCCGAGAAGCAAGATAGAATAAAATCCTTGATAAATTTCTTGATTTGCGGAGATAGACTTTTGCATTTGGAAGTGCTCTCAAAAAGAAGCCTCATATCTCTCGTCATGAAAAGCCACTGCGTCTCATCAAATTAGAAGCAGAGTATACCTCTGAGAGCGGTTGAGCACCGGTATTTCGGTTAACAAGTTAAGCCCTCTTCCTTAATCTTGCGGCCTCACCGGCATCATCAAAGTAATCATTAGGATCGGGGGACTCTTGACTCTTATCACAGCCATTTTGGTTGGTAGGATGTCCATATTGTATTGCCTTTGTCGTGACCATTGGGAGATATTATCAATGTAAAGTCATTTTGGAAATCTTAGGGTTAAGCTCAAATGAAGGAAGTCAGATTGAATAAGAAGTTTACAAATCCAATTTCCCGTAACTAAGCCTTTGACCGGCAGGTGATGGACTCGATTAGGCATTGAATAAGTATGGCGCGAAGGATTAAGTGGTTCCTCTGCTTAATCTTATCGTCAAAAAGTAATCCATGTTGCTAGGCATCTTTCCCCGGGCTTACCACAAATCTGATATCGACAATGGCGTGAGCAAAATCACGATGCTGAAGTGTCATTATGAAAGTACTTTGGCAGCCACTCTAGTCACGTGCTATGCTCATTGACACTGACATTTCATCATTCCAAGTCCTGAGAAATAATCCCAACCACCTTCTCTAACCGTAAAAAGCGAAATAAAATATCGTTGGAGTCCACATCTAAATGTCGTTCCTTATAAGTGAATTCTGGTATAAAACTAAGCACTCGCTTGCCCATCGTATTGAGCATATTGGCGCCAAAGAGTTGGATAATATCATCGTCATACAAAACATAAGCATGTTCCCATAAATACATCCAACCTTGCTCCTCAAAAATCCTCTAATCGTGGGATACTCATTTGTAAAAATGAACTAAGCGACACATTTTAGTCAGGAGCAATAGACTTATCTCCGTTCAGGAGTCCTCGTTATACCATTCGCATATTTATTGATGAAATTAAGAACATTGTGGGAATTAGGGAGAAAGCTGAGTAACAAATGATTTTACCTTCGGCCCAACGACAATTTTGGAGGCTTGAAATCGTTCCTTGGCTCGGAAATTTGGACTGAGAGAATGAGATTTTGAACATCATCACGCTTGCAGGCACGTTTCTTTGAGCGGCTCGAATATCCACTGTTGAAACCATCTTGGAATTTCTTGCAGAACCCTATCCCAGCCCCTTCTACGCTTGGAGATGGGATTTCGACCCAGTGGAATTATTTGGGGAGCCATATATAAGATTCTTGTGAAAATAAGAGATTAGCAACAAGAGCTCGTGAAAAATGATGAAGAATTGAATAATATAAGAAAAGGGGATGAATTTACCGCACAAACAAGGGTTTGAGGATTTTTCTTACAACTGAGTTGCGAAGAAGGCAGAGAGTTTATAAGTTATAAAAATGTCTGGGCGTAGAGTCGAGTATGGGCAACACAATAGGTTGATGTCGCAGCCGATGCGTCAGCCCTGCTTTGGCCGTCGGAGTAATTTTCTTCCAGGGATTTTCCAAAACCTACATTTTTCACCCCAAAGTTTTAAAACTTTTTGCAAAAGATAATTTTGGACTATATCCAACAAATATGGGTTTGGAAAACATATATTAGAAAAAATCGAGGACTTAACAAGTAGTGCCCTTTTTAAAATGTTGCGAAAATCATTTAGGGGCACTTAAGGGTTAAAATGAAATGTCTTGAAAGATATGTGCATAAGCATGTCTCGAGTTTAAAGAAAAATAACAGTGGGCATACCTCGATAGTTTAAGAAACTTGATGACGTAATAAATGATGTATGAATGTATCTATCTACACAATTCTTAGACTTGACATTTGCATAGAAAATACAAGTGTAGGCAAGTAATAGGTGATATCAAGAGCTTATGCTATAAGATTTTTAAGAGATAATAAGCCACATAAGTACAATAAAATGCTCGAGTTTTAGAAAAATTATCAAAGTCTGTTTAAAAATTTTAAGCTTCGTAAATATATAAGAGACATATTGAAAATAAAAGCTTGAAGATTCATTTTGCAATTAGGAACCGCGATTAAAAACATGCATATAATTTAAAAATAAAATGCATATATAAATGGAGAGATACGGTTAACGATTGCGCGTTTCCATGGGTTGTGTCTTTCATTCTTGATGATATCTTCCCGTTGAAGTCGCTTTGTTGATGATGAGCAGATTACTCCATTTCGGGTTAGTTCTTTCCCATTGTTGATGGTTTCTTTACTTCTTTGAAAATCATCTTGATGATGTCTTTGCCATTTCAAGGATTGTGTTCTTCCCGTTTTGATTATCACGCTCTTTCTTGGAAATTGGCACGATGAGTAGTTTTCCTTCTTTGATCTGATAAACGTTCATTTGATGTTTTCTACACGGTGGCATGAATTTTTCCGATTTTTGCTTTGCGAAGTACCTAATAACACATTATTTTGTGGTACCCTCATGTGTTTGGGTCCTTTAGGATTAGCTTTGAGACTTTTAGGTCTCACGATATTTAGGGCTATTTTCTGGAAGGCAAAAATTAACCCGTATGACCACTTTTTGCCTGATAAAAACAAGTAATAATTAGGAGCATAATGACCAATATGCACGTAGTGAGCGATCCTTTTCATATGATTAACACCATTAGGCTTATGATCAAGTCCTTTATCACAATTATGAATATCAATAATATTGGACATTTATTGGTACTCGAGTTGGATTTTTAATAAATCTTTTTCATCCAAATCAATATTCTCAACAAAGTACTATTTTCTTTTTCAAGGTTTCTTCTTTGTCAAAAGTAATTAGTGTGAAAGCATGATAATGATTCAGGAAGTAAATAAGCTATCTTATCATTTTTCAAAACATTGAATTCTTTTTCAAATTTTTTGTATTTAACAAGTAAACTTTGGAATTCATTTTGAAGTTCATCATAATCATTTTGCAAATCACTATAATCATTTTTGAATGACAATATCATAGGAAGTAGGGTTTAGAACTTACCTCATTTTCTTCATTGATGCCCATAAACAATATTGACTTCATAATTGGAAGTTGGAGGAGGCTTGTTCTTAGATTTGAGCTTGTATGACCTTGAGAAGTAGATGTTTTTGTTTGACTCTTTCATTTGCAAATACTCCATAGATGGCTTCTAATTTTTGCCATCTTCATGTCTTGGACTTTATTTCTGATATGTTCATATTCTATATTAGTAAATGAACAATACAAAATATTTAAGCACTTACCAGTTTAGGAGATGATTTTCTTTTCTTCATCATTGAGCTTTTTGAAGCCTTTTGAGGTGTGTGGTGTATCTTTAGTCGGAATGGATTCTCCATTTATGGCGGTGTTCCAAAATGTCGAGACATGACTTTGTAGTAGCATTCCATTCTTTCTTTCCAAAAATTAAAATTTTTGGAATCAGAATAGTGAGCTTGGTGGTGGAGTCGGATAGATGAGCTTCGTTAGTAGCCAGTCGTCGTTTTCTCTTCACTCGCGATGTGAAGCGAGCTTGCCAAAGTTTGGCTTTGATACCACTTATAAGTCAAAGCGGCTACGATAATGTCTAGAGGGTGAATAGATTATCTCCATTTTTCAATTTAAGCCCTCTTTTTGCAATCGAATGCTCAAAGAACAATAATAAAGGTGCGGAATGTAAACAACACCGTCGATTTAAAGAGGTTCAACCACCACAGGGCTAATCCTCTACCACCAGGTATATCAGGGATGGATTTGAAAAGAAAAAGAATTTTATTAATTACCAAAATTAATACAAATTCAACTTACAACACCTTGAAGAGCACCACACTCTTCTTCAACACCACCTTTGGATTACCACAATCTCCTTTGAAGATACCACAATCTTCCATTCAGCGCACCTTGTGAAGATTACCACAATCTTCAACCTTGAAATACCAAATTCTTCAACACCCAATAAGAAGATTACACCACAATCTTCTTCACTATCACCCTAGATCATCCAGTGTGTTCTTACCACAAGAACACTCACAAGGATATCTTGTGTTTGAATGATAACCAAAAATCAAGATTACAACTCAATAATGAATAATACAATTTGAGTGCGAAGTGTAATCAAGAATAGCCTGAACCTCAAAGATGTGAAAGTGATAAGCTAGGCAATTTTACAACAAGAATAATAACAATGAAAGACCAAGTGTTTGCTTGAAGTGTATCTTGTTGTGTTGTATCTCAATTGTTGTATTGGTTGCTCCAAAACTTCACTCTATTTATAGGAGATGATTGATCAAGCATAGGCTCACTCTTGGGATTGAAAATCTCTGGAAAAATACAATTAAAATCAAGAATATAGGTGCATTAAGAAATCAATCCCACATTTTAAGGAAGTGTGTTTGTTTGTCAACGGTCATATTTTGCTGTCGATACATGGGGCGACAGTGCTTTTGAAATAAGAGAAAATAAGAACACTTTGAAAATTGTAGGCGGCCAGTGCGTAGGCTTTGACCAGGTCGACCCCTGTCTCTTCAGAGTCCCCTAATAAAAAAGCAGAGGAGGTTTGTTCGTGTTCAAAAATGAAACTTGCAGGTCACAGGTCGCCTGACCATGGGCGGCCGAGAACCAGCGGCTAGTTTTTTTACTCAAAATCTCATTTTTGTTTTTAAAAACATCTTAGTCGGGTTGCCCTATAGGGCGTAGGTCCACGAGGCAAATGTTGTCAATTTTTTTTGAAAATAAAACTAAAAATACTTTCAGAATTTAGTAAAAACATTTTAAGCGGGTCGAGTATTTAAATGACATTTAGGACACGTTTATAGGAGTGAAAACTTATTGATATAAAATCAATAAAAGTGTTGTCCATTTTAACAAAAATAAACTTGAGGAAATACTCTAGGAAAATATTAAAACCATTTTAAATCATTTGGGAGTATTTGGAATGACCTTTAAAACATTGTTTTGGTGATAAAAATAAAATCATCAAAATTAAGATAAAAACATGTATCAAACAAACAACACTTCATCTCCTTCGCTTCATCCTTCTTTCATCTTCTTGACTCTCATGTCATCTTATCTTCTTTTTCTCATGTACTAACACGATGGTTTACAACAAAATGGGATTTTGACTTCTATTCTAAGTTTTACATGGCATTCATCAAAATACATAAAATGATTTTCCCACAATTTCCCCCTTTTTGATGATGCAAAACTTAAAACATCCATACAATTATTTAACGACAAAGATACCACGGTAGACAAATGTAGAACCCACAGAATGTATGTTTAGAATCGATCTTTTATTGATCATAACATCCTTGTTCTTTACACCAGTTTGTTTGAGTGTATTAGAGCTTAAACCAACAAAAATGTATCGAGTTTAGCAGGGCTTAATTTAACCATGTTGTCTATGTTTACCGCAGTAGTAGAGTTTGTCTGAGTTTATATAGTATGTCACCAGAAGACTTACATAAAATGTATTTTACATATAAAATACATGAAGTGGTGGACAACAACACTTCATCTCCTTCGCTTCCTCATGCTTTCCTCTTGACTCTGTCATCCTTGATCTTACTTTCTTTTCTCATCTTGGTGCTATTGCTTTTCATCGCGCCGGAGCGAGAAACCATCTCTCTTGGTCTCTCTTGTCTCTCCTCCCCATAGTGAGTTTGTCTTTTATTTTTCTTCAATTCTTTTCACATATTTTCGGCATTGTTCTTAGCCACTTGCCAGTTGGCTTCTTTGTCAAAAACCCGATAGATCCCTCGCTTTTGTTGCACGGATCCCCATGTTTTCCATGTTTTTGGGCGAGGATCTAGTCTGAAACCTCTTCTTCCACTTTCTTCCCCATACCTCTGCAGGCGTGTATTGTGCGGTCTTCTTCTTGAAATTTGAGTGGATAGCGGGAGTGACAGCCAGAGTAGGCGGTATTTGTCTGATGCACTATCGGCTTAACCCCGTAGTGTGAGACCCTTTTCCCGATACAAGTCGAGCTTGAGCGTGGACATGTTTGAAGTATCCTTCGAGATACGGCGTTTTAAGTCATCAGCGATCTTGGCTCGATTCAGGCATACGAAGATGGCATAAGTGTCTCAATCTCTTTGGAATGCCTCCGTATTGTTTGAGAATATCCATAACTAGGGCTATGTCGCCCAACCGTGTATCCTGCTTGATTGTCTTTCTCTTTTCGGCCCGTTTAGTGCAGTGTTGGAGTGGCGAGTCATTTGAGAGTTTCTTTGATAATATCGGTGTGACAAGGCTTTGTTGGGGGGTTTTAGCAATCATGAGGAGTCATATCTTTCGATCCTTCCCCTCAGCAGACTTCCGCATTTTTCTTTAATACCAATACTTTCTCAGTGTCTTTGCCTTCTGGTGCTCCCTCCTTCTCAACTTGGATCCGGTAGCGCTTTTAGGTATTCCTCTTTACCCCCACTTTTTGGCATCATCAAAGGAGAGGAACCCTGAAACAAACTAGCAGCGAGGAAGTCGGGAAGTCTGGCGATGGCAGGGAGTTTTGGTCTGTGCGAAACTCGGAAGCGGTAGCGTTGGATTGACTTTAATCAACTTCATCTCGGCCGTGAGAAAAGGCGAATTTTCAGATCCATGTTTTTACCATCACGGGAGGGCTCATTCTTTATTTTGCTCCTTGCTCAACGACTTTATCTCGGTGTGAGATTCGTACATTGCTCGATGTGTTCTTTTCGGTTTTGTCTTTGCATCGACATTCTCATTTCGCCGGACCAGCGGCTTGTTGAACCCGTGGTTTGCGAAATATCAGCTTGTTCTGCGCGTTGTTTCTTCTTGTTGCCACGGCTCCGGTTCGTTTATTATGCCTCTCGAATCGGCGATGGGTTGGCATCTCTGTTATCGATCTCATGTCCGTGAGGCTAGTGCCTGCTCCCATCCGTTCAATTTTGAATAATGCTTTGAACACCTCGCGAACTTGAGTTGTTCCTCTGTTTTGGTGACGGCCCAGCTTGACGTCAAAATCATAGTGTTGGAATGATGGTATACGATGGAATGACATGATCGAAAGTACGTGGGCGCTCGAGATCTCTTTCGACTCTTGAGGAGGTCGAAGTGCCTCACAGAGAAGAAATGATTCTGCAAAAGGGATCATCGCTGAGGCGGCGGGATTTGTTGATGATGAGTGGTCTTCGTGGGGGTTCCTTGTGGAGTCGAATTGCCGACTTGGGGAGAACTGCGCGATGGACTCTGTTCGGTGGGAGTGCATTTGTGAAGTTGACCGGTTCTTGGCGACCTGTTGTCTCGATAACTTTGTCGGTCTCATTTGGTTTTTCCAAGTGAGTTGGTGGTCTCGGCCTTGCTCGAGCGTCGTCGGACGATGATGGAGATTTCCATGGTGGCTTATCATCAAAGTTGAAAGTTTGCGAGTAGTCTTGAGTCGATCTTAGTCGTGTTGGAACATCCTGGTGAGTCTTTTGGATCGATCCTGCGGGGATGACTCGGCTTCATCGTCTCCTTCCCGATCCCGGGAAAGGTTACATCGAGGATTATCCTGGGAATCGTGACGCCAGCTTATCTCCTTTCCGATGGATCGATGATAGCGGGGGAGGGATGTTGTGCCGAACTTGACTTTTGCAGGAAGTCTCGACCTCCGTTGGCCTTCATTACCTCTAACGGTCTCAGCTGCGGAGTCGTGGACATCCTTCGACAGGTGTCGGTGTCTTAGGGTCTTCTAGCGGTGGCATCCATTAGTCTCGCTCGTGGATTGCCTTTAAATCGGAGTGTTAACTCCCGGGTTGTTCCTTCACGTGCCCTCGGCTGCATCGGCAACGTCATTAGCATGGAGCGATTGGCACCTCAGTGAGAGGCAGTCTCAACTATGCGAGCCTCGTTGATGACAGACTTCTTTGTGTACTTTGTGTTTGTTCTCCCCTTCGGCCTCCTCAGATTCGTTGTGGGTCGGTGCGACATCTGCGACCTTCTAACTGCAGTGGAGGAGTTTTCCTCGGTGGCACGCAGGTACAGTGACTTAGAATGGGGTCACTCATCTCTAGACTCCCATTGTTTTTCAGGTGTTTAGCGGTTGGGCGGGTGGTAAACCGCTCGTTGGGGTTGGCTCATTGGGGTCCCATTTCCCAGTTTCATCGCCCTTGTAATTCTTCTTCAGGTGGTGGGAAGTGGTGGCAGCAACGGTGGCAATATGTTTGCCCGCTCCCATTGGGTCTATCTCTGTTGTGTTTGGAGGACTCTCGCGGTCACTCCATCATTCTTTACTCATGAAGGATTGGATTGCTTGCATTGCTTCTTTGCGTTTTGCGACGCTCTTACGTAGCGGACAGCCAGGGTCCGAGATCCTCATCACCTTCCCGATAGGGCGTCAAAGTGAGGATGTGTATGTTACGTAGTGCGGTGAGAGGAGCGGAGATCTTTGGCTTCTCACGTGCTGTGCGTCTTAATTTGCTTTTGCTTGGGTTCATTTTCTTTTGAATTTCCAGTATATTTATCGATTATCGCATCGAGGAGCACCTTTGTGTCCCACCTCAAGAAATGCGAAGAGTTAACCCCGCCGCAATGAACTCTGGATTTTCAAGCTGCGCTCTGGATAGGCTCAGCTTCCATTTTCTCCTCTCATGAGACGATTTTGGATGTCTGGATACTGATGGAAGTGCATGATTACATCGTCTTCATCATCCTCTTGCTGGCCACCGTTGCCAGGTATTAAGAGCGGACTTATTTCTTTCGACACCTTCGGCGACCTACATTCGGTGGAGAAAGACAACCTGTTAGCGGTGATTTAGTTGTCGGCTATGCACTTGTTCCTGTTCCATTGCCTCTGGTGGGTCATCGAGTTACCTCTGTGGTCTTTCAGCTCGTGGCTGTGTTTCATCAATCCCGCTTACGGAGACTCACTTCTCCGGTCAGTCTCAAAGTATCTTCTCGGTGAGTGGTGACTCGTAGGTTTTCAAGCTCAGGCAGCTTGAAATTCTTCTTCTCCTTGTTTGTACCGAGAGGATTTACAGTTCGGATAAGGTTTCTTAGTGGGGTGGGGGCGTCTTGTTGTTTTCTTATGAGGAGTGGCCTTCTTGGCTTATCGAGTTCTCCTTTTCTTGGCAATAGGAGAAGGTATTTAGGATTCTCTCTTTGTGAGCATTGAGGGGGCAAGAAAAACCAGCTATGGGGCGGGTGACTTTGCGGGCGCGGAAGCAATTGTTTTTCTTTCTTTTAGAAGCGTGACAATTCTATACTTGAGTGGACGACCTTAACTTCTTTGGTGGAGAGGCAGCATTTGTATCTTGAGGGTTAAGTGATTTCCCCTCACTCGTATCACTCTCTTAGCGTGGGCTCGTACGTGCGCCAGGAGAGGTTTGATATGAACATCACTCTTTGTTTACATGGAGCGCGCTTTCCATCGATAGAGGACTCACTACCTCCATTAGTGACGATCCCAGGCCCAGGTATCAGGGAACCTCAAGCGTTTCCACCCTTCTTGAAGGATTTGTTCCCAGCGTTGGCGAAGTCTGCTGTAGGCAAACTTCGGCCAGTTCACTTTTCTTTTCTTCAATGATCGCGGCCATTCACGATCGATTTTGCTTTAGGGCGATTGGTCGAAGGCGCCGTGATACATGCATTTGGCAAGCGATATCCGACAATTTGTGGTAGTCTCCCGGCAACCTCTTGTTAGGTGTGCGAAGCTATCTTTTACCTGATGTTGTCTTGACTCAGGCTCCAAGCGGCCGACCAAGTCGGCCTCCCGGCTTCATTGATTTGGTGTTCCTTGGCCCGTGCAGCGGTGTTTTGCCAAATCCTTGGCGGTAATGATGAACTCCTTCCGTGAGCAAGGAGGATTTGATCCACTGCATGCGTGAATCTCGGCGTTCCACGTGAAGCGTGCGACCTCTTCCACATAGGTCATCGGAAACTCCTGTAAATGGTTTGGTTTGAAAGAGGCGTTTCTAGTTTTTGTGATCTTCTTCTGCGAGCTTCGCGGACCTCTGTTTGACCATGCCTCAGAAATCCACGTGGGCCGGTGTGGATTTGCTTTCTAGCAAGAAAATCATGAGTAGATGCCATTTTGTATTTCAGCGACAAAGGAAACTTAGAAGGTGATTTGAAGAGTGATAGGGTTTTGAGAGAGTTTTGCCTTTGCTTTTGAGAGAGAGAAATGAATAGTTTTGGTAATGTGTGAGAGGAAAAGGGACGAAAATACGTTTAAATATGGTTGTAAGGGCGTGCGGGTGGTTTTGAAATGTGATGAAATCAACAACTTAGATTTTGCCGCAGCGATTAGCATTTAATGTCTGGTATTTAATGCGTGAGCATTTATATCAATCATAAGCTTGGTGTGCGGCTTTTGCACGTACCGCGTCATAATTATCACGGCGTTATTCTTAAAAACATTCCCTTAGTAAAAGCAATGCGTTTTTGTCCTTTGCTCATAAATGGCTGACATCCGCTGTTGATTTAACTCTCTTCTCATGATTCTCTAGTGACTCGGTTGTCATTTAACTTTCGGTACAAGCTGTCTTTCCGTCTGGTGATTCACTTAGGCGGTTGAGAGTTTCGGCTCTTTTTTTCTTTTCGTGTTTCATTTCTTTTCTTTGAGTCTTTTGAGTGTCGGCTCGGCTCAGTAACTCCCCAACTCGTACTTGAGTTCTTCAAATCTTGACTTTCATGTGGTTTTGTGAATATGTCGATTGTTTCATCGGTTGAAATATATTCAAGGTGATGTCCTTACTTTTCAACATGATCTCTTATGAAGTGATATCGACATCGATATGCTTTGTTCTTGGAGTGCAGCACAGGATTTTGAGTGATTACTGATTGCCTTTGTGTTTATCACCACGTGATTGGAATTTCCTTTTCTTCAAACTCCGTAGTCTCTGTTCTTTGTCTCATCATAGGACTTGGCTGCTGACATTTGCCATGACTATGTGATACCTTAATTTGTAGAATTAGCTATTGAATTTTGCTTTTTGCTAAACCAGGAAATTAGCATGTTTCAAGCATTTGACATGTGCGGGGTGCTCTTATCGTTGCTCACCGGCCATAAGTGGTACGAATAGCGATTAGTTTAGATCAAACCTTCCTTTGGATACCATAAGCGACTTAAAGCCCCAGCGCAAAATATCTAAAGTCATATTTTGGTCGTATGGCTTTAACTTTTGACAGAGATTGAAATCTTTTGCACATACTTTCACAGCCAAAATGATATAGGCGTCTTTCTTTGTGAGATAACGATGATCGATAAGTGCTGCTATCTTGTTTGATCTCTAGAACTACCGTATGCATCCGTATCATTTGGTGATGTATTCATTGGTATTTTCTGAAGACCTACTTTACATGCAAATTTCTTCATTAAATCTATGTTATATTTCTTTGGCACATGAAGGTTCCGTCAGCACTTGTTGTTTCACTTGGAGATCGAGAAGAATGTGACTCTCACGTGATGCTCATTTGAATTTTAGCTGCATGAGGTTTGAAAATTTGTCACCGCAATTTCTTTGTTTGTGGATCCAAAATAATGTCATCATATATTTAGACAACGATATACTTATCTTGAATTACGAAGAGTGTTCTATCCTTTTACCTTTTGTGAATCGCGTTCTCGGTGGGGAGTGTGACAAAATATCATACCTGGCTACAGTGCATTAAATCCGTATGAACTTTATTGAGTTTGTATCGCCAGCATCTCGAGAAGTCTTGCTCAAATCCACAAGGGTTTGTTCAGCATACACTTTTTTAACAATAAACTTGTTAAAGATACTCTTTACATCCATTTGATATATTAAAATTCTTGCTTTTTCAAACTGCGTAAATGAAACGTCTTATATGGCTTCCCAATCTTGCTCTGAAGAGCGAATGTTCAATGAAAGTCTATCCATAACTGGCAATATCATTTGGCTACTAATCTTGCTTTGTTTCTTACCACAGGGGAGCCCTCATAAATTAAATGCTTAATTTAGAATACCCATTTAGTGCAGTAACATTTTGATGGAATTGGGTCTTTGAACAAATTCCCGTACTTTGTTCTTTGGTAGTTGACTCTTGCGCAGCTTGAATCGGTTGTGTCATCGATGGCAGCCAAATCTTTGAAATTTCTGTTGGCGAATGGCGTGAGCATAACCTTATTGAGTTACGGATCTTGTTTTGGCGCCTGCTTGCATCTCCAGTGGTAGTTAAATTGGATGGTCTACCAAGCCGTCTTACATCGAGGTTGGAGTAAGTTGAGCAGATTGATCGTCTTTACCCAGTGTAATTTCCTTTGATCGACTCTGTATTAATCAACATTTGAATTTCCAGTTGTTTTTGAGAGGCGACTATCTAAATGCTTAAATACGGGTTTATAATTCCCGACGAACGGTATAGGAAGCTATACGCATGGCTGGTTGATTCGATTTATCGGTGACTCTTCAATGTTACTCACGTTTGTTTTTAGGCTCATCCAAACACCACGCTTAGATGGATTAAATAACGTAACCGTGAATCATAACTGTTGAGTACTCTGAAACTCTTAACGGTGAGTATCCCCAAGAGAATCATGTTGAAGCTTTAGCATCCAAAAGCGATTATATTTCAATCAAATTTATTGGATGACATTTACACATCAGTATTTTTAAAATATGCAACATTTGGCTTTATCACATCCGAATCTCTTAGGAGTCTTTATTAAATTTCATCATTTATCGTAAATGTTTATTTTGTAATAGCATCTTGTGTTTGACTAATGGCAAATCTTTTAGGCCTTCAGCCCATTCTTTACTGCGTCGCTTCGCTGCTTCTTTGAGAGTTAGCCATGCTGCAGCTCCGTTCTTTGCTGAGTCTGTGTTGCGAGATAATTCGTGGCCAAATACCATTTTAAGTACAATCTTAGAGTTATTATACCATTGACAGGCTAGGTTATATAGCATCTTTGATCTTATTTTGATAATGGTTTGACTTTTCTCATTTGAATCATCTTAATAATTGCTTTGGTAGTTTACGTAGAGTTTACTTTCTTGCACACATGAATATTGTCCATGTATATCTTGGTAGTCATCTACTATTGCAGGGTGTATTCTTCCATTATCTTTAATTTGGTTATTTGGACCGATAGATCCGTATCGTCCGAGATGCGATATTAACTTCGGTGAAAGATGGACATGTCTTTTAACACGAATGATGATTTGATTTTGTTTCCACCGACATAAAATCACCTTATCTCTCATTAGCATATCTCATAAAATTGATCAACCCGCAGGTCGCTACAGCGGGATTGTCGTTTTGAAATTGGTGTTCAGCTCTACGACCCTGACGGCAGGCTGTTTATGCTCTTTTGCTAATGAGCGAAGTCGCCCGATGTTCTTTGATTGACCAATCCGCGACATACGTATTCTTTTGTCACCGTCTTGCAGCCTAAACCATTTGATTTAGTATCGGCGATTTGGCATATACCCGTGGCCAAATCGACATTATAACCACTTGTCCACCCGAGTTGGGTGATGCTTAGCAAGTTGAAGTTGAATCTTCAGCATATGACATACGTGATTTTAATCTAGATTTTCTTGATGGATCGATGCCTTGTATTTCTCGCGGAGCTTCATTTTACATCCAAATATGACTTTGCATCTCGACCGGCGAATTTTTGTGAATTTTAAATTTCGTAGTATGTACGGAAGCAGCCCTATCCGTGTACCAGGTTCCTTGCTTTTCCCGGCATTCCGCTGAACGTCGAGGAAATTAGAGGATTTTGATACCCATGTATGCAGATGAGGATTAGTATTGTAAGATTAGTCCAGTAGCATATAGCGATTGATTTGACTCACAGAATTTGCCATCTATAGTTATAATGTAATTAACTTTGTAGCAAATTTGCTTTTGGGGTTAGGTTCATTGCAAATGTCTCTTTTGTGCAGTATTTTTTATTGTAAAGGTGTTTTACTTAATTGTCTCTTTGGTGGTGTGATGCATCCCTAGGTGTGATCTACTGAGTGCGTATGTGTCTTTGATATGAAGCCTGCTTATACCTTTGGAATGGCATATGAGTTCTAGGCCTTTGCCATTTGAGGGCATATTATGGTCTGCTGTGCAGAGTAGCTGCACTTCTTCAGTGACTTGGCTTGGGTCTTTACTACCATTCAACCAGCTATGTATTTCTTTTACTATAGAACTTAGGAAGGTTTTGGTAGCTCTGTTTTTATTCTTTCTGAGTATTTCACTTATTTGAGTTCTTTGAGGAAGCTGTTTGGTTCTTCTCGGTATCCTCTCGGCGCACTGGCTAAATTGTTTTCGCTTTTCCTTTATGGCAAGACGATTTGCTTGTGATTGTGCTTTGGAGATAGATGTGTGTGCACCGTTTGGAGTTTTGGATTTAGAGATATTGTTGCTTGAAAGATCCTTTTTAAAAATCTGCTTTGGAGCTTGACATGTACGAGAGGAATTAATCACTGGCACCATATATCATTACTCTTTGTTCATAATAAGATCATCATTGATTTACGATGCTTGATGAATGAAAGCGTCAACTAGGTCATTTTCCCCCTTTTCTATCGCGGCTATCTGTGTCCCAATATTTTAGGTTTTACGACTTCATTTCCTGTTGAAGCTATTTGACTTGGAAGTCTCGGCTCCTTGAAAGTGGTGTGATTTAGCTCTTAATTGGAGTTGTTTTCTCGTTTAGTAGTGTGTGTGAGGATTTAATGTGTTAAAAATCTTTCGTCATTTTTGCCTAATGAATCATAAGATCTCCCGGTGGGTGATGAAGTGTGTATCACGATCAGCTGTCAGCTGGGAATACGAGTGTGATGAGTTAGAATGCGTGCCTCATATTGCCGGTCGGAGTGGTCTTGCTCATGGCAGTGAGCATATCAGGGGCTTGAGTCGAGCCAGGTAGTCGGCTTCACTACTCTCTGAGATCAAATTCATGTCTCTTGGCATTTGCATCTCGTGATCTCCTACAGCTTGACATTACTTTCTTTTCTTACATGCTATCGAAGACGCTTTCTTTCTTAACTTCATTCACTGTATTTGTTATTCTGAGGATATGGCAAATCGATGGCGTAGTGAGCACAGTTGCACGTAGTTCCGGCCTCGATTTTCAACACTTTTGGTCAGCTCACTTATTACTTGGTTATTGACGCTTTGCAGTATTGACTTTTGATGCTCATTCTCTTGCTGATTACTTTCTCTTTACCAGAGCAGGACGGGCATGTATACGGAGAATTAGCCACTTGCCTCTTGTAGTTAACTTTATTGAAGAACTTGTTTAAACGCTTTTAACCGTGAAATTTATTTTATACCCAGGTTAATGACTTAACGACCTCGACTACTCTTTTCCGTCCTTATGATCGGCGAGTTGTTTTGGGCCTATTGTCTCTTTCACTGGTCTTTAAGCCACCAAACAAATTCGTAGGCTTTGAGATCTGAGAATGGCCTAAATGGTTGGATGTCTTGGATAGGTCATGGAATGTCTTAGTGCCGTAACGCTTCATTTACGTTCGGTAGGAGACTTTTTAGGATCTTGTACGTTACTACCATTGTATGTTAACTTCCGAAGTCTTGCAGATAACCGTTGGTAATTTTGTAGGCAGAGCATCCGGTTGATCGAAGGTCTACTCGCGATGATTTAGTCTCAAATTTGTCAGCCGTGATAATTATTTTCCGCCAGTTTCGGCACTGCAGGCGCCCGCGCGTCGATGTTGGCTTATCAGTTGCTTTGCGTAGTTTTGCGCGGTTGAAACACATTAGACACATAAGCGCATCAGAGGTTTTTTTGTAAAGATGTCGCCAGCCGCATTGTCAGGAGTTATATCTTTTACTGTCATCATTTGTCCATTCTCTTGGTTTTTCAACACGTGCATTGATGAGGGAATAGCTGCCACTCTTCCGCCCAGTCTCTCCTTATTTCATGTTCCTTTTAAAATTTGGTGGCCATCCTATCTATCGTCGTCCACATCTCATCTTGATAATCGCGTGGAGCTGGCACATCTGAACGATCATCAAAAATTCTTCAATTGCTTGAACATGGATCGTGCTCCATTAGGTGGCTATGATAATAACTTTTGATCGAAAAAGAGGTTTTGAAAACTTAAGTTTTCAGCAGACTTTGAAAAATAATTTGGAGATCTAGTTGTTAACAGATGCAGGAGCTCGGCGAACCCAGCGCTCACATTACCACTTCAACCAGGTCCCGGGGTGTGAGTGTAAGGTTTAGAAAGGGGTTGAATAAACACACTTTTTCAAATTAGTCCTTTTAAGTAATTAGAGTTAGTACTTCCCAATTTTGCTGTCCTTGATGGAGCCCCTAAGTTAGTTAATCGTGAGTTAGTCACTCCAAGACTTATTTGGTGATAAAATAACTGCTCAGTTGTTTTGACTAAAGGCTTAACTTCATTGTGATTTTTTTTTCAGGAAACTTACGCCTTGAATTTGGTTGATTTGTTTTATCTTGGTTTTAACCTGGCGATTTGATTATCAATTGGATGAAATTTATCAAGTGATTAAATAAATAAGATGCGAAGGGGGTAAAGTCTTTGAAATCATAATAATACGTAGGGTTTTTATAGAGGTTGAAGATGGGGTAGTCGCTTACTCCCTATTACCGACTCCGAGAGGAATCCAGCTGAAGTATTTGATCGATTATCTGAGTGGTAGGTCAGATCTAGTCTTCGAATCCCGTCATTGTTTGATCAGCTGGGGACTGATCTGGAGATGCGCTTATTCGCTGAGGTAACTCTCGTGCGACTAGAACAACTTCCGGGGCCGGTGCGCACTCTCTGTACTTATCAAAAAACTGCTTGGATTTGATCCAAAGCTTCAAAAACTTAGGTGGTTCGACCTTGAACCTTCGCCCATGATCCCCTCCCAGAATGTAGACCCCGCTGAGTTATTCAATTTCCTCTTCAGGCCAGTTGAATTCTCTTTCCTTCACTGATGAGTGTTGGATTAGTTCTTCGTAATGTAAGGCTTGAGGGGATTAATCTTGAATGATTTGAGAATATTTAAGATTCGATTCAATGTTTTCTTGAATGTTAATGGTTTCGAATGCCTTCTCGAGGAAGTTATTCCTCGGTCTTTTATAGTGATATTTCAAAAAATACGTTTGAGAAGGAACACATTTTTTGAAAGTCCTTTAATGATCGATCAAGCTTGTCTTGTTGCGATCCTTGCCCACTTCCTCAATCATGATTGTTCTTGACACTTTTTAGGGATTACGACATGGTGCAGTCTTTCCCATTGGTTTATTCATTTGCAACACAGGGTAGGCACGCCGAGAAAGGTAGTATGGAGGGTATTCTTGTTTAGTAATTCTCTTGATTTACATGCAACGGATCTCTTTGATTGTCTTGAACCCGTACATTTTCTTCCCCGCATCCCGGGTGACAGTCGATTTCGATCAGTGTGTTGGCTCTTACATCGCTTGAACCTTGAAGCATTTGTCTTCAGGTTGACTTTTGGTAAATCTTTTCTCACCATTCGTCTCCCGCCAATCGGTCGGGTTAAAATCTTCTCTGCTTTTGCCATACTTTCGGTTGTCTCGGCGGAGTCTTCCCATAGTCTCAGGTTGTTTTACGCGTGTTTAGGCGCACCCTAGCTTAACAAACGGCTCCATGTTTGACCTATCTATTCTAATACGATTTACAAAATGGGGTGCTGACTTCATTCCCCAAGTTTTACATGGCATTAAATCAAAATCATAAAATGATTTCAACATCTTTCTTGAGACATTTACCACCATTAAGGAAAAATCAAATAATATTTTAAGCACATACAAGTTCGTGTGATGATACTTTGTTAGTAAGAATATTCACTAGCACAAAAATGTATACTCTTAAGTGAAAAAATGATACTTTTCACATGTAGTTGTTAGGATTAACAAAAAGTATACATGTTTTCCCATATACACTTGTACCATCCACCTGACTACAAAAACTACTCACAATCGTCTTTTTTTTTCTGTTTAATTTCATTCAAAAACTATCAAAATGTCATTCAGAAAACCTCCATAAATATCTTTACAAGAAGGATGCACCATGAATGCCCAAAAATAAACCACTTTGCACATTAATCTCATGTATAGACTTTGTTGCATTTCACTATAATACCATCATTTTAGTTTCCCGATGCTTGAGAGACGATTATTGATATTTGAGCCATTATACTTCGCTATGAAAACATATGGAAGGTGAGAAATTAAAGGTAATGAAAAAACTTATAGTCTTTTTTATACAAAGTAATCCTTTTGTATGTAAAGGTGTTTGAGATTATTTGGAGCTTCAAAGAGGCAAGCAGACAATAATAAAAACGTACGATATTTGTTTACAACAAGCGATACTTTTCGACCAAAGTAATGCTTTTGAAAAAAGTGATACTAGTCGTAAAAATCGCTGAAACATCAAAACCTTGAAACCGTGATATTACTTCCTCACGATTTCGAGAGCACGAAAATAAATGCTCAATTTTAAAGCTACAACATATATTTTTCAAACCAAAATACGAAGAAAACAAATTTGAAAATACCTAAATTCGAAGAAAAGAAAACTAGATGGAAAAAATTTAGAAGTACGATTCTTTGGTGAAGGAGACTGACTTGGAACAGAACTCAGAAAGGGAAGAAAATCGCAAAGAAAAACGAGAAAAGAAAGGAGAAAAATCGCCATGAAAGCGTCTGAAGAGGAAAAGCAGAGAAAGAGAAATAAAGATGGTTTTGGGTAATGGGGGTAATTTAGTGGGTTGTGGGTAAGCGGGTGGCGGGTTTGAAACTCCGTCTCACGGATGTAGATCAGTTAAGGCGGTCATATAAGTTTTGTGTTTTGTGATCAATCGTTTATCTTTTGCTTTAATGTTTTTCGCCTTTTGTCTCCTGCGTATTATTTAATTATTTTTAAGGTTTTTTTTTTTAATTCATGTTTTGATTTATATGTTATATATGTTGTTTTTCCATGTTGTTTAACTTTGTTTTCTTTGTTGTTTTTATATTATTTCTTTGTTGTTTTGATGTTCATAAAGTTTTATTAACATGTTGTTTTTCATTCATGTATTATTTATATTATTTTGTGTTTGTTATAATAATTTTAATGTTATTATAATAATTTTTGTTGTTTTCATGTAGTTTTTAATGTCTAAATACAATTTTATATTTTTTAAACTCTTTTTGTTCATTGTGGTATTTTTTTAATATTTGTTTACGTTGTTTTAATTTTGTTTTTCGCCGTTTTAATGTTTATATGATGTTTTTTTATTTGTTTTCACATGGTTTTACGAGCGTTTATTACTTTTTACCTATTTTAAAGCTCTTTTTGATCATATGATATTTTACCTATATTGTTTTTAGTTTGTTTCTATTTGCTTTTTGGTTGTTTTATTTTTTTTATTTTAATGCATTGGATCAAAATTGAATTGTATTTTTTATTCATTTGTTTAAATATCTTGTTAATTTGTTTTGGTTTTGTAATATGTATTGTTTTTTTACGTACTATATTTTTGATTTTTATAATATTTCAGTATAGAATGGATTGTTGGGAAATTTATTGTAAAACTTAGAATAGAAAGTTGGCACCCGTTTCATTTGCAAAATTTATATTGTAATAGATAAGTTGTCTTCATTTAGTCAGGTCAAATTCGTTGGACATACAAGAAAGAAGTATTTGTAGGATGAAGAAGCTAGTCCAAACTGACTAAGTATAACAAGGAAAAAGAAGACAGCTGGCTCCGTAGAAGGAGTACATTTGTAATCATGTGAAGTGTTAGGTGAGTGACTCAAGATAGCGAGTCTCAAGTTGAGTAGCCAGAGATGATCTAAATCCGATGATTGAGGTGACTCGTCGCTTATGGGAAGTTAAGCTGGTGGTAAATAGCTGAAAAGATCCGTTGCATAAGTGAAAGTTGCTTAAATAAGTAATGCTTCCGTGCTGATGATGTCTTAAGATCTCGATTCAGGAAAGCGTGCGAAAGGAAAAGACCAGCAGTAGGAAGTTACACCATGTGGAGACTGCGAAAGTTAGAAAGTTAATTCAGTAAATGTCTCAATATCAAGGATTTCAACAAGGCAAGTAGAACACAGTGACTTTTTAAATCGGCCTATCTCTTTTGGCGGGTGCGAAAGATTAAACATAAAAAAGGTTGAAGTGAATGGCACGAGAAAAGGTTACTGGACCGAGCATTGAAGAGTTATCATTTCCAATTTTATGACTTTTAAAATATTCTCATTTATTGAAGGCAAATCCTCAAACTACATCAGAAGAAATCAGTCAGCACCAAGGTGAAGGAAAGATAGCTTCAAATATTTGGGGAAAGAAACTTTTTGAAGAGATGAGAGGGGGTCCTACGTTTTCAAGGAGGGATTGTAGAAAGGTTAGTCGAACGTCTCAAGTCGTTGGAAGGCGCCTGATCAAATCCCGAAGGAAAAGTAATTTGAAGTGACGGTGCCACAACCAAAGAAAGCAACTGGAGTAAATCCGCAGGAAGCGGTTATGTGACCAGGCATCTCAAGCTGAGTCCCAAAGGATCAAGTCGAGTTGTGTGATCAGGAACTTTTTGTCTGAATCTGGAAGCGTGCAGCTTTGTCACTCCGATGTCCGATAGAAGTGGATTATCAAGGTTGGTGAAAAGGATTAAATTAAGTGCGTCAGGCCTATATAAAATTTTATTGTATCATCGTTTATATTTCAACATTTACTTTCAGCATGTAATTCGAAATGTCTATTTGATAATTTGCTATTCAATTTGGTAATTAACAAGTGCTAAAACCCGAGTGTTAAAGCAAGCTAAACCAAATTCGAGGGTGTTAAAGTGCCTGTGAAAATCTCATCATGACTCTTAGTATTAGACTAAATAGGTGAGTTATTGTGCTTATTTCGGTCAGTCTGTTGAGTGGCTAACTCTCAGTTGATTAGCTTAAGCAACACGTCGTCCAGGGACATAGGGCGTGATATTAACTCTGGACTAATTTTAAAAAGGACTAAATTGAAGGTGGTAGGTTTATTCACCCCGGAAACACAGAAGCCTTACTTACACCCGCCGGGACCTCAATTATTTAATGAGGCGATATTTGTTTTTATACGGAAATTTTATTGAAAAAAAACATATTGAAACAATCTTTGCCGGCTCATAATGATAAAAGTCCTGAGGAAAAAGAATTGTTGGGAGTGTAAATTTGTCCAAAGTACAGGAAGCGTAAAAAGTGTCTCTCCCAGAAGTGGAGCCCGATTATTGTACATTTCCCGATTGTATTTGGATTTTACCTAGGATTGCTATTACATCATTGGTTTTAGGACTTACTAGTTTTATTGAACATTTCACATTAGGGATGACAATAGGGGCGGGTTCAAGCCTAGATCCACAATTAATTTACACTTGTTTTGGTGGAAATTAAACTAAAGGTTATACATGAAACAAGAAGTTTCAAAAATGGTCGATGTGTCGGACAAAAAATTCAAGAAAGAAGAAAGTATCCATTGACTTTTTGACTTTCCCAGAACAAGACCATCCCAAAAATATTACGGTATGTTTAAAGATTTTCAAATACCACATCCCCGAGAACTATCAAGACCACTTTCGGTGAGGACCCCAAAAAGGCTAGAACGATTTTAATGATTTTATATAAATGCATATACATTATTTCTATTTTATTTATATTATAATATCTGATTAACTAAAAATTATTTGAAATTAAATGAATATAAAAGCATGTTTCTTAAAAAAAACATTATACATAACTATTATGAGTTTTAAAAGAATTTAATATCTCAATAATAGAGTAAATCATTTGAAATTAAAAATTAGTTAAATGATTAGTAAGTTATAGTCAGTGGCTCCCGAAAATCTAGGGGATGGATTGATTTCCGATTTTTGATATATGCCATTTTTTTGAACAATATGATGACAAATAGAAACATGAAAGAAGATAAATCATCACTTTCCGGATGAGTTATAGTGCTTCAACCGAGGAAACTAATTCGCTGCACCACCCCGGTATGTTAGTGGATTTTCGAAAGAGAAAAATTATTAATTAGTGTCTAAAACAATTACAACTTTTTTCCAGAAGAACACGGAAACTCTTCTCCTGATAACGGCGCTTGAGGCACCGAGACTCTTTGGCTCGAAGAGCAACAAACTCTTCACCCACGAAAAACTAGACTTTTCCAATAAACCACATCCAATCGCCACATACGTGTTCTTGCCAAAAGGCGTGGGGGGATTTTCTTGCTTTGGATGATGTTACAAATACAATCAAAAATTACACTTAGATGAAATATTATTCTGTTCAAAAGTGCGAAGTGTAATCAGGAAAGCCCTATCAAGCTAGATATGAAAGTGTAGTGCTAAAGGCTATTACAACAAGAATGTTGAAAATGAAGAATAATATATTTCTTTGATATTTTTCTTATTGTATTTTGTAAGGATAATGTGTTTGCATTTGAAGTCCTCATGCTACATGTATTTTGGGGAGGCTCTAAAATGTAATTCCCATCATAGGCTACCTCTAATTCAGGATTTATGCAAAGAAGATCAAACATCTCAATAGTCAATAAATGAAAACATCAATTTCGCAGAGAGAGCGCCCAAGAGAAGTGTTTATTTGTAACAAATAGTTCTCTTTATCAAAATAATATAAGCGACTAGTCGCTATAGAAATCCAATTTTAAGTCATTCAATCATTTGTATAGAAAATAGGTTAACATGTATAGTAGTAGTTCATTCGGAAAGCAGAGTTTTTCAAAACAAAACTCAAACTTCCAGTGCGCATGCCTGTCTGCTTCCCATTTCTGACTCTACATTTTGTTTACCCTGTTTAACCAACATTTCATATACGGTTTCTCTATAGGAAGGGGACGTCACCTCTTCCGCAGTAGTCGATTTCGTCCAAAATTAAAGTTTAAGAGGAAATCACTTGAAAACTTAGTAAAAATGAATTAAAAAATATTTTGAAGTATTTGGACAATATTTAGAAACGTTGTTTTGGTATAAAATTCATTTTGTATGAAATCATTAAATCAAAATAAAAACATTGATTTAACAAATTTTGCACTTGAAGAAAACATACTCTAAACAAGTAATAGTACCATATTGTAGAATTATAGCCTTCATAAAAAAATGCATTATTTTTTTAGCTTACATAACATCAATTATAAATATAATTTTATTGATTATGTTAACTTGTTAAGTAGGAGATATTGATATTATAAATTTATACAAATTTTTTATTTCATATTAATTTATAAAATTATTAGTTAATTATATTTGTTCTACGTCTAGCTTGATAGAAGGAAAATTGCTCAAGATAATAGAATATTATTATATTCTGGATGTTATTAGGCTTAGAATTTAGGATTATGTTACGCAGTATGGTTTTACTATTTATTGTGGTGAAAATATCCAATCGTTTGGTGATTTTTATCTTGATTTTTCTTTGTTTTCCTTCAAATTTTATTTTATTTTATATATTTTCAATACGGCTCAGGGAATGATTTTTCTTTATAGTTTTGTTTAGAATTTATTTTAGAAACTCCAAACGGGGGCCAGTTCTTGAGATTTCTAAATCTAGGACCATTTAAATCGGATGCATCTCGTAGTCTAAGCCCGCTCAAATGGGGCCCAGGGGTAGTTTTGGTCTTTTGGATCAAGTTTCAAAAATCCGGTGGAGTAAAGGGTTTAATGAGTACCATAAAGACCCACCCCAAACTGCGGCGTGTTATATCATGATTTAAAAAAATTATATTTTTATATTTTGGTTTTGTCATTGGATTAAAAGATAAGTCTTATTTCATTTCATATTATCGTATATATGTGTTGCAACTATATATCTTTTAATGTAAGGGTTTTTCATACTTCATTTTATAATTTTTGTTATTATGTATAATAATATATATATAAACTCCATAATATATTGCCATTTTATTGGTATTTTATGTTTGTTGTTTTTATATAGGTGAATCTAATATTTTCTATATATAAATTAGGAAATTGATGTTTATGGGTTGCGTGTTGGGCCGTGGATTTCGGTCTGGCCGAGTGTGGGGCGGAGTCTCACGTTTGTATATACATTCTAGTAAACTCTGTTGAAATCCTAGTTTAGATTGAAGTTAAAACATGTGATTGGCCATCAAATGTCTGCTCGACCATATTTGAGGATGGGGTTCACTCGAGGTGGTGCGGTGGAGGGTCGTGGAAGGCATTAGTATGGGTTGGTGGTGAGGAGGAAACTTCTCAGGATCCTTTTTAGTTTAGTGCTTTTTTGTTGCTTTATTTTTTACATTCTTTTTGGGCTGTCTAAAGTGATGGTGTGTTTTGGTTTTCCCTTTTTGGGGTGTGGTCCTCTCTTGGAGAGGTAAACATTATTCTTTAGTTGGCTCGGATACTAAGCGTGGATGAGGTGATTCTCGGTATATTGTTAGGATTCTTTTGTAGGTCTTCTTTTTGTGTGGATGCTTTGGGTGGACTAGTGTAGAAAGAAAGGCTTTCATTTTCTCTGGGATTTGTGTCGAGGTGGAGTTTGTTTTTAAGGTTTAGAATCTCATGTTTCCCAATGTTTGTATTTGTTACCACTTTTGAATTTGTTTGAAGGCATCTTAACACACTTTTGCCCAGGTCAACACTTTTGGCATGTGTTCCTTGTCTTCATAGTAGAAACTTGTGTTTTGATGATTGGTGGAGCTGATCTCATATAGTGTGTTTTATAGAATGGAACCCCGAACAATTAGCGAAATACATTTTTAAGTTAATATCGGCCTTGCCCCACCGGTACATTTAATTTTGTCTAAGTTTACTTTCATCCATTTTCACCCCCAATAAATACGCTCAGGTAAAAATTCCAGGACATTTTTCGCTTTGTTTTTCAACATTGTTTCTAACATGTTTCAACGACCAAAAGCAATATAAAAACAAACGGAAAGCAATATAGAAACACCATGTGAGGCAAAAAAGTTAAAAATAGGTGAAACTTGTATTTAAACATAAAAAACTTCATGAAACAACAAAGAGCGTCGGACATTAAAAGGGGATAAGAAAGCAAACCGAAGCAACGTAAAAATATTAAAAACCATGAATAAAAAGAGATTAAAAATAAGTAAAAATTATATTTTATACGTTGACAACCTTTGCAAAAGCAAAAACATTTATTAGAACTGACATTAAAAATATTACGATCGACAACGAGAACAATTAAAGAAAGCGATTAGCCGAAATAATATATGAATAAAAACAATATAAAAAATATGTTAAAAGTTATTTTGAAACATCAAAATAATAAAAGGAAACAATATCTGGCAGCAAAAGAAACAAATTTAAATAATATCGAAACAACATATAACATGTAAAACAAGTCAGGGGAATATAACATCAAAAATAAAAAATATGGGAGGCGTAAAAACAAATTAGGTACAAAGTAAAAATTAGGTACTAAAGTAATATGACGTATTGTATGGTATGGGGACTAAAATGAGGCGTATTCCATGTAATTTGCATGGAACCCTTGAAAAATAAAAATTAGCGTAGCGTAAGTAAAATAATCTAAAATGGAAGACAAAGAGCCAAATTACAGCAGCGTAAAATGATGATGTTCCGAGTAAACAACTCGAATCAAAGGGGGTAAGTTCGGGATGGCCATTTGGGGTATTAGTTTCAGTGCGACTTCCCGTAAAGGAATCAATTGATGGCTAAGTTGATATACCCTTTATAACAAAATAAAGAAAAACATGATCAAATTCGTTTCCGGATATCCCTGAGAATATGAACACTCTTAATTTTGTCACTGTTTTCATTTTGTGGCATTTATTTTTCTTAGATCAGTCTCCATTTGGAGGTTTTAAATGGATCTGTCGAAGTTCCGGTAGATAAAAACTGAGGGCATATAATTAAAGATAAAATCTTATGTTATCGATTTCAAAAATAAGGTTTACGGGTGAAATGGAAATAGTCACATTCACGACCATATCCGGCCCAGTAACGTAGTAAAAGAAATAAACCGATCCCTTAAAATTCCTTGCAATAACTTTTTGGCGAAACGACCGGGTGAGATGGTTGTAACACCTTGATCGGAAAATTCATCCCCAGATCGTTTTGACAAACAACTCCTCGGCTGTTCAACCTCACCTCGAGGAAGATGATCGCAAGTTATCCGGCCTTGACGAGCTTGCTCGACCATGACGCGGTTCGTTTTACTCGGTAGTATAAAAGTAATTCTTCAAAGGGGATAGATCGATGATACGATTTTATGAACCCGTGATTGAGACAAAGCGGCCTTTATTTTATTAAGAAGCTTAAAATATTATATCAGTAAATCTCCTTTTTGGGAGGAAAAAACATATTTAGCCTCTGCATAAAGGCTATCACACTCTTGTACATAAATGAAAACTAAAAAAATTTAAAAAGCTAAAACAGCTCTGGAAATTAAGCACTCCAGGCCTAATATTTACAAAATAAATTTTTATTTTAGAAGACTAAGGAGATGTTCGGTATTCGTCTTTCGCCTTCTGGAACCCTTGACATTTATAGAGGTAGAAAAGCACTCTATATGCTCCTCATATTGCCCTTGAGTGGATGTCTTTCATTCTTGAATTATTGCTCCCACTTGCGGCCCAATTAGTTGCATCGGCTCATCTTCCATGGGTTGGGCCTCATAGCATGCAGTATCCAAGTTGTTTGTGAAAACTTCCGAATCATCTTTGGCTCGTCCGCCCGTCTTTTGTAAGCTTGGGCCGATATCATTCATGGACAGGCGCTTCCGTCTTTTCTTCTAAGTGGGTTATTACATATCTGGTCGCGTATACTGGTAGCATTTAGGGAATCTCTTTTTGAGTGAGTCCCTTTGAATCGCCACAGCGACTTTTTCTTCTCCCGGGTCTTCTCAGTGACTTTTGGCGGAGTCGGCACAGCGGCAAATTCAGTTCCCCGGTTTTGACGTCGGGGGCCAACCAGCTCCCGATGGCGATGTGAGCCATATTACAATATTTCAAGTTTTAACTGCTCTGACGAGCTTGTTTTCCCACGGAAAATTTCTTTTTTTTGAAGGTTTACAGATCTTGTAGTTTTCTTTGTCATAGTATTCAAAAGAATGATCGATTCATTTGAATTTTGATAAAGCAGGCGGAAACTTGACTTTAGTCAGTTGGCCTACGATGCGGACCACATCCCCATGCCGCCTTTGTTATAATGCGATCTTGAGGTGAAGGTTAGCGGGATGTCTTCTCCCGAATTTGTCTCAGCGATATTTTTGAAGGCTCTTTCATCTCGTCGTCAAAGCTTTAATATAATGGAAGGCTTCATATCATCTTTTAGGCGAGAGCTCTGTTCTTTGCACTTATGAAATATAGCTCCATGTATCCCTCGTTTTAGGCTTTCGTTGTTGGACGGCTTAAGCATTGTAAAAGCTATTTACTTGGATCCATTTGGCGATTTTGTAATCTCAGGGAAGGTTTGGTGAAGTAAGTATGAATCGTCACAAAGCCCCGAACTCGTACCACCTTTTCAACTTAACCAGAGGTAGATTTGGTAACATCACTTACTTGGATATTTTCCCAGGAAATATTGATCTTTATTTTTACGGAGATATCCATTTGCGGTGATGGAGGTTTTCCCGATTCTAAGTATTCTGCGAAAAGAAAAGCTTTAATCGTTAATATCAACGCTTAGAATTGCCCATCATAGGCACAATATTGATCTCTCAGTCCTTTCCAGGACGTCTTTGATTGATGTGATAACTCGGGATTTGACTCAGGGTATCGATTTTCCCTTGGGCGACATTTAGCTGCGACTTAGGACTTGTCGCTGAAGTCGCGGAATCCTCTTAACTCACCAGGTTGGGAAGCGCGCTCTAAACGCCTTCCGTTTGTATTAAGCGGCCAGGAGTGCCTTTGAAATGCCGTCCTCAAGCGAGAGTGAGACCTGACATGCTCGTGATATGTCATTCGGTTTACTTTGTCTTGATCATTCCTTTTGTAATTTCCAAGCCAAATCAAAGATTGATGACAGCGATTGTATCAAATTCCGGAGTAGCTATGTTCAATTTGGTCTCCAAGATGTCTTGAGAATTTGTGAGGATGGAATCAACTTCAATTCCCCTCCATCTCTTGTTAGAAAATTTGCGAGCAACATTTTCATGAAATTTTATAATGACAATATCATAATCATAATATTGACATTCATCTTGCCATCTAAGTATCATAGCTTTTTACGGTTTTGATTCAGGATTTTGTTTTTGGAAAAGCTTTGACAATTAATTATCAATTTTAAGATAAACTTTTTAGTGTAGTGAAATAAAGGCCATTTTTTGAAAACCTTTTTGGCGAAGAATTCTTTCTCGTTGATATGCCACCGTGTTGCTTCAGCAATCAGAACAAACCACCTGATATCAGATGGTGACTGTTTGGTGTAGCTTTTGTAAGAAGCGCTGCCCAATAATCACTGGCATCTCGTGTAAAGAAGCCATCTTCATCCTGTGGAATTGCAAGTTTCGAAGCTTTTGCAAACTTTTGCCGCGATTCTTCTGATGTTCATCTTCCCATTTGAATATCATGATCTTTCTTGAGCATAAGTTAAACACATTCCTCGTAATGAGCGCATTGTTTATGAACATTACGGCCTAAAATTAACAACTCAAAAAACAAGTTGCTTCTTATCTTTCCAGCGTATCACGGAAATCCCCGTATCTTTTTCTACAATATGACTTTGTAGGATAATCCTGACTAGTCGAGTTCAATTCAGGAATTCAATCATTTTATCATGCAATCCAGCAGTCTTTCTCCAAAAGCACTAATCCTTCTTCGTGACAAACGAAAATATTTCCAAATGTTTGAGATGCTCCTCCCATGTTCTTTGATCTATCATAATGTCATCGATATACGAACATGAAGCGAAATAATCTTTGAAGAGATTATCCATCTTCCTTGATATATAAAGGTGCGTTAGCAATCCCATGTGCATCCGCGTTCCAAATATAATGTCCATGGGTGTGGGAAAGCTGGCAGGAACTTCTTGCTTTCATCCATCTAATTTGGTAAAATCGGTTGCAATCAAGCTTTGAGAATATCTTGGCTCTTTGATGCGAGTTAACCGGATGTGGTCTCTTGGGATATAATATCAGTGAACTCAAATGTTATTAATCCCTTGTAATGATAACAAATGCGCTTTCTCTTTTTAATTTCTCCATGGTTTTACGATCTAAGAATCGTGGATTTGTATGGAGAAACTCCCGTGAAATCAACTTAAGGTCAAGATGTTCCTTAAGTATCTTGGCATATCCTTACGATCTTTAGTTCATAAGGATTGGTTTGAATCTCACGAACTCAGTACTCGCTTTCCTGGGCTTAACTTTAAGGATGCTTTGAGCTCGTTCTTGTCCCACCATGCCAAGGATCTTCATTATAATTCCTTTGGATCTTCTTCTTTATATCCCGAATGATATTTGTTCCTCTGGGTCCGTCACGCTAGGTGGATTCTCCATTAGACTCATCCAATTCTCGCAATGGCTTCTGGAGTAACTCGCTTCTTCTCTTGTACTGAATGAATACAAGTTATTATCCCATCTTCTTATCATTTTTCGCATTGTCTATAGGATAATAATGCTTCACCAAATTTCCTTCAATCCGCCATTTGGATTGTGAAGTTTGGCCGTCCACCATCTTTGCCGCGAAATTAATAGGCATTTTTCTTTAAAAATGCTTCCTACGATCTTTTGGACAATGATCTTATGATCACGTAATGTTGTGAAAATAAGTCTTTGTCTCATTTTCTGTGTAAATCACTTGAATGTTTGTAGGAAATTGTTTTCCCAGCAATACATCTGCTCTCTGTATCATGGAAATAGATTGGTGGCGCTTCACTTGTACCATGGTCACTACCGCACCTCCGATCATGATTTAAGCATTTAATTCTCTCTTGGTTAAGAATAAGAGTCTTTAGAGAAATCTCTTCTATGATAGTACAGTAAAAATCTTCTCCAATTTCTTTAGGAAAAACATCCGACTTTGTAGTACATATTCCTAGGCGTCAATCAATATAGGCGTAAATACTCAAACATATAACATTCGGGATAGAAATGTATATGGAGAATGGACTAGTGGTCATCTCGATTTAATGTCTTTTATCGCCACTTGTTGTGAACTCCATTCGTCTTGTAATCTTTCCTAATATTTATGATCCTAGAAGTCGATTCCCGATATTAATTACCTGGGGATTTTTCAAGAAACTCCCGAGATAGTCAGCTCAATTTCTCCTATCTACAGCTTCCTTGATATCTTCCAACTATTGGTTGTTGAAGATAATATAGAACATCACAAGGAAAAATATTATCCTTTTTGAGTGATGTCGAATATTACTTCAACTTCTCGCCATCATACAGAGCATTTCGAAACTCCCCGTTGCTTTTGAAAACATACGGGATACGCCGATTTGGCTGTTGATCTCCCTATCTTCCTAAATCTCATCGCCACCATTACGTCCGTCGTTCGAAAGACATCCTTATGGGCTCGATCTCCGAGACTTCAACTTTTGTCAAGACTTGGTTGATCTTGTATTTTTTCATATCGATCTCTCGATAGATAGTGGAGACTCATGATTCCTGTGAGAACCACTGCAAAGTCCTCGAAGAGTCTTCGGACTTCAATAAATTCCTTTATCAAGAATACTTCGAATGATGTGTATTCGAGAGGAAGCATATGATATCTTGTATGTGATCGAGTAGGTCATTTCATTCTTTCATCAAATTGTTTCTTTTGAAATCTTGATGAAGGGTTAGGGACTCGTTGTAAAATCTCGATCTCCCAAATTGTATGCAATTCTAGGATAGACATTAAATTCCGATTTCCCAAAGATACAAATTTCCTCAGAATCTTAGCTCCGGCATGAATGCTTGAGGTTTGAGCTTCGCTTTATCAAAGACAGCAGTTGAGTGACGAATCTATCTCTTCTTTGAATGTTGTTAATAATAACTCTTATGGTTCGATATGAATCCATGAGAGTGTTTTGCAACTTCTCTTTAACTCAGCCTTTTGATCTCCTCGGATTTTCTAATAGGGACCAACGATTCGATCGTATTCCCTAAACTCCATCGGATGGCAAAGTTCTCCGGTTGTTATCCTCGTGGATAATTTGGTGTTTTCATTATGAAACCAATCTTATCCAAAGCCTTTTCCATCGCTCCGATTGTAAATCCATCATAGATTTGAAGCTTTGGATCTTCCTTCATAATTCTCATAAGAGTCTTATGAGACACCGTAGCCGTGAGAGGAATCCCGATATCTCCCTAACCGTCTCCTGCTGAAGAATTTCTTCTTCACTCTGATTCTCAATCGGATTCACTTCCATCGCTGAATAGACTATTCTTCGTATATGCTTTCATCTCGAGGGAATATCCTCCAAACCGATACACCCGTATTAAATCTTGATAATAGACAAACCTTCTTCGATTTGGGTAACTTCGAACCCTAACTCCTCGTTTTTGATTTGCCGGGCAATCCGCTGAGATATGCCTCTTGCTCCGCATGTTCAACAATTATAATCTTTGAAACTTTCATTGGCTGCATGAGCTCACCAAAGTTCTTCTCCTTGGGGTTCTCACAGGTACTTGCTTGATTAGAACCCGATGATGAGGCTCTACTCCGCTTGGGCCGTCTTTGCCTCGATTTGTAACTTCGAGCCTTTTGTTTTGACGAGTAACCTTTCTAGGTTCCCCATGAAGACCCGCTTTATGTCTTTGCTTCAAGATGTATAGATGGCTTTTATCCTTCTTTCTTGTGCCGCCTTAGTTGACCTCCCCACAACTGTTGGGATATTATCGCCAACGCAAATGGCGAAGGAAGCGCTTTGTTAATTCCGTAATCTCTTGTAATTCCAAAGATAAAGCTGATGCTTGGTAGCACCATTAAGACAACTTGCCTTTAAGAAAGACATTCTTCTTGCCACAATATCTAATTCTCGCGTCTCCATCCTTGTATTCCTCGAGCAAGCATTTCTCTCCGTGTGGACTTGGAATTTTTGCAAAGAATACTGTGAAGCTTCTGTCTCCAATCTTCGATTTCCACCCAGATTCGTGAACAACTTGATATATTCACAATATGACAAATGTCATGTAACTCAAGGCTATAGAGGGCTTGTTTATATCTTTTTCTTTTTTCATCCTCTAATCCTCAAAGTAACTTTAGCCGATAAATCGATTTTGAATAATTTTGACATATCATCGACAATTCCTTTTAGTGATTCTTCTCCGATGTAACCGCTTTTCAGATTGCAGACGGTCATATCCCGCACCTTTTACAGATCCTCAAGACTCATTTCCAAGGAGTAAGATGAATGAATCTTTCAGATGATCGAGGGTTCCCGCTGCAATCGTCATAGTTGATGCCCATTCATCAATGAGAACTTCTCGATTTTTTAAATATGGATATCCATTTAACATCAACCCATATGGATGTATTGGTCGATAAGCGATCTTTCATAAGGCGTTTGATAAACATTTGGCCTTCAGAAAGTTGTCGAAGTTCAAAGAGGTTGTCGAGCTCCTGCTCCTAAAAGTGGTCTCCTCAGGTGAAATCTCCAACGTGATGCATCCTCTCATCCCGTGGGTTCCATGATTTGAGCCCGCGCTTTCTTCTACGTTGGGATTAACAAAAGGTGGTGGAGATTAATGGAATTGGCCTACTTTTTGTGTCATAGGTAACCAATGTTGTTTCATCTCCCGTGTTCATCTTTAAGTCTACAATTCCTAATCCTGCGAAGGATTCGCAAGGTCGTAGATCTTTAAGATTTATTTTCTCCATATCCATCACCTTTTAATGTGTAACGGATTTTCCTTGATGATAGCAAATGAGCTTTTCATCATCTGTCATTTTTGTATAACTTCGGTTGGTTTCCTTTTTGTAAGTAAAGGGTAGATCGGCCCCGAAATCAATACTATTCTTTCCTCCGGATGAACTCGTGGTCTGTCTCCTCCAGGTTCTTGACTCGTTTCAATATAATGAAGAATTTTAAGAGTACTTCGATATTTCACCATCGTCTCCATCCGGTTCGATCCGATGAACTGTGTGTAAGTAAATGAATATGGGCGTTGCCATAATTCTACACCGCCTTCGACTTCCCTAATATCTTTTGAGATCTTAGATGTGTCGGATGTATCTCGCTCCACTCGGTATTCCATCGAATCATTATTTCAAGGGCATTCTCACGAATCGATTCTTCAAGATTCATCAACTCACCTATAAGGTCCGGCTTTATCATTCCAAGAACTCATATGATATGCCGCTCGATTTCGCATTGCCGGCATTTTCAAGGCTTCCCTATCGCTCTATGGCGTTCTTGTATCTCATATTGGTGATTCCAATATACGATCTTATCCTGGTGTTCTGTTCGCATACATCGTCAAGATTTGACCGATATGTCCCGTATGTGTACATCTCGGACAATTGTCCGGATTCATATACTCGGAGTAATTTCTCTCACCAATTGTTAATTACATAAATATAATAAATTTAACTAAAAGTTCTTAATAAACCTAGGTTATGATACCATTTTGCGTACCCTAAAACCTTTAAAACCATTAGTTTGCCTTCAACCTTGTATAAAGGGTATTTTGGGGTTTTATCATAAAAAGAGGGCCATAATTGATCTTTTAAATAAGTAAGGCTAGTTTTGAAAATAAAACTTGAAAATAGGCCATCCATGACCATTTCCCAATCAAAGGATATATATAACATCAATTGAAACTTCCTTGAAATTGCAGTAGAATTATATATATGATCTTCACAGGTCACAACACAAAGTCCACAAAAACACCCCACCTAGAACCCCAATCGAAGTCACGAAAACAATGTTCCAGCTTATATATTTTCTACATGATACTTTGATTAAAAAACGTACAATCAGAGGAAAGGAAATTTCACGGAAACTGTAAACGAAAAATCCACAATCGAACCAAAGAAAACACATCAAATAATGGAAAAAGTATTAATAATAATTTTCATTTGGTTCAAACGCATGCATTATTTCCATGTAATTTAACGATAACTAGTAGGCATATATATATATATATATATATATAGGATTGGCTCAAATGCAGGCCAATATCCTGGGTGATAGAAGTGATTAACTGACGCGTTTATTTTATTTCTTGAAGGGCTTGGATTAATCTTATATTTAAGGTAATATTAATTCGTAGTCTTTTAACGATAAATTTTATATTTTATTTACTTTTTTAAAAAGGAAAAATGTAGTAAAGGCCAAGTATCAATTCCAAACAAATAAATATTTGTCAATATATGTTAGTGGAATAGTAGTGGAGCACATGTTGTTATCAATTTCCTTAGTCCACGCCAAACAAGAAAAACATCTTCATCTTCACAATTCACACTTCACGCCAAACCGCCATTTTCATTTTATCCTACTTTTCTAACTTTCCAGCCCATAACCCACCAAATGCGTCATTATATAATTTAAGATTTATTGTAGCAAAGGTCGTGATTTTGGAAATTCATATTATGGAAATCACTTAAATTGATGTATAAACGAAGAATTTTCCTTTATGTTGTGACTAGTTTTTCTGTTATGGATGATACCCGAGCCGAGCTGACAACAAATTAGTCCACGTGGCCATTCAAATTTAAGAACGGGGTGTGGGGCAAGCGAAGACCGACTGATGACGGATAGCTGGTCGGTCATGACGTGGCACGAAGTGAGCTCGGCTCGCGCTAGGCACAATTATGACGGGAGATTTGAAGGATAACCACCCAGCTAAGGAAGGTTGAGTGCCTTATTAACACAATAAACTGCCACTTGTCAACATAATAACAAGACGAGTCGACAAGTGCCAAAATACTTGGCCAACATGCATGTTGAGGGAAAGACACGTGTCCCCTTGTAATCACTCTAGTATTAGATGTAATGATGATTAAAACCCACAAATGGTATGGGTATAAATAGGCTTCATTTATTAGGAAGAAAAGAAGGAGAGATAACTGAAAAAAAAACACTTGTAAAAAGTCCAGCTGTAAAAGCATAACCGACCAGAAACTTTCTGCTCGGCTCTCAATATAAAAAGTCAAAATTAGCCCTATCTTTGAGGTTATTTCATTTCCACGTATTAAATTCTATCGTATTTTCCTCGTCAATTCGAAAAACTTGTCAACAAATTGGCGCTAGAAGGGCCCGTCTTGGTCCAATGTAATTTCCGCCTACTCAAGTCGTGTAAGTTAAGGTAACTTAGTTTTATTTTCTCAAAAAAATGAGTCGACATCCCGAAATGTTCGTGCAACCGAGGACCCACCTCGTAATCACCAAATCCAAACACTAACGGCGAGGCATCGTGCCTCCAAGCGAAAAGCGAGAGCGTTTTGCTTCCTTTTACTCGTGATATTTGCTAACCCCACATTTGTCCAAAGAAATGAATCGGCTCATTTCTCGATACTTGCGAGCACGTCCCCACGAGACGCAACCTCCTCACCCCTTAAATGTCCACCAACCTAACCCCCACTAAATGTCAATCCTCAAATTCCAGCACCTCCGAATAATGAGAATCAAGAAGTTAGCTCCCATCACGAACAACGGGGGCCAAGCGAGAGAGAAGGCGCATCACGGGATGATGCGGGGGGAGCAAAGCCGGGTGGCGGAATCATTATCGTACCCTCGCGCCATTGTCGCGCCCGTTAGGTGTTCGCAAGACGGCCAGTAGGGGACTGATCCATACCGCCCGCTCAATCGATCAATTCTAAGCTACTATTCCCTGAGGAGAGGGGAGCCGGCCAGGGCCAACCAAACTCGGTCCTAGCCAACGGACGAGCGAGAGGTGAAAAATCGCTGCGTACATCATCATCGCATGAGTTAGAAGAGAATCCCAACGATAATCGATCAAAGGCCGCACTCGTGACGGGCGACCCGATGTTGTGTCCCCGTTTGCTTCCTAGTATTTTGTCAACCCTTGCCGCCAAAATTTAAAAATCCCACGTGTCCGTCTGTATAACGATGCACTCCAACCCGACGACCCACATCCATAAATATTTAGCATGGATGGAGCTGTTCAGTCCCAGTGATGCCATCCTATGCAGAGCGTTCTCGTTGACTCTGGGCAACCGAGCCCATCGTTGGTTTCGGACCCTACCGCAGGGGTCCATTCGATCTTGGGGTGACCTGGAGCCCGCATTTACAACTCATTTTTTGATGTCTAAAATTCGCGCTGCGCCCAAAGACTCCCTTGTCAATATCAAACAGGGCAAGGACGAGACTCTGAAAAGTTATATAGCCGGTTTTAACAAGCAGATCCAAGAGATAGAGCGACGGATGATGCACCTGATCGTTAGCCATGGTGCTTGCTCGAAACCTGGTTTAATTACTCTATTCATGAGTCGGGGGTGACCTCATTTCAGGAGTTCCTCATTCGCGCAGAGCACCATTTCTGTATTTGAAGAAGCATGGCGCCAACATCTCGAGCAAAAGATCAAGTGCGAAGAAGAATGGTAAAAAATCTACTCGGATCGGGTCGGGTTCAAGCCTTTTTCTCGAGAACTCGACCACCGGGTATAAATCATATCAAGAGGTGCGAGCCGAGTTGCGCTTTACCGAGGAGTGCTCTCGACTCACACTCCTTCGCCTATATGGAATGAAATATGTGGTCTTAATTTGCTACCACCACTGCCCTTTGGCGTCGGATCCTCGCCAAATGGATGCTCGAAGGTATTGTTCTTATCACAAATCGATAGGCACGACGAGATGGATGAGAGTCTTTGAGACCTCATCAGGGAGATAATGCGATAGTACAAAGGGGCAACCTTAAGCAGACGCCCACGAGTTACCACCACCACAAAGCACTCGCCCGGGAGTAAATCCGAGCGACTACCAAATTCGGCTCACCCGCCGCGCCAAATGAAAATCGGGGTGAGAAATTCGATGATGTCTAACACTCACATGATAAACACCAACGCGCCGAGGATAGCCGCTTCTAATCGAAAGAGAAAGGCGACATTAGGAAAGTCGCCACGCAGAAGACAAGTTCGGTTGCGGAAATCCAAGAAAGGCCAACCAATGGGTGACTTTGCCTTTTTCGACATGGATGCCGACAGGCGGTGGTGCTGCCCCCATTCGACCCCCGGACATCACAACACCTATTTTTGGGCATTCCGGTGCACGTAATTCTTATTGATTCAGTATGCCTACTCGCCCATCATCTACATCCGAGCTTTTAGAAGGCTAAATGTGGATGATAGTTATATTCGTCCATGTAACGACAAAGATTTTGGGTTTTTGAGGTGGGGAGAATCATCCCACTGAGAGGTGGACCCGCCATCGTTCGGGGGGCGGGGAATACATAAACGGACCGGTCATCACCACGTTTAAGATTATCAATGCCGACTCGAGTACAATGCAATCATTAGGAGGTCGTTGCTATACCATCCGAGAGCACCGCCTCCATATATCATTCTGTATAAAGTTCCGACTACTAGATGGGGAAGCTATTCACAAAGGAAATCGAGGGAATCACGGGAATGCTCTCTCAAACGGACCACCGAGATCAATGTGATGGAAATAGTGAATCCAATAGGACAATAGAAGATAACTCGGGGAAGATCGAATCCAAGCGAGTGATAAGGCCACTATAGAAGCCGACCCGTGCACGGCCCGAAAGAGTCAATGGTCGAGATCGAGCCGGAGATCAAGGAAAAAATGGAGATTGAGGAGAACGCGCCCTGAGAAAAAAGAGGGACAAAGTAAGAAGCGGAAGACGCAGAACACGTGGAACAAATCGATATAGTAGATATCGATAAGCAACACAGGGGATGCCAACTCGAACCGCCACACCTCCAAGAGTCGTTCGGTTGGAATTGATTGAATTCCTTGGAAAAATCTTGATGTATTCACGTGGACACACTCGATATCCCCGGTATCGATCCTAAGCATGTCCGCCACCATTTAAACATCGACCTTACATTCAAATCGGTTATACAAAAACGTCACAAGCTCGCCCCAATAGGCGGAGTTGCCCCGAGGCCGAGGTCACTAAGTTGCCGGACAATCAGTTCATTGGGAAGCCCTTTACCCTCGTTGCGGCTACCCCGCCTTAGTGAAAAAAAGCAACGGACTATAGCGTCTCTCGCGGTTGATTTTATCGACCTCAACAAAGCGTGCCCAAAAGGTAGCTACCCTTACCCAACATAGACTACATGGTGGATGCCACTACCGCCACGAGCTTACAAGCCTTATGGACGCGAGATTTCGCTATAATCGATCCGAATGCATCCAGGCGATGAAGAAAAAACACGTCATTCTTCTCATCTCGTGGGGTTTATCGCTTACAAGGTGATGCTATTCGGACTCAAGAACGCGAGGCGATTTTATGAAAGGTTAGTCAATAAAATGTTCGAGTAGTTGATAGGTCATACCATGGAAGTCTATGTAGATGACATGTTGGTGAAATCCTTCTATATATTTGATCATCTTCACGATCTTAATAAAATGTTTGCAATTTTACGCTAGTATAAAATGATGTTAAAACTGAAAAATATACCTTTGGGGTTGGGTAAAGTTTTAGGCTATATGGTTAGTCAAAGGGGAATTGAAGCCAACCCGGATAAAATTAAAGCCATAATTGATCTCAAGCCCCCAACTACGTTAAAAAGTGCAAAGTTTAACAGGCGTGCCTAGCCGCTCTAAATCAATTTGTTTCAAGATCCACGACAAATGCAAAGCTTTCTTGAAATAATAAAGAAAAATAAGAACTTCGAATGGACCGAAGCCAGGCACATTTGCAGCGACCTTCGATTCGCTCAAGCAACACTTAGCCTTCAATCCGGTCTGCCGCAAAAACCAAACCGGGTGAGAGTTTGTATTTATATCTCACGGTCTCAGTACGCCGTCACTCAGACTTATCAAAGTTGGACAATTATATCCAGACTCCAATTTACTATACAAGCCAGGCGTTGCACAATGCCGAGCTCCGATATCCGCCCATGGAAAAGCTAGCGTATTCATTGATTATCTCACTTGAAAGCTCCGTCCATATTTTATGGAGCATAAGATTGCAGATCGACTAATTATCGCCGAAGCAAAGTTCTTCACCGACGTGATACTTGGTCAAATGATTAAGTGGGCCGTTGAGCTCACCATTTCGACATCTCATACGAACCACGGACCGCAATCAAAGGACAAACATTAGTTGATTTTGTTGCCGATCCCCTTCAATTCAACTAGAAGTAATCTAAGACTAGAGGAAGTTGTTCATTGACGGCTCTTCCACCGCAAGCCGAGCAGGGATGGGATCGTGATAACCGATCAAAAACTTAAATGCTATCGCCGCCGGCTAGCGATTTCGATTTCCGACAACCAACAACGAGGCCGAGTATGAAACGCTCCTGGTCAAGGAGTTAGAGATGGCGGCATCGATGGGCCTGAAGCGATTGTTTATGCATAGTGACTCTCAACCGGTAGTCCATCAAATAAATGGTGAGTACGAGGCCAAGGAACAAAAATCGCTCAGATTAGAATCGTAAAGGGAAACTCTCCCATTTCCCGTAATCCCGACAATATGCGGGCGGATGCCTCGCATGATTAGCCCTTATTTTCATTTTCACCGCTTTTGCTCGATTAGAACAATGAATGAAGATAGTCTAGCCGACCGACAGATCGCAGATGTCATCGTTACTCCAACTATCCGCCCGTCGCTCAAATGTAAAATACATGCCAATGAAACAATCGAGCCGACCGGATGACCCTAATCATCCAAAGATTTGGAAAACGAGGTTGTGGAAAGATAAGACCAAAGCCAAGACATTACAAACTCAGCGGCTCGGTTTACACTAGTGGATCGGCGTCTATACAAATGCGGATATTCGGCCCCACTCACTCGTTGTTTATCGAAACAAACGCCGATTATGCTCTCCGAGAGGTACACGAATGGACCTACTGTAGAGGAGAAGAGGTGTGGTGTCGAGATGAGAAATGTTGTATACAAGCAAAAGAATGAAAGGTACTACCATTCAAGAGTAAAGGAGAGAAGGTTTTGGGTCGGTGACCTCGTTCTAAAGAGTGACGGGCTCGAGCCAACCCACTAAAACCGACCTATGAAGGACTGCCCGAGTTAGTAAAATTATGTCAAACAGTATGCATTTGCGCCTCGAACATCTAAATGGGGAAAAGTTTGCTCACCCGTGGAATATATCTTACCTTAAGAAGTACTATCAATAAATCTTGGAATTTCTGGACATTTTGCTTGGTCTGCCTTCCTAAATACAACTCTAAAGGCTTATCCTTTCATCTCGATATTCGTGAGCTCTCTTAAAGGGGGCAAACTGTTTCGCCTCGGCCAAGTTTTCGAGCGCCGCTTCACCCACCTCGCCTAAGCTCCGAGCGGCGATCCACTTACCTCGGCCAAGTTCGAACGCCGATTGCTCGTCTCGTATAAGTCCCTTGCACGTTTAACAAAAGGGAGCTCGACCAAGCAATGAGTCTACTCCCTAGATAAAGACTTGCCTAGTTCCAAGCACAAAACTTGGTAAAAATTTGTTCGTGCACTTATGGCCCATCGGTTGCACCACTCATATAAATGAGGACCGAGCCCCATACTTAGCAAGAAAAGTAAAAATGTAATGTAAGAGAGAAGCGATCACAACACTTAGCAAAAATTTGAAAATACAAGAGAATACATGCAGGCGACCCAAAAGAAATTTTTCATTCATTTGCAAGATATTTACGTGGGGCCGAGCCCATTACATCAAAAGGCCCGAGGCCACCTAATCTATGAAAGGAAAAGTGTGAGAAATATTTCAAAAATAAAGATTTAACTCCGGTGGGATGAGGGATCTCAACAGCTCACCGAGGCCACTTCTTCTTCCGGATATGAGGCGTTGGCACCACGGGTCTCTGGGAATTGAGGACGGATGATGTCCGATCATCATTTAGTTGGGCAAGCTCGCCGAGCTCGGCCACGCCTTGCTTATCCTTGAGATCCTAAAAGATCTCCCAATGCGGCCACGTGCCCGCAGTCAACATGAAGGCATACTCCTCCGAATTTTTATAAGCTCGAATAGCTTCCATTCGAGCCTCTTCCACTTGTTTTTCTGGAGGCCTCTCCATCACCCTCGCGAACGTTGGCCTTGCGCCTCCGCTCACCGGCATGAGTGACTATTGCCCTTCTTAATTCCACGACCTCAGCCGGAGCTCCTTTGGCCTTACGCGCTTGGTCTCGCTAGCATAAGCCTTCGCAGCAGATTCTTTCTCAAAGAATGACTATGGCCACAAACTTTTCACTTGAGTCTTCAAAGACTCTGAATCCCTGCAGGGTGGCATGAGCGTCCCGTAGATCCCGGCGACGTCTCTCCAGGTCGCGTCCCTTCGATCATATGCCATAGGATTCCGATGATTCGCCGGGCAATCCCATGGCATACTGGGCCTTATCCTCCCGGTCTCTAGACAGAACTGCTTGATGCCCGTGGTCCAGGCACGAGCCGGTATGTCTCTTGCAGCTCGCCCAGCCTTGGGCAGATCTTCCACCTGCTCCTCGATGGGCGTGGAACACTTAGCAAATTCCATGAACCACCGAGGCCGCGACCCCGACCACCCTCTTACATGCTTCTTTCTCTCCCGGCTTGAGGGATGAAGTGACCTTCCCGTCCAAGGTCGTCCGAGAAGGTTTGGCGAGCTCCACCCGCAGGTACTTGAATAGGCGACACCTGCGGAGTCGGCCTGGTCCTCTCCGTCTGCACAGGCTCCTCAATCACTATTCCCTCTCTCATTCTCTGGAGCGGGGGCCTTTCTGCTTCCGGGACCCCATCGGCACAGCTCTCAATCACTATTCCCTCGGCATCTTGGTTGGCCGCTGTCACCCCCCCGGCGGCGAGCAACAGATCTCTTACCGATGAAGGCGGGTAAAAACATCCACGTCTCGGCCTAAGAAGAAATAAACTAAGTAAGAAACCACAAGAATAATTGAAAGGAAAAGAAAGTTTAAAAGTTGCAAGTAAACAGGTAATTTGAGCCTCCGGTCGGCCTCGGCTACTCAACGGTCCCCGGCCTATCCCCGAGGACTAGCCCCTGTTGGTGACGGCCTGGTTTGCTCTGTTCATGTTGGTCGCCGCCCCAACTCAGGGGTCCTTTCTATCTCGGCCCTTGGCGGGCTCCTTTGCTGCTCCTCCTGAGCCTCCTCTCCCTCCTCGGCCACCTTCTCGACCTCAGACTCGGTCGGCAACCTCGGTCGCAAACCGGCCTTTGATAGTCTGGCCTTAGTGGCCAAGACTTGAATCTTCCTGTCCGGCCGAGCTATGGCTTGGATATTCTCCACCCAGCGGATGAAAGAATCCTAAGACGCACTGAGGTGGATGGCCAGTTCCCCGAGAAAAGAAAATAACAAAGGTTAAGGAATGATCCTAAAAAAAAAAGAAGAAGAAAAAGAAATATTGTACACTTACGGAAATCGATTTAAAAGTAGAAGGGGTGAATGATCGATCTCTCCACCCTCTCGCGAGTCCGCCACTCGCCACTAACCCATAACAACTTCTCCTTCCACTCCTTTGAGATCGTAGAAGGCCCAGAACCAGCCCGTATGGGTATCCGGGTGTGGTCTACACATAATACCAACCTCGAAGGCTAGCCTCGACTCGAAGGGGTCACCTTCTAGATGAATAGCCTGCTCACTCGGAAAACGGGGTACTTGTAATCCTCTCTTGAAATAAGACTAGCAACCCTGCATCCGACCCGGTTAATGGGTGTACGTGGGACAAGAGGAGGCCCCACTTGCGGAACCACCTTATGATCAACAACGACAAAGGAAACCTCAATCCGTATAAGAGATCGTGGGCGTACACATCCATGCACGGCGGGTGCTTGGGCACCTCTACATGATCCGGCAACCAAAAATGTACGTAAATGCCCTGAATCATGTAGTCCGTGAAGAGCCTCCATTCCTATTGCATCAAGATATCTGGCCGATCGTTCGATCCGAGGACCCCACCCGCCCTCTACACGCAGCTGGGGCCCTCCTCCGGTCTTGGGTCCCCATGTTTGTGCCCTTCTCTCTTATCAACCCCTTCGCCTTGCCCTACGGGCCTTGCGACCTCGGCACCCTCGGGTTGCCCTTTCTCCTTGCTCATGTCTCCGGGTCCATCTTTCTCTTCGTCTTTGGTTGTTTGAAGGATTCGAGTTCCCGCCTCGTCACCGATTCTTCTCGAACTAGCCCCGATTTGTATAGACACCCTCACGATATATAGTAATCGAGTTGGCTCAAAAATCACGTGTGTTTGTTCGAGCGTAACCTCGGGATGGGGTAAAATGTTCGAACTTGAGAGCTCAATGACACCGGGACTAGAAGGTGAAGCCTCTCGCTGAGAAGAAGATATAGAAGGGTCGAAGGTGGATCTTCAATTTCAACCTCAACGCCGAAATTGCGATTTTGCTTATCCTAAAAAGACATGTTTATTCAAAAGGAAGAAAGAAAAAGAAGAAGTGAAATTAGGATTCTGAGAATACCTAAGCAACCTTGGGACTTCAGTGTTTCTAAAAAATTGACCAAAATTATGCTCGTTCTCTCGCAAATATTGCTCGGAGGATTGTAAATGCGAAAGTATCAAATGGAAAGAAAAAGGGGTATTTATAGGTTAAGCCCTCGAGAAAGGTGCACCAACTCAAAAGGTGTGTCCATTCAAATTCAAAACCGCGGAAACGTCACAATCCTTTACGACAACGACCGTGTCCCCTTGATTCCCGCGCGAAAGGGTCCAATGGTGTGATGCCACGTGGTTACCATCATGACTTCCAATTAATGTGTTGTTTTGGGCATTAATTGGTAACAACTGCCAGGTCGATTGACGTTTAAGCGTTCCTTCATCCCCATTAAGATTCATAATGGCATTTAAGTTTAAATACGATTCAAAGGATTTTCTTCTCGGAATTAAACTTGGGGCCCTTGATGATACCCGAGTCGAAAGCCTGGCAACAAATTTGTCCACATAACCATTCACCTGGCAACAGATGTGGGGCCCGCCGACAAGAAGGATCGAGCGATGACGTTAGTGACCGAGCTCATGACGTGGCACGAAGTGAGCTCGGCCGCGCTTAGGCACAATTATGGCGGAGATTTGAAGGATAACCACCCGCTTAAGGAAGGTTGAGTGCCTCATTAACACACTAAAAATGCCACTTGTCAAAGATAATAACAAGACGAGCCGACAAGTTGCCAAACTTGGCCAACATACATGTTGAGGGAAAGACACGTGTCCCCTTGTAATCACTCTAGTGTTAGATGTAATGATGATTAAAAACCCACTAATGGTATGGTATTGATGAGTGTAAAATATACGTGCATTTGAGGGTTTAAAATGATATATATTTGATGCATTTGCACGCATATTCAGTGTGTTTTGCTAGGTTTCCCTTGTTGGGTGGATATCTGCGACTCTTGTGAATTTTGCAGTAAAATTGAGATAAATTGGATAAAAAGAGATATCACGTTCCAAAGTATAGGTCAAGAGCTAATGTACGAGCAAAAATATGAAAGAGAGAAGCATGAAAGGTCAAACAAAAGGAAATGTCCTTCAAAAACGTCAAAACGCGCTAACATTTCCAAAGACTGGCAAGTGTTTAGTATTTTGGCCATAACGTCTTCTACAAAATTGATATTGAGGTGATTCAAGTGGCTATGGAAATCTAATAGAAAGATCTACAACGTTTATGAAGAATGCAAGATCATTCCGATCGCACGACCCGGTCGTGTGGGATTACACGGGCGTGCGACGAATCGGGCTGAATTGGTCTCCTTTTCATACTCAAACTTTGCAAGTGACCTCTCCAAGCATCTATAAAAGGGACCCAAAGCTATGCACGTAAATTCATCATTCCATACATCATTCCATACAACACCTTCATTCATAGCACTTTTAGACTTTAGGTTTTGGTATTTTTCTCTTTCATTCAACATTGGGATTGCTTGGGTTCTTCCCTTGAAGTTATTTTGCTTCTTAATCAAAGAGTAAGATTTCTTCATCTCTTTGTCTCGATTTCAATTGTTGGGTGATTATTATTGTTGCATAATTATGTTTATGATTATTTTCTTTCCTTCAATTGAGATAATGATCCCATCCCAAGCATGAACTAATTTCCTTATTCTAAGATTAGGATGATTTGATTCAAACAAACAAGCATGAGTATTGATTAATTGATCCGCTTTCTGAATAAATTGTTTTAATTGTTGATTGATTGTTTGGCCAACTCTTGATTGTTTAAGGGGATAATTGAGATCGATCAAGATATTATCCCCTGGATTAAATTTATTCAGTGGGTCGATATGAATCGAAATGTATTATCTAACCCAAGGCTTAATGAAAATAGCAAATTATGTTGGGATAGCCCTAATGCGTGAATACGAGAGTTATCGATCTAGACCTAGTCTTTACATGATTGTTATATTTGTTAACCACATGATCAATTAATCGATATTCTCGCTTGCAAGTTTGATGAGATGAATCCATAATCCCAGATTTTCTTCCATATCTTTTCTCCAAGTATTTTTGTGTTTAGTTTTAATTCATCTTTTTAATTGTTTTCTTTTAGTTTATTTAAAACCAACAAACGTTGTTAGAGTGTTTAGGTTTTATTTTCTGTCTATTGTGTTGCATAATAATTATTTGTCGGCTAAGTCTTCCTTGAGAGACGACTTGTGGTTAACCCGCTACCCTACAATTGATCTCGTTCTCTTGCGAGGATTGTTAGACTTTTATAGGTGTTTAGTGGTCGAACAAAAGTTTGGCGCCGTTCGGGAAGACTTTAGGCGTAATAATTATTGTGTTTTTTTCGTGTTTCTAGATTAGAATTCTTTTTATTTGTTTCTAGTTTAGGTTTATTCACAAAAAGTGCGTTTGATCCGTTTTTCTAGTGTTGTTTATACAGCACCAAGTATGGTGACTAGTCAAGAGCAACCACCACGACCCACATTGGAAGAGAGCTTGAATTTTTTTTATTCAAGTTAGTTAGCAAACACAAGAGTGGAATAACCGACGGTTTGAATCCTTGGAGGCTTCTCTTAATTGCGACTCAAGTAAGCCAAATTGGCTACGCAAGTTGGTGAAATAGCTCAACATCTTGTCAAAAAGGACGAGGCAACGAAAGTCAACCAAATAAGCTCAAGTCGTCATTGATCTTGAAATTGGTATTGCTAAAATTGAAAAGAAGGATTATGCAAGTGAAGAAACCACAAATGAGGAGACAAGTAAGGGATCGCCCTTACACAAAATCGACAATCCTTACAAATCTCCTAATCCATCCCCAAATCCACTCCCAAAGCAACAAGATCCGGTTGTTTCCTCATTAATATTGCTTTTGGGAATGGTAAGAATGTCGCGGTATACTTGATCTAGAGTCGGATTAACCTTATATCTTACTCTATATTTAAACAATTAAATTTAGGGAAATTGAGGTCTACCGATTATGTTTGCAACTTGTCGGTGGGTCACTTAGGTATCCCGAAGGTATTGTTGAAGATATTTACGTTCAAGTATGTGGTCTTAAACTCTCATTGATTTTGTTGTCTTGGATATGGGGAAGAATAAAGGTAATATTAAGGATCATACCATTTTGTTGGGTAGACCATTCATGGCCGCTTTAATACTATGATAGATGTCAAAAGTAGAAAACTAAGTATGAATGTCTTGGGAAAAATCGTAACGTTTTCAATTTTTGATATAGCTCATGGTCTTGCTTATACTTTGCCTCGATAATTTTATTGTTGACTTTGTCGATTCTCAACGTGAAAGATATCTTGTAAGGTGAATATAATGAAATTCAACCAGATAAAAATTCCAAGGTAGTAAAAAGGTCTTGCTCGATGACCCGCCATGATTTTTTTAGCCGATATCGTCTAGCTAATGACGTTAAATAAGCGCTTATTGGGAGGCAACCTAAAGTTTTCCCATTTTTTTTTATTTTGCTTATTTTCTCGACTAACCGTATCTAATGATTTGTTTGAGTTCTTTTCTCTTCCCGTAAGTATAATAGTTATTAAATAATAATTTAAAAAAAAATTGTAAAAAAAACAAAAAAATTCTGAAAAAAACGAAAAAATTGAAAAGAAAAAAATTTGAAAAAATAAATTTTGAAAAAAATTTGAAAAAAACAATAAAAAATTCTGAAAAAATAAACGAAAAAAAAAATTTCAAATTTTTTTCTTTAAAAAACGCACACGGGCATGTGGACGCACGCGATCCGACCGCACGCCTACTCCTTCATTTCCGAATTGATGGACGAGCTCCCCGGCTAGGGGTGGCAATTTGAGGCACGACACGATTGACCGACATAAACACGACACGAAATTATAGGGTTCGGGGGGCCTATCGAGTTCGGGCCGTTATCGGGTCGGGCACGATAAGGCACGATAAAAATGGGCCGCACGATAAGGCAGATAATTTTTTAATTATTAGTAATTAATTATTTATATGGGTAATTTAATATAATTGATTATTTTTACTTGACTATACATTGTTTTAAGTATTAAATATAAAGAATATAAAAAATCATAAGTTTTATTTGTTAACGGGCCAATCGGGCTAACGGGCTTACCTAAATAAATTTGATAATTTTTCTTATCATGCTTATCGTGTCGCGGTCTTTGTGTTTATCGTGTTTTTAACGTGGTCGTGTTCGGGTTTAAATGTTAGGCCCATTAAGCTTATCGTGCCAGCCCGATAACGGCCCTAAGACGAACGATTTGCCACCCCTACTCCCGGTTTCATCGGAACTATCCATGTAAGTATTTATTACGCATTCCTCTTTCTTTTGATAATTTCCTCATATGTTCGGGACGAAGCATATTTTAAGTTTGGGGGTTGTCAAGAATGTGTAATCTAGTACTGTTGCATTTTGCATTGCATTTAGGACTGCATGCAGAAGCACTTGCATTGTTAACTTTCGGGAAAAAAAACTTGATTTTTCTGTTTTTTTTTTGTTTTTTTTGTTTTAGCACGTTTAATTGCTTTTGTGTGTGGTTTTAATTCAGTTTTTATGCCCAATTCCCTATAATTTTACTATGAATATTTTATGGCATGGGATAACTTATTTGGGTATAATGTAATAAATTCTTGGGAGAAAAGTTATTTATTTGCTTGACATGTATTAAGAAAATTGGGAATTTGAGTATGTTGCGAAAAATAAGCATGTGAGCTTTTGTACCTTAAACTCGCTTTATATTTGCGCAGACTTATTTTTTTCTCGAGTGTCATTCATGATTGATAGAACTCTAGAACTTGCACTGGTATCTTCATTGAAGCCATGTGTGTGTGCAATTTTTGAAAATGATCTAAGGCCATCTTTATTTAGCCTACTTAGCCTAAAAAGCATGCCTATGAACTCATGATTCCCTAGTTAGCTAATTTTGAGCCAAAACTTTTATTCTGAACCACATTGATCTTTAAAATTTACATGTTTTTATCCCTAAAATTTGTTCAACTTATAGAAAATGAATAAGTTTGGGGGAGATGTGGTAAAAATTATGAAAAGAGAGAAAGTTGGAAAAAGAATGAGGGATGAGCAAGATTCTGGGTAAATGAAAAAAAAATACATGAAGCTCGAAAAAGAAAGAAAATCTCTGAAATTTTTTTTACATAAAATCGAGCAAAGCAAAAAAAAATCTGAAAATTGTGAAAAAATGAGAGCTTGAGGCTAAAGAAAAAGAAAAGAAGGCAAAAAGGCCAAAGAATGAAAAAAGGAGAAATAAGGGTGGAATTGAGTTGAAAAAGAAAAACCGATATTATGTTGAAATGGGTTGGTGAATTGCAAGTCTCAGATGCTTAAATTCTATTTGCTCAAGTCAAGTCACTTAATCCAAATTTCCCTCCCTAACCAAAGAGCCTACATTACAACCAAATGAAAAGTCCTTTTTGATTCTTAGATTGTGCACACAAAAATGGTCGAGATGTTAGACGATTTGCAAGCTATGGTAGTTCTACATTCACCGGATTGAATTTGAGCGTAAACACTATCCATACACTTTCGAGAGTCGAGTGTACACTACCTACTTGTGAATCGCGATGTCGAGTACCCAAGAGAGTATTGACTATGCCGAGTTTATGAATAATGACCTCTTGATAATGAATTACATAGTTTCGTGAGTATGGAGTTGAGTGCTATTTAATGTTCATAGTGTTTTGAGTGTTTGTTCGTTTTTACCCTTTATATTATTTTTCTAAATTTGCTCGAGGACGAGCAATGCTTTAAGTTTGGGGGATTTTAATGAGTGTAAAATATACGTGCATTTGAGGGTTTAAAATGATATATATATTTGATGCATTTGCACGCATATTCAGGTGTTTTGCTTGGTTTCCCTTGTTGGGCGTGATATCACAGACTCTTGTGAATTTTGCAGAAAATTGAGCTAAATTAGATAAAAAGAGATATCACGTTCCAAAGTATAGGTCAAGAGCTAATGTACGAGCAAAAATATGAAGGAGAGAAGCATGGAAGGTCAAACAAAAGGAAATTTCCTTCAAAAACGTCAAAACGCGTTAACAGCTTCAAAGACGGGCAGTGGTTTAGTATTTTGGCCATAGCGTTTTCTACAAAATTGATATTGAGGTGATTCAAGTGGATATGGAAATCTAAGAGAAATATATACAACGTTTATGAAGAACGCAAGATCAAATTCCGATTGCACGACCCGGCCGTGTGGGATTACACGGGCGTGCGACGTAACTGGGGCTGAATTGGTCTGCTTTTCCTACTCAAACTCTGCAAGTGACCTCTCCAAGCATCTATAAAAGGGACCCAAGGTTATGCACGAAAATGCATCATTCCATACATCATTCCATACATCACCTTCATTCATAGCACTTTTAGACTTTAGTTTTTGGTATTTTTCTCTTTCATTCAACATTGGGATTGTTTGGGTTCTTCCCCTTGAAGTTATTTTGCTTCTTAATCAAAGAGTAAAATTTCTTCATCTCTTTTGTCTGATTTCAATTGTTGGATGATTATTATTGTTGCATAATTATGTTTATGATTATTTTCTTTCCTTCAATTGAGATTATGATCACATCCCCAAGCATGAACTAATTTCCTTGTTCTAGGATTAGGATGATTTGATTCAAACAAACAAGCATGAGTATTGATTAATTGATCTGCTTTCCTGAATAAATTGTTTTAATTGTTGATTGATTATTTGGCCAACTCTTGATTGTTTAAGGGGATAATTGAGATCGATCGAAAATATTATCCTGGATTAAATTTATTCAAGGGGTCGATATGAATCGTAAATGTATCATCTAACCCAAGGCTTAATGAAAATAGCAAATTATGTTGGAATAGCTCTAATCTGTTATCACGAGTTATCGATCTAGACCTAGTCTTTACATGATTGTTATATTTGTTAACCGCATGATCAATTATTGATATTCTCGCTTGCAAGTTTGATGAGATGAATCCATAATCCTGACTTTTTTCCATATCTTTTTCTCCAAGTATTTTTGTGTTTAGTTTTAATTTATATTTTTAATTGTTTTCTTTTAGTTTATTTAAAACCAACAAATCGGTTAGAGTGTTTAGGTTTTATTTTCCGTCTCATTGTGTTGCATAATAATTATTTGCCGGCTAAGTCTTCCTTGAGAGACGACTTGTGGTTAACTTGCTACCCTACTATTAATCTCGTTCTCTTGCGAGGATTGTTAGACTTTTATAGGTGTTTAGCGGTCGAATAGGTATAAATAGGCTTCATTTATTAGGAAGAAAAAGAAGGATAAATAATCGAAAAAAAAAACACTTGTAAAAGTCCAACAGTAAAAGCATAACCGACTTAAAACTTTCTCGCTCGCTCTCAATATAAAAAGGCGTAATTAGCCCTATCTTTGAGGTTATTTCATTTCCACGTATTAAATTCTATCGTATATTCCTTGTTGGTCCGAAACACGTCAACAATGTATATGGAATAGAACAATATTTCATATATTCGGATTTTATTAGATGTATTTTTCGTTGATTATTTATCTTCTTTTTGACATTTAATTTTTTTAGGTATCGATCCCATTTGCCGAACACGATCGCCATAGTCGAATAACGATTATAATAATCTAACTAGTAAACTATTACAATGGTTTGCCTCACGGGATAGGGATATAGGGATTATAACATTTTTCCAATAAAGCAAGAAATCGAGAAAACAAATGTCGTGCGATGCACACACACAAGGCAAGGCACTTTCCCATTAAACCTAAGCAAGAAGAAAAAAACGAAAAAAAGTTGGCAAAATACAGATATACCAAAGTCGAATCGAACCGATGTGTACATCCGAAGTCGAACTGAGGGTGACTTCTTCAAATCGAACCACTGCCATACAAACCGAAATAGAAATGAATAGAAGTCAGTAGAAATAGGAAAGGATTTAAAACTTAAAGTGAGAAACAAGAAAGGTATCACTAAGTTTGACTCCTTTCTACAAATGTCTCGGCGTCTTTCTTCAAGCACGTCCAGACATAGAAGAGATGGGTCGATACCATCGGCTCAATTATTGTAAATATAACCCATAACAAGTACAAAGCAAGACAAGGTAAGTGTTCTAAGGTGGAGGTCAGAAAGACTCACCCAAGCCCTCCGAACCAATGGATGTCGTAAAAATGAGAACCCAAAAACCCCTCGACTGGAATTTGTCCCAAACTCAGCCACAAATGGGAAACCACAAAGAACCCACAAAAGATTCCGAACCCTAACACAAAGAGAGGAATCGGAAACCTCTCATAAAAATACTAACAAAATTCGTGCTCAGGTTCGCAAAGGAAGAAGAGAAAGAATCGGTATTTTTAGAGAAAAAGCAAAAGGCAACCGTTGGTTGAGATAAAGTGGTAGTGAGTTCTAATTTTAGGGTTCAACAAATGGGACTTAAATGAGGGCAATGTGTGGCTGAGATGAAACCTAAAATGGACAACCAAGATTAGTCAGGAAGATCTGCGAACTAGAAGTCGGGTCATGGGTCATCCGATTTTAAACCATATGGGTTGGTTGTTTTGGGGTCTTGTGTTTTGGGCCACAATAATATTGGACCAAACAACAACATTCTCCACTTTGGACCAATACCGGGTTCACAAAAAACAGTGGGTCAACAAACGCTTACCATCATCGCTAAATTTTTTTCTTTTTATTTATTTATTGCACACAAAGGCAATAATCGATTATAATATGCACACAACAAGCTATAATCGTAAAAACCAAACAAGCACATTTTTCGCTTCAATTACCTCGTATCAAATTTCAGAATTTTAAGACAAGACAAAAATTTACTAAGCAAACACTTAGTTCCCATATCTCGCAGGTTAAATTGAGACGGTATCTTTTCAAGACATACTATACTTTCGCAACAACATCACGAATATAATGAAATCTAACATCAATATGTTTAGTCCCTATAATGAAAAACAACATTTTACACGTTGAATTCTAGACGACTATCAAAAACACAACAACATCACCTTTAAGAAAATCAATTTCGCTTATTAAACCCTTTAACCAAATAGCTTCTTTTAAGGCCTCGATTACATCAACATACTCGTATTGATTGTAGACAAAGCAACAATATGTTGTAATTGAGAATTCCAGCCATGTAAGAACCACACAAAGTGAAAACATACGAAGTTGTTGATTTTCTGTTATCTCTATCATTAGCATAGTTGGAATCAACATAACCCTTTAATTTAACACCTTCAGCAGATTTAGTAAATTTCAAGCCCAAATTCACAGAATATTTTAAGTACCTTAATAGCCATTTAAAAGCATTCCAATGAGGTATACTAGTGTCAGACATATAACGACTCAAACAACTCACAACATACGCAATATCTGGCCAAGTACTAACCATCAAATACATAACATATCCTATAGCATTTGAATAAGAGACATTTTTCAAAACATTCATTTCATAAGCGATTTTAGGAGACTATTATTTACTCAACAATAAATGACCAAACTAAAGGCACATTAACAAAGTTTAGAATCAACCATACAAACTTTACTCAAAACCTTTTCAATATAAGAAATCTAATTTGGAAAAATCGTAGAATTTTTCCTATCTCTAACTATGTTCATGCCAAGAATCCTTTGTGCATCTTCTAGATATTTCATGTCAAATGTAGCAGGTTTAGGCACAAGAATCTAAGTATTGTTAACATGCAAAGAACTCATTTCCTCATTCATAGCATTTAACCAATCAACATAATTTGCGATTTTAAAGCATCTTCATAAGATTTAGGCTCAGAATTATCAACAGAGTCAAACACACCGAAAATAAATGAAGTCATATGAAAATCATCAAACCTAGAAGTCTGCCTAATGTTTCTTTGTTGGGAAATTATTTTGTAGATTTTGATGAATGCCATGTAAAACTTAGAATAGGAAGTTGGCACCCCATTTTTGTTGTAAATTGCATTGTAATAGATAAGGTCTGGTCGAAATGCCGAGTTAAGTCGCCTATGCCTCGAACATGCAAGAAGACAACCGGAGACTAGAAGGAAGACTCCACCGTGAGGCAATTTGAGTATGGCAAAGAAGAGAAGATAGAACTCGACTAAAGGTGCAAGGTGAGATGTAGCCGAGTGAAGTATCACCAAGTCAACTCAAGATAGCTAAGTCTCAAGTTGAAGTGACAAAAGAGAGTCATGCAATGATTGAAGTCGACTAAAAGTCACCTGGGGAAGGCAAGGAAATGCGGTCAAGTCGAGATAATCGAAAGAGATCCGTTACGTAAATCAAGAGAATTACTTAAACAAGTAATACTTCCATACTACCTTTCTTAAAGTGCACAAATCCCTTAAGCGTGCAAAATGAATAAACCAATGGGAAGCACCGCACCGTGTCGAACTCGAAAAAGTCAAGAATCGTTCATACGAGGAAACGTAAATTCCAAGGATCGCAACAAGACAAGCCAACGACCACAAGTGACTTTAAAAAATAAGCCTATCTCTTCAATGGGCGATTTTTGAAAGATCACTATAAAAGGCCGAGGAATCACTCGAGAGAAGGTTACCGACCAACCACGAACATTCAAGCTAACATTTGAACTATAACCAAGAATACTCTCAAGTCATTCAAGATCAATCCTCAAGTCTACATTACGAAGGAAATCAATCCAACACTCATCCAAGAATCAAGGGGTCTACATTCCACAAAGGATTGTAGAAAGGTTCAAGGTCGAACCAAGCTTAAGTCATTTGGAGGGCTTCGTGACCAAATCCAAGGAACTCAAGCAAGTGGGTGTAGTAGCAAGGCAAACGCCCTGTGAAGAAGCCGAGTCGCACGAGAAGCCATTTGTGTGACAAGGCATCTCCAGATCGAGTCCCAAAGGATCAAGTCACGTGTGTGAGGACTTGTATCTGGACTGTTAACCACTCGTATCTTGATCAATACTTAGTGGATTCCTCCAGGAGTTGGAGAAGAGAGGAGTAGAAAAATTACCCCATCTTCGAACCTCTATAAAAACTTATTGTGTCATTTACATTTCAAAGACTTTAATTTCTCGATCTTATTTTTATATCTCACGATGAATCTACTATCCAATTGATAATCAATCGAAGTGCTAAAACCAAGTATTAAAATAAACTTAACCAAATTCAAGGGTGTTAAGTCTTTCAATAAAAACATATCACAATCGAAAGTTAAGTCTTTAGTCAAAAAAGTGAGTTATTCTATAAAAAACTCAATCGAGTCCGTTGAGTGACTAACTCATTTGATTAACTAACTTAGTTGTCCATCAAGGACTCGGCTATGAAGTATTAACTCAACTTTTTAAAAGGACTAAATCGAAAAGTTGGTAAGGTTTATTCAACCCCCTTCTAAACCTTACACTCACACCCATTGGGACCTACAAGTGGTATCAAAGCGGTTGGTTCATTGAGCCTTCCGCACCGGTTATCGAACTAGATCTCCAAATTTTTCAAAGCTTGCTTTAGCACTTGCTATTTCAAAACTCTTTTATTCTACAAAGTTACTATCATGGAAGCAAATTTGACACGCATCCCTATGTTCACAATTAAAGAATTTGATGATTGAAAATTCAGAGTATGTGCTCATCTATCAAAGATTACACGATGAGATGTGGATAGTGATAGAAGATGGGCCACCGCAAATCCTAAAGTGAACACAATCGCCAGAGAGCTGCACTGAAGGAGAAGAGGATGTTGCTCCTGCATCGCTTATGGTTGAAAAACCAAGAGCCGAAAGGACAAATGATGACAGCGGAAAAGATATAACTTGACAATGTGGCCAAGGACATTCTTTACAAAACTTTGGACAAAGCCCTGTTCAACAAAGTCAAATCATGCAAAACGGCTAAAGAAATCGGGACAAACTAACCTTGATTTGTGAAGGCTCGAGCAAATCAAGGAAAATAAACTATCTCTTTGTGACAAAAATTTGAGAATTTTAAAATGCTTGCAGTGAGAGACTTGGATCATTTGGATGCTCGGTTCACGTAAATTACCAATGAGCTATCTCGCACTTGGAAAAGAATATACACAGAATGAAATGTGTATGAAGATTCTAAGAAGTCTCCCAACCGAATGGGAAATAAAGGTCATGGCATCGAGGCATTCCATGGACCTATCCAAGACATCCAACCATGAGCTATTCTCGGATCTCAAGGCCTACGAATTTGAGCCGAGGAGAAAAGACCAAGAGTAGACAACATTGTGCCAAAACAAGCTGCTTCTAATTGTTAAAGATGACAAGAGAGCCGAGGTCAAAGAAGTCATTGACCAAGAGAAAATAGCCCCGATGGTTAAAAGGTTTAACAAGTTCTTCAATAAGAACTACAAGAGAGGCAAGGGTGAATCCTCCGAAGACACTCGGCCTCCTCCAAGTCAAGGGAAGATAGGCCAACCAAGAGAGCAGAGCATCAAAAAGTTGAATATCAAAGGGTCGACAATCCAAGAATGGAAAGAGTCGATCAAAAGGTTGAAAATCTATCTGAACCGGGCAGACAACCAGGTCACTATGCCATTGATTGCCCATATCCTCGTAGTCAACAAATACGGGGAATGAAGAGGAAAGAAAAGTCTTCAGAGAAAGAAGACAAGAAAAGAAAAAGGCAATGTTGGTCTGCAGAGATCCGAGATAGCCAAGTCAAAAGACACAAATTGATTCAGAGAGTAGTGAAGTCGACTACTCAAGTGACTACAAAAAAGAAGCATTGATCCGTTTAATGGCCAAGGAACAAGACCAATCGACCAAGAAGATGAGGTACACTCTAACTCATCACACTCGATTCTAGTGATAGTGATCATGGACACACACACTTCATCACCCACTGATCTTTATGATTCATTAGGCAAAATGATGAAAGACTTTGAACACATTAAATCCTCACACACTACTAAATGATGAAAAAAAGACTACTCAAGAGCAAAACTCTCACCGACTAAGGAGCCGAGTACTCTAAGTCAAGTAGCCGATGAGAATAAAAGCCAAAAAGGCTAAAAATGCTAAGTTAATAGCAGTAAATAGTCGCTTATAGAAAAGAGGGAGAATGACCTCAAAAATGTGATTGCCTCATTCACTAAGGCATCTAAATCCTTGGATGACCTTATTATGAGTCAAAGAGAATGTGGAGACAAGACAAAGCTTAGGATTTAATTCCTCGTGCTATGTCAAGCTCCAAAAGTGATTTTGGAAAAAGGATCTTCAAGTAATGAAGTATCTCAAAATCCAAAACTCCAAATGGTGCACACACATTTATTCTAAAGCACAATCACAAGCAAATCGGCCTTGGTTATAAAGGAAAAGGAAAGTCGCCATTGAGTGTGTTGAGGATGAGAAGAAATCCAAATGAGTTCCTCAAAGAAACTCCAAATAGGAAATACTCTAAAGAAGAAAGAGCTACCAAAAGTCCCAAAAATTCTATAAAAGAAATATATATGATGGGAATGGTAGAAACTACCCAAGCCAAGTGATTGGAATAATGAGAACTATCAAAGAAAGATCTATGGAATATAAGCTTAAATGGCAAAGGCCTAAAACTCAACAAAGGCCATTCCAAAGGCATAAGAGCTATCATCAAAGACACTTATGCACCTAGGCACTACAATCAGAAATATCACAACTACACAAATACAAAGAATTGCTAAAACACATTCACAGCATACAGACAAAAGAGACAATCGTATGAACCTAGAACCCCCAAGCAATTTGCTAAAGTTAATTATGATTATGGCAATCGATAGATGGCAACCTCTTAGAGTCAAATCATTTGGCTATAGCTGGTTGGATCATCTTATAATACTAACCCCTCGGGACCCAGGCAAGTATGTGTACCTAAAATCTAATTTCCTTGATTGGGTTCAAGGGTGAGTGCCAAGGAACCTGGTACATGGATAGTGGTCATTTCCGGACATATGACAGAAACAAGAAAAATCATCAAAATTCAAGGAAGTCGAGGTGCAAAAGTCATATTTGGAGGAAATGAAGCTCCAGGAGAAATAAGGGGCTTCGGATCCATCAAGAAAAATGGATTACAAATCACAGATGTTGCATATGTTGAAGGACTCAACTTCAACTTGCTAAGCATCACCAACTTTGTGACAAAAGAACATGTATGTGGTAGATTGGTCAACCGCAACACCAAGCACTTGTTGCTAGCAAAGAGCACAGCCGAATCTAGTTGACTGTGGCATAAGAAGCTGAGTCACCTGAACTTCAAAACAATTAACAAACTTGCCAGGAGTAATCTTGTAGAAGGACTTCCAGACTCGGATACAAGAAGGAGAGTATATGTGATGCATGTCGATGGGAAAGCAAATCAAATCATCATTCAAAGAAAAGACATGTCCATCTTCAATCGAATATTGCACCGCTACATATGGATCTATTTGGTCCAGTTGAACCAGCTAGCATAAGTGGGAAGAAATACACCTTGGTGGTAGTAGATGACTACTCAAGATATACATGGACAATATTCATGTGTAAAAAGAAAGAAACTCTGCAGAAACTACCACACCTGGTGATGAAAAGAATCCAAAATGAGAAGAGTCAAACCATTATCAAAATAAGATCTCGATGTGAGGAACCGAGTTTGTCAATGGTATAATCACTCGATATTGTATTGAAAATGGTATTGGTCATGAATTATCTGCAGCAAAGGACTCCACAACAAAATGGAGTTGCGAAAGAAGAAATGTAACTCTTAAAGAAAAGCGGCAAGGACCATGTTAGTCAAGCGGGGCTACCTAAAAGATTTTGGGGTCAAGCAATAAACACAAAGATGCTATACTCAAAATAGATGCATGATAAACAGACAGGCGGTGACAAAGACTCCTATGAGATTTGGACAGGAGAAAGCCAAATGTTGCATACTTCAAAATATTTGGATGCAAATGCTTCATCCACAACAATGGCAAAGATAATTTAAAGGCTTTTGATGCTAAAGTCGATGAAGGTATCTTCTTAGGATACTCGGTGAAAGCAAAGCCTACGAGTGCTCAACAAGAGGACAATGGTTGAGAAGAATCCATCCATGTGGTGTTTGATGAACCCAATGTAAATGGAGAAGACATTGAAGAGTCGGTGATAAGTCAATCAACCAACCATGCGAAGAGTCCCTATGTTGAAGTTCAAGTCGGAAGTTATAAGTCCGGATAAAGATGAGATAATTTGAATCTCAAAGACAGTGGAAAATCTGCGACTAAGTGATGATGAGAGAGCTGATCAAAATAACACACCGCAAGACGATCAATCCAGCTAACTTACTCCAACCTCGATGTAAGATGGCCGAGAGACCATCCACCGTAACTAATCATTGGAGATGCAAGAAAAGGTGTCAAAACTAGATCCGTAACTCAACAAGAAGCAATGTTCACATGCTTCATCTCACAAATAGAACCAAAAATGTGTCTCAAGCATTGGATGACACACATTGGATTCAAGCTATGCAAGAAGAGTGAATCGAGTTTGAAAGAAATAAAATGTGGGAATTGGTTCAAAGACCTACCCATCAAAACGTTATTGGCACTAAATGGGTGTTGAAACAAGATGAATGAGGAAGGCTCTGTGGTAAGAAACAAAGCAAGATTGGTAGCCAAAGGGTATTGCCAAGAAGAAGGAATAGATTTTGATGAAACCTTTGCCCTGTGGAAAGATTGGAAGCCATAAGGATGTTTCTTGCCTATGCACTCACAAGAACTTTATTGTATATCAAATGGATGTAAAGAGTGCATTTCTTAATGGTTTATTGGAAGAAAAAATGTATGTTGAACAACCTCCAGGATTTGAGCAAAAGACTCTTGGAGATAAGGTATACAAACTCAAGAAGGTTTTATATGGATTGAAACAGCACCAGAGCATGGTATGATACATTATCACAATTCCTAACTAAGAACGGATTCACAAAAGCAAAGTGGATAGAACACGCTTAATTCAAGATAAGAAGAGTATCTTTGCTTGTTCAAATATATGTGGATGACATCATCTTTGGATCCACAAACAAAGAGTTGTGTGATAAATTCTCAAATCTCATGCAAAGCAATTCGAAATGAGCATGATGGGAGAGCCGACATTCTTCCTTGGACTTCAAGTGAAACATTTGAAGGATGGAACCTTCATAAGTCGACAAAATACACCGAGAGATCTAATGAAGAAATTTGGTATGGAAGAGAAGTCTTTCGTGAAAATACCAATGAATACATCGATCAAAATGGACATGTGAACTCTTAATTCACATGTACCGAATTAGCCGACAAATTTGAGTCACAAGGAGAGAAGTGAGAAGTAGGATTGAATCGGCTAAGGAGTAAGCCGAGTCATTTATGAGCAAAGTGACAAAACGCAATCGTTTTTACTAAGCGGGAATATTTTTAAGAATGACGTCAAAGATAATTATGACGTGTACTGATCAAAAGTCGCACACCAAGCTTATGATTGGATATAAATGTTGCCGCATTAAATGCTAATCGGCGTGCAAGATCTAAGCCGTTGATCTTGATCAAATTTCAAAAACCTCCCGCACGCCCTTTCATAAACCATACTTAAACCATTTCGTCCGTTTCTCACTCACTTTACCCAAAACTTTTCATCTCTCTCTCGAAAGCAAAAGCAAAAATTTTCTCTCAATACCCTATCAATCCTCGATTCGATTTTCAATTTCGTTCGGTAAAACATCTCAAAATGGCATCTACTCATGATTTTGTCAAGCTAGAAAGCAAATCCACATCGGTCTCTTGTGGACTTCGATGGTATGGTTAAACAAGGGTCCGACGACACCTCGTGAAGAAGATGAGAAACCGGAAAAATCTGGATTAAGACCATTTTTGACGATGGAGTTCCCAATGACCTACGTAGAAGAGGTCGCACAGCGAGTTCTACGTGAACGCCGAGGTTCACGATGAGGGCATCAAGTCCTTTGTTCATGGAAAGGAGTTCACCATTATCGCAAGGATCCGCGTAACACCGCTTGTTGCCAGTGGAAGGAGTGCCGAGGAAATTTATGAAGCGATGTCGACTGGCCGCGCGCTTGGAAGAAGTAGCCAAGTCCCCGTCTTCGAAAGTAGTCTATCTGACTAATAAGAGGATGTCTTTGAAGGAGGACTACCAAAAATTGTTGGACATCGTTGCCAAATGCATAGACATCAAATTTGGGAGCTTTGACCGGTTGTCCAAAGCAAAGTTGATCGTGATGGCTGCGATCATTGAAGAGAAGAAAGTGAATCGGGCCGAGTTTGTATACAGCAGACTCTGCCGAGAATGTTGGGAATAAATCCTTCAAGGAGGATGGTACATTTGGAGGTTCCTCGGGATACGGCCTGGTGATTGGCGAATGATGGAAGTAAAGGAAGTCCCTCTTCGACATGGAAAGGCGTTCCATGTAAACAAGAGGATGTTTCGATCAAACCTCTCTCGGCGCATTTAAGAGAGCCTACGCTAAAAGAGAGCGATACGAGTGAGGGGGAATCGGTGACCCGATGATATCTGATTGTCTCCCCTCCTCAAAAGAAGGCTGCTCCCTGCAGCCGCTAAGAAGACCGATGCCCTGCAAAGAAAGAAAAAGAAATCGCTCCCCCCCGCAGCTCGAGTCACCGCTCCCGCAGCCGTGTCTCCTGTCCCGCAGCCTTGTGGAGAAGGAATCTCAAATACCTTCTCCGGTCGTCAAGAAAAGGAGAATCGATAAGCCACGACGGCCGCTCCTCGAGAAGAAGACAACGGCACGGCCCCGCCGCCGAGGACTCGAAGAAACCTTATACGAACCAGAAGTCCCTCTGGTACAAACAAAAGAAGAAGAAGAATCTTCAAGCATTCCGAGCTTGAGAAAAATTTGAGTCGGCTACTCACCAAACAGATCTCGAGAGGCCGGGAGAAGTAGAATCTCCAAAAATTATTGATGAAAAACCAAGTTTTCAAGGCAATCAGCAGAGGCAAATCGAAGACACGATTGTAGTTCGAGCAGTGAGACACAAGAAGCCGAGAAAGCAAACTCGCCTGTTGACAGGGTTATATCTCCTCCTGCAATGCAGCTGAAGGTATGGAGCACCAAAGTTTGCTACCTTCTATCCCTGAGAACGAGGGACAACAAGGAGAAGATGATAGAGATGATGATGATGTGATGATCCTATCCCCACCTTATCCGGACATCCAAAATCGTCTCGAGAGTGGAGGAAGTGGAAGTTGAGTCGATCCAGGAACAGTTCCAAGGACCGGAGTTTATCGAAGAAGAAGTGGAACTGTTGAACTTCCGGATTGACCAATGTGGTGCAAGCTCTTGATGAAGAAAAGCTGTTTGGACATTCTAAACATCTTTAAAGAGAAGGAGAAAGAAAGGTTGGCGAGAAGGCGAGGCACGTGAGAAGGCCAACATCCGCCCCTCTCACCGCACCACTGAGAACATACACATCCTCACCTCGACATTCTATCGAAAGTGATGAGGATCTCAACCCGTTGTCGCTACTGACGAGTTGCAAATGCAAAGAAGCAATGCAAGAATCTAGAATCCTACATGAGCAAAGAATGACGGAGGGACCGGGGAGTCATCCAAATCTGTTTGGAGATAGATCCTATGGGAGTGGTGCAAAGATTCCATTGTTGTCGTTGCCACCACTTCCCAGCTCATTCGGAGGAAGGTGTTAAGGGAATGGCGAAAAACGGGATTGTGGGGACCCCAGTCGAGCCAATCCCTAATGAAGGTGTCTTACCACCGCCCCAACGGCTGAATACTCAATAGGAACAAATGAGTCCTGGAGACGAGTGACCCCATTCCAAGTCACTCCTGGTGTGCCAGTGAGGGGGAAACTCCCTCCACCGCTGCGGCAAGGTCGGAGGATCTTTGCGGTGACTCCACAATGAATCTCGAGGCGAAGTGGAAAAGGAACAACCACAAAATACACGGCAAGTTGTCATCAACGAGGCTCGAGATAGTTGAGACTGCCCTCTCGGTGAGTGCCAAGCTAATCGCTCTGCAGGCCAATGACGGTGATGATGCAATCGAGGCACAGGAAGGAACGCGCCCGGGAGTTAACACTGGGCATCGAAAGTGCAATCCATGGAGTTGAGACTCCAAAGTGGATGCCACCACGAAGACCCCAAGACAAACCGACACGTGGAAGGGGATGTCCAGTGCCTCGCTGCGATTGAGAGGCTGCAGGAGGTAATGAAGGCCGACGGGAGGTTGAGACTTTCGGGGGTAAAGAGATCAAGCACTGAGAACATCCCTCCCGCTATCATTGATCCATCGAAAAGGAGATAAGTGCTCTGTTAGGAATTTTATTGTTTAGATTTTGATGAATGCCATGTAAAACTTAGAATAGAAAGTTGGCACCCCAATTCTTGTTGTAAAATGCATTGTAAAGAATAGAGTGGCCAAGCTGAGTTAAGTCGGCCACGCCTAACATGCAAGAAGACAATCAAGACTGGAAGGAAGACTCTGTGTGATACAAAATTGAGTATGGCATAGAAGAGTAGACGGGAACTCTCATCAAGAAGGTGAGTGGAGCATCATCAAGTCAACTCAAGAAAAGCTAAGTCTCAAGTTGAAGTGACGGAAGAGTCATCCAATGATTGGAAGTCGACTCTAAGTCACCCGAGGAAAGCAAGGAAATGCATCAAGTCGAGATAATCGAAAAAGATCCGTTGCACGTAAATCAAGAGAATTACTTAAACAAGTAATATCTCCATACCACCTTTCTGAGTGCTCGGTCCCGAGAAGCGTGCAAAAGGAATGAACCAATGGGAAGCACTACACCGTGTCGAACTCAAAAAGGTGAAAGAACAATTCATACGAGGAAATGGCAATTCCAAGAATCGCAACAAGACAAGCCAACGACGCAAGTGACTTTCAAAAATAAGCCTATCTCTTCAACGGGCAAATTTTTGAAAGTTCACTATAAAAGGCCGAGGAGTTTGTTTGAGAAAGAAGAGATACATAGATGACACATATGTGAGATATACAAACATATTAGATAAACCGAAATATTCTCAATCCTCAAGCCTACATTACGAAGAACATCAATCCAACACTCACCGTGAAGGAAAGATAACTTCAATCGGTTGAAGAGGAAAATCGAAATCAAGGGGTCTACATTCCGGGAAGGATTGTAGGAAGGTTCAAGGTTGAGCCAAGTCTTAAGCTTTTGGAGGGCTTCGTGATCAAATCCAAAGAGCTTGAGCAAGTGAGTTGTAGTAGCAAGGCAACCTGCCCGCCTGTGAAGAAGTTCGAGTCGCACGAGAAGCCACCGAGTGATCAAGGCGTCTCTGCATCGAGTCCCAAAGGATCAAGTCATTTGTGTGATCAAGACTTGTATCCGGATGTTACCACTTTGTAAACCGATCATTACCTAGTGGATTCCTCCAGGAGTTGGAGAAGAGAGGAGTAGAAGAATTACCCCATCTTCGAACCTCTATAAAAATTTCATTGTGTCATTTACATTTCAAAGACTTTAATTCTTGCAATTTTAATCGCTTATATCTCACGATAAATTTGCTATCCACTTGATAAATTATAAGTACTAAACCAAGCACTAAACTCTTACTTAATCAAACTTAAGGGTGTTAAGTCTTCCAATGAAAACAAAACCACAATCGAGTTAATTTAGAGCTAACGTTGAGTTACTCCATCAACGGCCCCAGATTGAGTTTGTTGAGTGATTAACTCTCCGAGTGACTAAGTTGATTTGTCCATCAAGGACACTGATTGTGTAGTATCAACTCAGTAGATTTAAAAAGACTAAATAGAAAATTTGGTAAGGTTTATTCAACCCCCTTCTAAACCTTACACTTACACCCCTTGGGACCTACAAGTGGTATCGGAGCGGTTGGTTCATTGAACCCTCCCAGATCGGTTAGTTCTTGAACTAGATCTCCAAACTTTTCAAAGTCCGCTTTAGTACTTAAACTTTCAAAACTCTTCTTTATCATCAAAAGCTATTATCATGGAAGCAAATTTGACACGCATCCCTATGTTCACTATTGAAGAATTTGATGATTGGAAAATTCGTATGCAGGCTCATCTATCAAAGATTACATGATGAGATGTGGATAGTGATAGAAGATGGCCCTCGCAAATCTTAAAGGTGAACACATTTGTACGAAGAGTTGAGTGAAGGAGAAGAAGATGTTGCTCTAGACCAGTCATGGTTGAAAAACCAAGAACCGAGTGGACAAATGATGACAGAGAAAAAGATATAACCTCGACAATGTAGCCAAGGACATCCTCTACAAAACCTTGGACAAAAGCCATGTTCAACAAAGTCAAATCATGCAAAACGGCTAAAGAAATCGGGACAAGCCGACATTGATTTGTGAAGGCTCGTGAGCAAATCAAAGAAAACAAACTATCGTGGTTGTCGAAATTTGAGAACTTCAAAATGATCTCGGGAGAGAACCTGGATCAACTAGACGCTCGGTTCACGTAAATCACAAATGAGCTATCGCACTTGGAAAGGAATATACACGAAGGAAATGTGTATGAAGATCCTAAAAGTCTTCGGTGAATGGGAAATGAAGGTCATGGCACCGAGACATTCCATGGACCTATCAAAGACATCCAACCATGAGTTATTCTCGGACCTCAAAGCCTACGAGTTTGGCCGAGAAGAAAAGACCGAGGAAGAGACAATTTGTACCCAAAACTGCTCTAATTGTTAAAGATGGGAAGAGAGCCGAGGTCAAAGAAGTCATTGACCCGGAAGAAATAATAGCCCCGATGGTTAAAAGATTTAACAAGTTCTTTAATAAGAACTACAAGAGAGGAAAGGGTGAATCTTCAGAAGACACTCAGCTCCCTCCAAATCAAGGGATGATAGGCCAACCAAGAGAACAAATCATCAAAAAGTTGAGTATCAAAGGGTCGACAATCCAAGAATGGAAAGAGTCGATCAAAAGGTTGAGTATCTATGTTGGAATCGTAGACAACCAGGTCACTATGCCATTGACTATCCATATCCTCGTAGTCAACAAGACGAGGGATGAAGAAGAAAGGAAGATCTTGAGAGAAAGAAGACAAGAAAAGAAAATGGCAATGATAGTTGCCGAGATCACAAAAAAACAAGTCAAAGAGAGACAATTGATTCAGAGAGCGGTGAAGTTGACTCATCAAGTGACTACGAAGAAGAAGCCTTGATCCGCTTGATGGCCAAAGAACAAGATCAAGAAGATGAGGTACAATCTAACTCAACAAACTCGACACTAGTGATAGTGACTGTGACACACACACTTCATCACCCACGATCTTTATGATTCATTAGGCAAAATGATGAAAGATTTTGAACACATTAAATCCTCACACACTATTGAATGAGGAAAACAAATTTACTCAAAAGTCAAAACTCAAAGTCGACTAAGGAGCCGAGTACTCTAAGTCAAATAACCGATGAGAATGAAAGTTTAAAGGCTGAAAATGCTAAATTAGTAGCAGAAATTGCTCGCTATAGAAAAGAGGGAGAATGACCTCAAGAATGTTATTTCCTCATTCACTAAGGCATCTAAATCATTGGATGATCTTATCATGAGTCAAAGAGAATGTGGAGACAAGACAGCTTAGGATTTAATTCCTCTCGTGCTATGTCAAACCTCAAAAATAATTTTGGAAAAAGGATCTTCAAGTCATGAAGAGTCCGAAAAATCCAAAACTCTAAATGTTGCACACACATTCACTCCAAAGCACAATAACAAGCAAAGCGGCCTTGGTTACAAAGGAAAAGGAAAACGACGATTGAGTGTCTTTGAAAGGATTTGAGAAGAGATTCACCGAGTCCTCAAAGAAACTCCTAACGAAGAAAAAATACTGTAAAAAGGAAGCGAGAGCTACCAAAAATCCCAGAAAATCCATAAAAGAAATACATATGATGGGAATGGTAGAAAATATCCAAGCCAAGTGATTGGAATAATGTGAACTATCAAAGATAAACTTATGGAATATAAGCCCAAATGGCAAAGGCCAAGAACTCAAGAAAGGCCATTCCAAAAGTATAAGAGCTTTCATCAAAGACACCTATGCACCTAGGCATCACACTCAAAGTCACCACAACTACCCAAGAAAGGCAATTGCTAAACACATATACAAAAAAGGCATACAAACAAAAGAGACAGATGTATGAACCTAGAATCCCAAGCAATTTGCCAGGATTAATTATGATTATGGCACGATAGATGGCAACCCCTTAGAGTCAAATAATTTGGCTATAAGTTGGTTGGATCATCTTACAATTCTAACCCCTCAGACCCAGGACAAGTATGGGTACCTAAAACTTAATTTCCTTGATTGCAGGTTCAAAGAACGGTGAGTGCCAAGGAACCTGGTACATGGATAGTGGTACATTCCCGGACACATGATAGGAAACAAGAAAAATCTGTCAAAATTCAAGGAAGTCAAAGGAGCAAAAGTCATATTTGGAGGAAATGAAGCTCCTGGTGAAATAAGAGGCATTGGAACCATCAAGAGAAATGGATTAGAAATCACAGACGTTGCATATGTTGAAGGACTCAACTTTAACTCGCTAAGCATCACCAACTCGTGACAAGGGTTACAACGTTGGATTCAACATGGAAATATGCCAAATCAAAGATATTGAATCAAATGAAGTTGTCTTTGCAAGGATGTAGACGAGAAAAATATGTATGTAGTGGATTGGTCAATCGCAACACCCAGATGCACTGCCTACTAGCAAAAAGCACAAATGAATCAAGTTGTTTGTGGCACAAAAAGCCGAGTCACCTGAATTTCAAAACAATTAACAACAAGTGGCAAGAAGTCATCTTGTAGAAGGACTTCCAGATTCAGTATACAAGAAGGAGAGTATATGTGATGCATGTCAAGGGAAAGCAAATCAAATCGTCATTCAAAGAAAAGACATGCCCATCCTCAACAAGAATATTACATCCGCTTCATATGGATCTATTTGGCCCATGGAACCAAGCAAAGATAAGTGGAAAGAAATACACCTTGGTGGTAGTAGATGACTATTCAAGATATACATGGACAATATTCATGTGCAAGAAGAAAGAAACTCTACAAAAACTACCACACGGTGATGAAGAGGATTCAAAACGAGAAGAGTCAAACCATTATCAAAATAAGATCGATAGAGGAACCGAGTTTGTCAATGGAATAATAACTCAAGATTGTATTGAGAATGGTATTGGTCATGAACAATCGCAGACATGGACTCCACGGCGAGAATGGAGTTGCGAGAAAGAAGGAATAGAACCCTCAAAGAAGAAGAAGGACCATGTTAGTGAGGCGGGGTTACCAAAAAGATTTTGGGTCAAGCAATCAACACGACTTGCTACACCCAAAACAGATGTATGATAAATAGATAGCCGACAAAGACTCCCTATGAGATCCTGGATGGAAGAAAACCAAATGTTGCATATTTGTAATATTTGGATGTAAATGCTTCATCCACAACAATGGCAAAGACAATCTAAAGGCTTTTGATGCTAAAGCCGATGAAGGTATCTTCTTAGGATACTCGGTGAAAGCAAAGCAAAGCCTACTGAGTAATACTCAACAAAAGAACTATGGTTACGTAGAAGAATCCATTCATGTAGTATTCGATGAGCCAAATGTAAATGGAGAAGACATTGAAGAGTCGGTGATAAAGTGAATCATCCAACCATACGTAAGAGTCCCTATGTTGAAGTCAAGTCGGGATTATCAATTCAAGAAGAAGATGAGATTGTGAATCTCAAAAACAACCGGAGAATTTGCGGCTAAGTGATTACGAGAGAGCCGACCACAAAGAACACAACCGCAAGTCATCGAATCCGGCTAACTTACTCCAACCCGATGTAAGATGGCCGAGAAATCATCCACGTAACTTGTCATTGGAGATATAAGAGAAGGTGTCAAAACAAGATCCGAACTCAACAAGAAGCCATGTTCACATGCTTCATCTCACAAATAGAGCCCAAAGATGTGTCCCAAGCATTGACGACACACACCGGATTCAAGCTATGCAAGAAGAGTGAATCGGTTTGAAAGAAATAAAGTATGGGAATTAGTGCAAAGACCCATACATCAAAATGTTATTGGAACCAAATGGGTGTTCGTAAATAAGATGAACGAGGAAGGTTCGTGGTAAGAAACAAAGCAAGACTAGTAGCCAAAGGATATTGCCAAGAAGAAGGGATAGATTTTGATGAAACATTTGCCCTGTAGCAAGATTGGAAGCTATAAGGATGTTTCTTGCCTATGCAGCTCACAAGAATTTCATTGTATATCGATGGATGTAAAAAGTGCATTCCTAAATGGTTTATGGAAGAAGAAGTGTATGTTGAACAACCTCCAGGATTTGAGCGAAGACTCTTGGAGATAAGGTATACAAACTCAAGAAAGCCCTGTATGGATTAAAGCAGGCACCCGTGAGCATGGTATGATACCTTGTCACAATTCCTAATTGAAAATGGATTCACTAAAGGAAAAGTAGATAGAACACTTTTCGAATTCAAGACAAAAGGAGTATCTTTTGCTTGTTCAAATATATGTGGATGACATCATTTTTGGATCCACTAACAAAGAGTTGTGTGAAAAATTTTCAAACCTCATGCAAAGTAAATTTGAAATGAGCATGATGGGAGAGTCGACATTCTTCCTTGGACTCCAAGTGAAACAGTGAAGGATGGAACCTTCATAAGTCGACAAAATACACCGAGAGATTTAATGAAAAAATTTGGTATGGAAGAGAAGTCTTCGTGAAAATACCAATGAACACATCACCAAAATGGACATGGATGCAGATGGCATGCCCGTAGATCAAACAAGATACTGAGCACTTATTGGATCATCGCTCTATCTCACAAAGCGAGCGGACATCACCTTTCTTTGTAGGTGTATGTGCAAGATTTCAATCGCTCCAAAAGAAAGCCATATGACAAAGAACTAAAGAGAGTATTGAGATACTTGAAAGGAAGCCAAGAAGTAGGCCTATGGTATCCAAAGGAAGGTGGATTCAAGCTAATTGGCTATTGATTCGACTATCTTTGGATGCGAGTTGATAGGAAGAGCACTTCGGCACATGTCAAATGCTAGGAAACAAAGTGATTTCTGGTTTAGCAAGAAGCAAAACCCAATAGCCACCTCTACTGGTGAGCGAGAATACATAGTTGCGGGTATTTGTTGTGCCCAAGTCCTATGGATGAGACAAATGGTGAGAGACTATGAAATTGAGGAAAAAGAAATTCCAATCATGTGTGATAACACAAGTGCAATTGCAATTACTCAAAATCCTGTGTTGCATTCAAGAACAAAGCATATTGATGTCGATATCACTTCATAAGAGATCATGTTGAAAAGAAAGATATCATCCTGGAATATATTTCAACCGATAAACAACTAGCCGACATCTTCACAAAACCATTATGTGAGTCAAGATTTGAAGAACTCAAGCACGAGTTGGGGTTAATTGGTGAAATGACACTCTGACGAATCAAAGAAGAGAAATGGAACAGAAAGGGGTGAAAAAAAAAAGTCGAAATCGGTAAATCACCAAGAATCACCAGATCGGAAAGACAATACATCGTAGTCACGGTGATAGTCGAGTCACTAAGAGAATGTGAGAAGTAGAGTTAAATCGACTAAGGGATAAGTGAATAACTTATGAGCAAGTGACAAAACGCTGTCGCTTTGACTAAGCGGGAATGTTTTAAGAAATACGTCAAAGATAATGATGATGTGTACGACATAAAGCCGCACAACAAGCTTATGATTGGATATAAATGCTGCCGCATTAAATACGAGACATGAAATGCTAAATAGGCGTGCAAAATCTAAGCCGTTGATTTCGATCACATTTCAAAACCACTCGCACGCCCTTTCATAAACCATATTTAAACCATTTTCGTCTGCTTTTCTCTCTCACACTTCTAAAACTGTTCATTTCCTTCTCTCAAAAGCAAAGGCAAAATTCTCTCGAAACCCTATCTATCTTCAAATCAATTTCGAGTTTTTCCTTGATACAATCCTGAAAATGGCACCAACTTATGACTTTACCAAGTTAGGGAAGCAAATCCACACACGGCTCTACGGTGGATTTCGACGGAATGATGAAACAGGGGTCCGACGACACCCTAGTGAAGAAAATCAAAAGTTAGAAACGCCCGATTCGAAACCGTTTCGACGTTGGAATACCCGATGACATATGTGGAGGAAGTCGCACAATTCTACGTGAATGCCGAGATTCACGATGAAGGAATCAAGTCATCGTACACGGAAAGCGGTGACTATCTCGCAAGGATTTGGCGAACATTGCTCACTACCAGCCAGAAGGAGCATCGAGAGATTAACGGCCGATGTAAACCTGGTCAAGCTTGGAAAGAAATAGCCAAGCCTCGACTTTTTTGATAAAATAGTGTATACAAAGAAACAAGAGACTGGCTTGAAGGAGGATTACCACAAGTCTGTTGGACATAGTTGCCAAATGTATCGACATCAAGTTTGGCGGCTTTGACCAATCGTCAAAGGCAAAGCCGATTGTAATGGCTGCAATCATCGAAGCAAAGAAGATAAATCTGGGCTGAGTTTGTCTACAGCAGACTCGCGAACGTGGGAACAAATCCTTCAAAGAAGATGGCACATTTGGAGGATCCCTAGGATATGGCCTAGTGATTGGCCGGCTAATGGAGGTGAAAGGAGTCCCTCTTAGACATGGGAAAGCATTCCATGTTAACAAGAGGATGTTGAGCAAACCTCTACGGCGCACAGAAGAGAGCTTACGCCAAGAGAGCGACACTGATGTGGGGAATCAGTGACCCGAAGATACTGTTGTTTCTCTCTCCACCCAAGAAGAGAGCTTCCCAGCAGCTACTAAGAAGACTGCTGCCCCTGTAGCAAAGAAAACCAAACATGCTCCCGCCCCCGCAGCAGAGTCACCCGCCCCGCAGCCGTGTCTCCCGCCCCGCAGCAGCGGTCGAGAAGGACTCACAAATACCTTCTCCGATCGTCAAAAAAAGGAGAACCGAGAAGCCACGACGGCCCGCTCCCCAGAAAAAGACACCAAAGACCGGCCCCGGCCGCCCAAGACTCAGAGGACACCGTCTCGAACCAGAAATTCCTCTGGTACAAACAAGGAGACGAAGAAGAATCATCAAGCGATCCGAATCGGAGAAACCAGTGAGTCGTTACTCAGCCTAGAGAAGATACCGGATACTACCGGGAGAAGTAGAGTCTCCGGATGTAATTGATGAAAGAAACCAAGTCTCGTCAAGGCGATCAGCAGAGGCAACTCAAGACACAAACTTGTAGTTCACACAAATTTGAAACACAAGAAGAATCGCTAGAGCAGATAGTGATGTAATGATCCTATCCCCACCTTACCGGACATCCAAAATCGTTTGCGTGAGTGGAGGAAATGGAAGTTGAGTAAGTCAAGGAACAGTTCCAACGGCTGAGTTTATAGAAGAAGAAGAGGAACCGCTAAATTTCCTCGACTAAAATCGTGCCCCAAAGACTTGATGAAGACAAGCTAGATATCCTGCAAATTTACAAGGAAAAGGAGAGAGAAAAGCAAAGGCGAGGAAGGCCGAGGCACGTGAGAAGGCAAGCACCGCCCTATCTCCCGGCACCACGTAACACACACATCCTCTCCTTGATGTCTTCTCGGACGATGATGAGGATCCGAAGAGAATGCCGCCGCCCGTAAAGAGTTGCAAATGCAAAGCAAGCATTGCACGAATCAAGAATCCTTCCCGAGCAAAGATTGATGGAGGGACCAGGAGAGTCCTCGAACACACGGTGAAATTGATCCAATGGGAGTGGTTCAACAAATCGCCAATATTGTTGTCGCTACCACTTCCCCTCAACTTCGGAAAGAGAAGAAGGCAATAAGGAACTGGCGATGAACCGGGACAATGGGGACCCCATCGAGCCAACCCCTATTGAAGGTGTGTTACCACCGCCCCAACGGCCGAACAATCAATCGAAACACCGGGAGCTTGGAGACGAGTGACCCCATTCAAGTCACTCGGTGGTGCGCCCCGAGGGGAAACTCCCTCCACCGCAGCAAGGTTGGAGGATCTTTGCAGATGACTCCACAACGAATCAAGGAGGCGAAGTAGAGAAAATACAAACACAAGAAGAACAACAAGTTGCCATCAACGAAGCTCGGATAGTTGAGACTGTCTCGGTGAGGTACCAATCGCTCGAAGGCTAAATGACGCGATGCGATCGAGCCGAGGAGATGGAACGGCCTGGGAGTTAACACTGGCGATGAAAGTGCAATCCATGGGGTTGAGACTCCAATGGATGCCACCGCAGAAGACCCTAAGACAGTGACCGACATCGAAAAGGGAGGACCAAGCCTGCCTCGCGGCAGAGAGAGACCTGGAGGTAATGAAGGCCCACGGGAGGTTGAGACTTCCGGGGTAAAGAAACGAAGTAGAGAACATCCCTCCTACTATAATCGACCCATCCGAGAAGGAGATAAGCGCACTTCATGATTCCTAGGATAATCTCGATGTATCCTTTCTCGGGATCGGGCGAAGAAGAATTCGAGTCATCCCGGTGCCAAATCCAAAAGACTCACCATTGCGGATGTTCCAAGCACGAGTAAGTCGATCCCAAGACTACTCGTCAAACCTTTAACTTTGATGATGAGCCACCAATGGAAATCTCATCATCGTCCGATGACGACACCGATAAGGCCGAGGACCGTCCACTAATTGGAAAAATCGTTTGAGACCAACGAAGTCGTTAAGACAAAGTGAGGCTCAAGAACCGAGACCAACGAAGTTGTTGAGACAATGAGGCTCAAAGAACCGGGACTATTTCACAACAAAACCGGTGAACCAAAGATCCACCGAGCAGCTCCTCAAGCTCGCAGCAGATCGATTCCCAAAAGAACTTCACGCGCACCGCTCATCATCGAACAGATCCCGGTTGGCGGCGATGAATCTTTGTAGAATCTTTCCCTTTTCACTTTGGAGATACGAGAACTCCACGAAGAGTCGAAAAACGAACAAGCACGCTATCACAAACCAGCTCCTGTTCTTCCATCGACACCATTGTTCCGGTGATTATGATTTTGATGTTGCATGGCCATCAGCCTTCAACATGAAGAATCACCAAGTGAAACGAGAAGTGTTCAAGGCACTATTTCCGAGGTTGAACGGATGGAGAGGCATCAGCCTCTTTGGATATGCGATCGACAACAGAGATGCCACCCTACAGCCGACTTGAGAGGCATAACGGTCAATCAGGGAATAGTGGCAACAAAGAAAAAGAAACAATGCGTGTGGAACAAGTGAGATACTTGAGGACATTGTTCAACAAGTCGCTAGTGTGGGAGAGTCGAAAATGCCGATGCAAAAACGAAGTTTGAGAGAACATATTGAGCACATGCATGAAGCTCATATCGCCGAGATAAAGCTGCTGCGTGAGCGAAATACAAATGATCTACTGGCGTTTGGAAGAACACATGACTAGAAAATTCAGCCTTCTCACGGCCGAGATGAAGCCGATTTCAGCAGAGTCCAACGCTACTCGATCCGAATTCGTCGCTTACAACGCAGCCAGACTTGGAAGCAGTAACTCGACTATCCGCAGCTCGACTTCATGCTTGCCAAAGATGTTCCCTGGGGTTCCTCTATCCTTTGATGATGCCAAAAAGGGGAAGAGGAATACCTTAAAGCAAAGAAAATCAAGTGAAAAGAAAGGAGAAGCGGTGAGAAGGAACAATTTGAGAAGGGAAAATCGGTGAGGAAATTTTGAAACAAAAGAAAGGAAAATCACGAGGGGGAAGGATCAAAAGATATGACCTTGATGATTGCACAAACCCCTCAACAGGTCTGTCACGGTGACATTATAAGCGACAAACCCCGTGACTCGCCACTCCAACACTGCTTTGTATCTATGGCCGAAAAGAGAAAAACAATTGAAGCAGGGATGAAGGAAGTGGAAGGAAGAATGGATGCTCGGGTCATGAACATCTTGAAAGAACACGGAGGCATTCCAAAGAGACAGAGACACTTATGCCATTTCGGATGTCGGGACGAGCCACGATCGGTTGACGAATTCAAAACGCTCGAATCGAAGGATACTTTGCAAATATGTCTATGGCTCAAGCTTGGGACTTGTCTTGGGAAAAGGGTCTCACATTATGTGAAGAAGTCGACGAGCGACAGACTACCTGATCCTCTGCTTTGGTCACTCATTGGTCACTCAATTTTGGAAAGAAGAAGACCCCAAGACAAAGATACGCCTGCAGGTAGAGGAAGAAGCGAGTGGAGGAAGAAGCTTCGACCCAGGCCTCCGCCCAAGAATATTGAATACGTAGATCCAGGAAAGAAAGGAGGGATCTCATTGGTGGGCTTGACCAAGTGGCAAATTTGAAAGTGGCTAAAACTAACGTTGAGTATGCAAAAAGAATAGAAGAAGAAAACAAGAGACAAACTCGGCTATGGCGGGAGAGACGGGGAAAGATTAAGAAAAGATGAAGTCGCCAGGGGAAGGCATATGAAAAGAAAAAGAAGGCGGTGATGATGAGAAAAAAGAGAAGAAGAGAAGAAGATCTTGAACAAGATGAAAGAAGGAGACAAATGAAGGAGATGAAGTGTTGTTTGTCAACCTTTCGTGTATTTTATTATGTAAATACATACAATGTAAGTCTTACGTAATAAAGCTATAAATTCTTTATTTTTTTGTGAAGACAATTATATACTCGATACACCTTGTAAACAAATTGTGTTAAGTACAAGAATGATATGATCAATAAAAAGATTGATTTACGCATACATTCTATGTCAATACACTATCTGTATGTATCTTTGTTATTTGCATTTTTGTATGGTTTAAGTTTTGGCATCATCAAAAAGGGGGAAATTGTTAGGAATTTTATTGTTTAGATTTTGATGAATGCCATGTAAAACTTAGAATAGAAAGTTGGCACCCCAATTCTTGTTGTAAAATGCATTGTAAAGAATAGAGTGGCCAAGCCGAGTTAAGTCGGCCTACGCCCTAACATGCAAGAAGACAATCAAGACTGGAAGGAAGACTTGTTGATACTGTTGAGTATGGCATAGAAGAGTAGACGGGAACTCTATCAAGAAGCGGTGAGATGCGGTGAGTGGAGCATCACCAAGTCAACTCAAGAAAAAGCTAAGTCTCAAGTTGAAGTGAAGAAGAGTCATCCATGATTGGAAGTCGACTCTAAGTCACCCGAGGAAAGCAAGGAAATGCGTCAAGTCGAGATAATCAGTAAAAGATCCGTTGCACATAAATCAAGAGAATTACTTAAACAAGTAATATCTCCATACCACCTTTCTCGAGTGCTCACCCGAAGCGTGCAAAAGGAATGAACCAATGGGAAGCACTACACCGTGTCGAACTCGAAAAGGTGAAAGAACAATTCATACGAGGAAATGGCAATTCCAAGAACGCAACAAGACAAGCCAACGATCGCAAGTGACTTTCAAAAATAAGCCTATCTCTTCAACGGGCAAATTTTTGAAAGTTCACTATAAAAGGCCGAGGAGTTTGTTTGAGAAAGAAGAGATACATAGATGACACATATGTGAGATATACAAGCATATTAGATAAACCGAGATATTCTCAATCCTCAAGCCTACATTACGAAGAACATCAATCCAACACTCACCGTGAAGGAAAGATAACTTCAATCAGTTGAAGAGGAAAATATTGAAATCAAGGGGTCTACATTCCGGGAAGGATTGTAGGAAGGTTCAAGGTTGAGCCAAGTCTTAAGCTTTTGGAGGGCTTCGTGATCAAATCCAAAGAGCTTGAGCAAGTGAGTGTAGTAGCAAGCAGCTCCCTGTGAAGAAGAAGCCGAGTCGCACGAGAAGCCACCGAGTGATCAAGGCGTCTCAGATCGAGTCCCAAAGGATCAAGTCGTTTGTGTGATCAAGACTTGTATCCGGGACTGTTACCACTTTGTAAACCGATCATTACCTAGTGGATTCCTCCAGAGTTGGAGAAGAGAGGAGTAGAAGAATTACCCCATCTTGAACCTCTATAAAAATTTCATTATGTCATTTACATTTCAAAGACTTTAATTCTTGCAATTTTAATCGCTTATATCTCACGATAAATTTGCTATCCACTTGATAAATTATAAGTACTAAACCAAGCACTAAACTCTTACTTAATCAAACTTAAGGGTGTTAAGTCTTCCGCTAAAAACAAAACCACAATCGAGTTAATTTAGAGCTAACACCGAAAGTTACTCCATCAACAACTCAGTTGAGTTTGTTGAGTGATTAACTCTACCGAGTGACTAAGTTGATCGGTCCATGAAGGACACGGTGTGTAGTATCAACTCAGAGATTTAAAAGGACTAAATCGAAAATTTGGTAAGGTTTATTCAACCCCCTTCTAAACCTTACACTTACACCCTTGGGACCTACATGCTCTTCACGATTCCCGGATAATCGATGTAACTTTTCCGGGATCCGAAGGTGAAGATGAAGTCGAGTCATCCCCTATTGCAGATCCAAAAGACTCACGGTGAGGATGTTCCAACCACGAGTAAGTCGACCTCAAGACTACTCGCCAAACATTCAACTTTGATGATGAGCCACCCATGGAAATCTCATCATTGTCGATGACGCTCGATAATAATGTCGAGGACCATTCAACTCATTTGGAAAAACCAACTTTGAGACCGACGGTGCCGTTGAGAGACAAATGAGGCTCAAAGCAAGTCGGGTCAACTTCACAATGACCCACAACAAAAGAGTCCATCGCTGCGCGCGGGCTCCCCAAGTCGCAGCAGTTCGACTCCACGGGGGGACTTCACGAGCATCATTTATCATTGAACAGATTCGATTGCCCGTGATGATCCTTTTGTAGAATCATTTTCTTTCTCCGGAGGTACCCGACCTCCCCGAAGAATCGCCTAGAGATTGAGAGCGCTTCCTGACTGATCATGTTATTCCATCGGACACCATTGTTCGGTGACTATGACTTTGACGCCGCTTGGCCGTCAATTTGAAATAGAGAGACATGCGATTCGGGAAGTTTTCAAAGCTACCCCATCTTCGAACCGCTATAAAAACTTATTGTGTCATTTACATTTCAAAGACTTTAATTTCTCGTATCTTATTTTTATATCTCATTGATGAATCGCTTATCGAATTGATAATCAACGAGTGTTAAAACCAAGTATTAAAATAAACTTAACCAAATTCAAGGATGTTAAGTCTTCAACGAAAACATATCACAATCGAGTTAAGTCTTTAGTCAAAACAATTTGAGTTATTCTATCAACAACTCGTCGGGTCTATTGAGTGACTAACTCTTTGATTAACTAACTTAGTTGTCCATCAAGGACTCGGTGTGAAGTATTAACTCGAACTTTTTAAAAGGACTAAATCGAAAAGTTGGTAAGGTTTATTCAACCCCCTTCTAAACCTTACACTCGCACCCCAATGGACCTACAAGTGGTATCAAAGCGGTTGGTTCATTGAGCCTTCCGCACTAGTTCTTGAACTAAATCTCCAAATTTTTCAAAGCTTGCTTTAGCACTTGATATTTCAAAACTCTTTTACAGAAGGAATGAAGAGGAATGAAAAGTCTTCGGAGAAAGAAGACAAGAAAAGAAAAAGGCAATGTTGGTCGCAGAGATCTTTGAGATAGCCAAGTCAAAAGACACAATGGTGATTCAGAGAGAGTAGTGAAGCCGACTACTCAAGTGACTCAAAAAAAAAAGCCTTGATCCGTTTTTAATGGCCAAGGAACAAGACCAATCGACCAAGAAGATGAGGTACACTCTAACTCATCACACTCGATTCTAGTGATAGTGATTGTGACACACACACTTCATCACCCACTCGATCTTTATGATTCATTAGGCAAAATGATGAAAGACTTTGAACACATTAAATCCTCACACACACTACTAAATGATGAAAACACCCTACTCAAGAGCAAAACTCTCGGTGACTAAGGAGCTGAGTACTCTAAGTCAAGTAGCTGATGAGAATAAAAGTCTAAAGGCTAAAAATGCTAAGTTAATAGCAGAAATAGCTGCTATAGAAAAGAGGGAGAATGACCTCAAAAATGTGATTGCCTCATTCACTAAGGCATCTAAATCCTTGGATGACCTTATTATGAGTCAAAGAGAATGTGGAGACAAGACAGGCTTAGGATTTAATTCCTCTGTGCTATGTCAAGCTCCAAAAGTGATTTTGGAAAAAGGATCTTCAAGTAATGAAGTATCTCAAAAATCCAAAACTCCAAATGGTGCACACACATTTATTCTAAAGCACAATCACAAGCAAACCGGCCTTGGTTTATAAAGGAAAAGGAAAGTTTGCCGAGTTGAGTGTGCTGAGAGGACAGCTGAGAAGAAATCCAGCCGAGTTCCTCAGCAAACTCCAAATAGGAAATACTCTGTAAAGAAGAAACAGAGCTACCAAAAGTCCCAAAAATTCTATAAAAGAAATATATATGATGGGAATGGTAGAAACTACCCAAGCCAAGCCGATTGGAATAATGAGAACTATCAAAGAAAGATCTATGGAATATAAGCTCAAATGGCAAAGGCCTAAAACTCAACAAAGGCCATTCCAAAGGCATAAGAGCTATCATCAAAGACACTTATGCACTAGGCACTACAATCGAAATATCACAACTACACAAATACAAAGAATTGCTAAAAACACATTCACAGCATACGGACAAAAGAGACAATTGTATGAACCTAGAACCCCAAGCAATTTGCTAAAGTTAATTATGATGGCACCGATAGATGGCAACCTCTTAGAGTCAAATCATTTGGCTATAGGCTGGTTGGATCATCTTATAATACTAACCCCTCAGACCCAGGCAAGTATGGGTACCTAAAATCTAATTTCCTTGATTGCGGGTTCAAGGAACAGTGAGTGCCAAGGAACCTGGTACATGGATAGTGGTACATTCCGGACATATGACAGAAACAAGAAAAATCTGTCAAAATTCAAGGAAGTCGAGGTGCAAAAGTCATATTTGGAGGAAATGAAGCTCGGGGAGAAATAAGGGCACCGGATCCATCAAGAAAAATGGATTACAAATCACAGATGTTGCATATGTTGAAGGACTCAACTTCAACTTGCTAAGCATCACCAACTTTGTGACAAAAGAACATGTATGTGGTAGATTGGTCAACCGCAACACCAAGCACTTGTCTGCTAGCAAAGAGCACGGCCGAATCTAGTTGGTCGTGGCATAAAGTTGTCGAGTCACCCGAACTTCAAAACAATTAACAAACTTGCCAGGAGTAATCTTGTAGAAGGACTTCCGGACTCGGTATACAAGAAGGAGAGTATATGTGATGCATGTCGGATGGGAAAGCAAATCAAATCATCATTCAAAGAAAAGACATGTCCATCTTCAATGGAATATTGCACTGCTACATATGGATCTATTTGGTCCAGTTGAACCGGCTAGCATAAGTGGGAAGAAATACACCTTGGTGGTAGTAGATGACTACTCAAGATATACATGGACAATATTCATGTGTAAAAAGAAAGAAACTCGCAAAAAACTACCCACGGTGATGAAAAGAATCCAAAATGAGAAGAGTCAAACCATTATCAAAATAAGATCGACAGAGGAACCGAGTTTGTCAATGGTATAATCACTCAATTATTATATTGAAAATGGTATTGGTCATGAATTATCTGCAGCAAAGGACTCCACAACAAAATGGAGTTGCGAGAAAGAAGGAATTAACTCTTAAAGAAGCAAACAAAGGCCATGTTAGTCAAGCGGGGGCTACCTAAAAGATTTTGGGCTGAAGCAATAAACACAGCATGCTATACTCAAAATAGATGCATGATAAACAGACAGCTGACAAAGACTCCCTATGAGATTTGGACAGGGAGAAAGCCAAATGTTGCATACTTCAAAATATTTGGATGCAAATGCTTCATCCACAACAATGGCAAAGATAATTTAAAGGCTTTTGATGCTAAAGCTGATGAAGGTATCTTCTTAGGATACTCAGCTGAAAGCAAAGCCTACAGAGTGCTCAACAAGAGGACAATGGTTACAGAAGAATCCATCCATGTGGTGTTTGATGAACCCAATGTAAATGGAGAAGACATTGAAGAGTCAGTTGATAAGCTGAATCAACCAACCATGCAGAAGAGTCCCTATGTTGAAGCTGAAGCTGGAGTTATAAGTCCAGATGAAGATGAGATAGCTGAGTCTCAAAGACAACTGGAAAATCTGCAGCTAAGTGATGATGAGAGAGCTGATCAAAATAACACAGCTGCAAGACGACTGAATCCAGCTAACTTACTCCAACCTGATGTAAGATGGCTGAGAGACCATCCACCAGAACTAATCATTGGAGATGTAAGAAAAGGTGTCAAAACTAGATCCAGAACTCAACAAGAAGCAATGTTCACATGCTTCATCTCACAAATAGAACCAAAAAATGTGTCTCAAGCATTGGATGACACACATTGGATTCAAGCTATGCAAGAAGAGTGAATCAGTTTGAAAGAAATAAAATGTGGGAATTGGTTCAAAGACCTACCCATCAAAACGTTATTGGCACTAAATGGGTGTTCGAAACAAGATGAATGAGGAAGGCCGCGGGTAAGAAACAAAGCAAGATTGGTAGCCAAAGGGTATTGCCAAGAAGAAGGAATAGATTTTGATGAAACCTTTGCCCCGTGGAAAGATTGGAAGCCATAAGGATGTTTCTTGCCTATGCACTCACAAGAACTTTATTGTATATCAAATGGATGTAAAGAGTGCATTTCTTAATGGTTTATTGGAAGAAAAAGTGTATGTTGAACAACCTCCAGGATTTGAGCAAAAGACTCTTGGAGATAAGGTATACAAACTCAAGAAGGCTTTATATGGGTTGAAACAGGCACCCAAAGCATGGTATGATACATTATCACAATTCCTAACTAAGAACGGATTCACAAAAGGCAAAGTGGATAGAACACTCTTGTAATTCAAGATAAGAAAGAGTATACGCTTGTTCAAATATATGTGGATGACACCATCTTTGGATCCACAAACAAAGAGTCTGTGTGATAAATTCTCAAATCTCATGCAAAGCAATTCGAAATGAGTATGATGGGAGAGCCGACATTCTTCCTGGACTTCAAGTGAAACATTTGAAGGATGGAACCTTCATAAGTCGACAAAATACACCAGAGATCTAATGAAGAAATTTGGTATGGAAGAGAAGTCTTCGTGAAAATACCAATGAATACATCATCAAAATGGACATGGATGCGGATGGCAAGCACAGTAGATCAAACAAGATCTGAGCACTTATTGGATCATTGCTCTATCTCACAAAGAAGAGGCCGACATCACCTTTGTTGTAGGTGTATGTGCAAGATTTCAATCTGCTCCAAAAGAAAGCCACATGATCGGCAAACAAGAGAATTTTGAGATATTTGAAAGGAAGCCAAGAAGTTGGCTTATGGTATCCAAACGAAGGTGGATTCAAGCTAATTGGTTATTCGGACTCGACTATCTTTGGATGTAGAGTTGACGGGAAGAGCACCTCAGGCACATGTCAAATGCTTGGAAATAGGCTAATTTCTGGTTTAGCAAGAAGCAAAATTCAATAGCCACCTCTGGTGAAGAAGAATACATAGGCTGGGCAAAATTACAGCCCAAGTCTTATGGATGAGACAACGGTGAGTGACTATGAGGTTGAAGAAAAGGAAATTCCAATTATGTGTGATAACACAAGTGCAATTGCAATCACTCAAAATCTCGTATTGCATTCAAGAACAAATCACATCGATGTCGATATCACTTCATAAGAGACCATGTTGAAAAGAATGACATCACCTTGGAATATATCTCAACCGATAAGCGGTTAAATGACATATTCACAAAACCATTATGTGAATCAAGATTTGAAGAACTCAAGCATGAGTTAGGGTTAATTGAGATGAGTTAACACTCGGAAGACTCAAAGAAAAGAGATGAAACACAAAAAGAGGAAAAAGAGTGAACTCTTAATTCAAATAAGTGAATCACCAGATCGGGAAAGTCACCAGATTAGAATTAGTCGACAAATTTGAGTCACAAGGAGAGAAGTGAGAAGTAGGATTGAATCAGCTAAGGAGTAAGCTGAGTCATTTATGAGCAAAGTGACAAAAACGCGCTCATTTTTACTAAGCGGGAATGTTTTTAAGAATGACGTCAAGATAATTATGACGTGTACTGATCAAAAGTCGCACACCAAGCTTATGATTGGATATAAATCTTTGCCGCATTAAATGCGAAAACTTAAATGCTAATCGGCGTGCAAGATCTAAGCCGTTGATCTTGATCAAATTTCAAAAACCACCCGCACGTCCTTTCATAAACCATACTTAAACCATTTCGTCCGTTTTTCACTCACTTTACCCAAAACTTTTCATCTCTCTCTCGAAAGCAAAAGCAAAAATTTTCTCTCAATACCCTATCAATCCTCAGTTCAGTTTTCAATTTCGTTCGGTAAAACATCTCGAAATGGCATCTACTCATGATTTTGTCAAGCTAGGAAAGCAAATCCACATCGGCCTCTTGTGGACTTCGATGGTATGGTTAAACAAGGGTCCGACGACACCCTCGTGAAGAAGATTCCGAGAAACCGAAAAATCTGGATTAAGGCCGTTTTTGACGATGGAGTTCCCAATGACCCACGTAGAAGAGGTCGACAGGTTCTACGTGAACGCCGAGGTTCACGATGAGGGCATCAAGTCCTTTGTTCATGGAAAGGAGTTCACCATTATCGCCAAGGATCCGCGCGAACACCGCTTGTTGCCGATGGGAAGGAGTGCCGAAATTTATGAAGTCGATGTCGTCGACTGGCCGCCGCTTGGAAGGAAGTAGCCAAGTCCGATCGTCCGCGAAAGTAGTCTATACTGACTAATAAGAGGATCTTTCAAGGAGGACTACCAAAAATTGTTGGACATCGTTGCCAAATGCATAGATATAAAATTTGGGAGCTTTGACCGATTGTCCAAAGCAAAGTTGATCGTGATGGGCTGCGATCATTGAAGAGAAGAAAGTGAATCGGGCCGAGTTTTTGTATAAAGCAGACTCGCGAGAATGTTGGGAATAAATCCTTCAAGGAGGATGGTACATTTGGAGGTTCTCGGGATACGGCCTAGTGATTGGCCGAATGATGGAAGTAAAGGAAGTCCCTCTTCGACATGGAAAGGCGTTCCATGTAAACAAGAGGATGTTTCGATCAAACCTCTCTGGCGCATTTAAGAGAGCCTACGCTAAAAGAGCGATCACGAGTGAGGGGGAATCGGTGACCCCGATGATACAAATTGTCTCCCCTCCTCAAAAGAAGGTCGCTCCCGCAGCCGCAAGAAGATCGCCCCTGCAGCAAAGAAAAAAAGAAATCGCTCCCGCCCTCGCAGCCGAGTCACCGCTCCCGCAGCCGTGTCTCTCTGTCCCTTGACGCAATGACGAGAGAAGGAATCTCAAATACCTTCTTCGATTCGTCAAGAAAAGGAAAAGCGATAAGCCACGACGGCTCTCCTCGAGAAGAAGACGACGGCACCCGCCCCCCGCCGCCCAGACTCGGAAGAAACCTTATCCGAACTAGAAGTTCCTCCGGTACAAACAAAAAGAAGAAGAAGAATCTTCAAGCGTCCGAGCTTGAGAAATCGGGCCGAGTCACCACTCACCAAACAGATCTGAGACTCGCTGGAGAAGTAGAATCTCGTAAATTATTGATAAAAACCCAAGTCTTTTCAAGGCAATCAACAGAGGCAATCAAGACACATGGTACTGTAGTTCGAGCAATTTGAGACACAAGAAATAGCCGAGAAAGCAAACTACTTTGTTGTTGTGGTTATATCTCCTCCCGCAATGAAATGACGGTATGGAGCACCAAAGTTTGCTACCTTCTATCCCCGAGAACGAGGGACAAGCAAGGAGAAGATGATAGAGATGATGATGATGTGATGATCCTATCCCCACCTTATCCGGACATCCAAAATCGTCATGCGAGAGTGGAGGAAGTGGAAGTTGAGTCGATCCAGGAACAGTTCCAAAGACCGGAGTTTATCAAAGAAGAAAAGGAATCGTTGAACATCCTCGAATTGACCAATGTGGTGCAAGCTCTTGATGAAGAAAACTGTTTGGACATTCTAAACATCTTTAAAGAGAAGGAGAAAGAAAGGTTGGCGAAGAAGTTGAGGCACGTGAGAAGGCCATCATCGCCGCCTCTCACCGGCACCACAGAACATACACATCCTCACCTCGACATTCTATCGAGAAAGTGATGAGGATCTAGACCCCGTTCTTTCGCCACGTGCACGAGTTGCAAATGCAGCAAGCAATGCAAGAATCCGAGAATCATACATGAGCAAAGAATGACGGAGGGACCAGGGAGTCATCCAAATCAACCGGAGATAGATCCTATGGGCGTGGTGCAAAGATATTGCCATCTTTGTTGTCGTTGCCACCACTTCCCAGCTCATTCGGAGGAAGGTGTTAAGGAATGGCGAGAAAACGGGATTGTGGGGACCCCGGTCGAGCCAATCCCTAATGAAGGTGTCTTACCACCGCCCCAACTGAATACTCAATAGGAACAGCCGGGAGTCCGGAGACGAGTGACCCCATTCCAAGTCACTCACCTGGTGTGCCACCGAGGGGAAACTCCCTCCACCTGCGGCAAGGTCGGAGGATGCGGTGACTCCACAATGAATCTCGGAGGCGAAGTGGAAAAGGAACAACCACAAAATACACAAAGCAAGTTGTCATCAATGAGGCTCGGATAGTTGAGACTGTCTGGTGAGATGCCAACTACTCGCGAGCCAATGACGCCGCCGATGCAATCGAAGCACATGAAGGAACCGCCGGGAGTTAACACTGGCATCGAAAGTGCAATCCATGGAGTTGAGACTCCGGTGGATGCCACCACGTAAGACCCCAAGACAGTGACACCGTGGAATGGGATGTCCAGGCCTCGCTGCAGCTTGAGACCGCAGGAGGTAATGAAGGCCAACGGGAGGAAGAGACTTCCCGGGGTAAAGAGACAAGCTACGTAACATCCCTCCCGCTATCATTGATCCATCGAGAAAAGGAGATAAGTGCTCTTCACGATTCCCGGATAACTCGATGTAACTTTTCGGGATCCGAAGGTGAAGATGAAGTTGAGTCATCCCCTATTTGCATCCAAAAGACTCGGTGAGGATGTTCCAACCACGTGTAAGTTTGACCTCAAGACTACTCGCCAAACATTTAACTTTGATGATGAGCCACCCATGGAAATCTCATCATCGTCCGATGACGCTCGATAATGCCGAGTGTTAGATAAATGTTTTTATCAAGATTTTGATGATTTTATTTAAATGAGTTTTTATACCAAAACAATGTTTTTATATGTTGTCCAAATACTCCTAAATGATTTAAAATGTTTTTACTAATTTTTGGAGTATTTCTTAGAGTTTTTAATTTGATTAAAATTGGACAACACTTTTGATGATTTTGTTTATATTGGTTTTTACACCAAAACAATGTTTGTAAATGTTGTCCAAATACTCCCAATTGATTTAAAATATTTTACTAAGTTTTTGGAGTATTTCTTGAAGTTTATTTTTGACAAAAATCGGACAACATTTCAAATTGAAGGTCGGCCAGGTAATGGCCGCCCAAAGCGCCGACCAGACCAAGAACATAAACTTGAAACAAAACAATTTATGTACAACAAAAAGGAGGAGGGGGACGGTCCACCTAGGGGCGACCGGTCGCACCCCGTCGACCTGGCCGACCCCTCCGACCCGCACTGGATCGCACTATCTTTTTCAAATGTTCGAAATCTTATACAGGCAACCGGTCGCCCTATGTTATTTTGTGACAAGAAAATTATACCGTTTGAATTCTTTGACAAAGAAGATTTACTTTTCAATTTTGTACAATATTTCTACATCTTGTGATCTTCTTTTTGTAGACAAAAGTGAAGATAGAGGAGCCTATGTTGGGAGCCTATGTTGGTGAAGACTTCCCTATAAATAGAGGATGAATTGAAGACACATGACACAACACATACAAGCAAAACACACAACAAGAAAATCGCAAATTGTTCAAGCTTTCATTTTTACATTCTTTTGTAATAGCTTAAGTACTTTCACTTGCACATCTTTGAGGTCTAGGCTTTTTGATTCTTGATTACACTTGCACTCAATCTTTGTATTGGTTTCATAGAGTTGTAATCTTGAATTTTGTCCATCATTCAACACAAGACATCCTTGTGAGTTTTCTTGTGGTAAGAATACACTTGGGTGATCTAGGTGATAGGTGTTTGAAGAGTGTGGTACTCTTCAAAGGTGGTGAAGGAAGATTGTGGTAATCTCCTTGAAGGTGTTGTAAGAGGATTGTGGTGATCCTCAAGGTGTTGTATTAATTGTGGTAATTAATAAAACTTTTTTTTTTTGAAATCCATCCCAGGAGATACTTTGGGGTGGTAGAGGATTAGGCCCAGGTGGGTTGAACCTCTTTAAATCAACGAGTGTTGGTTAATTTCCGCATTTATATTCTTGTTATTTACTTGTTGATTCGAAAAAGAGGGTGATTTGTGAAAAATCGGCATAATCTATTCACCCCCTCTAGATTATCGTAGCCACTGACTAACACCGAGGACCTACCAACTCATTTGGAAAAACCGGTGAGACCGACGAAGTCATTGAGACAAATGAGGCTCGGCAAGTCGGGTCAACTTCACAACAGACCACACCAAAAGAGTCCATCGCGCAGCTCCCCAAGCCGCAGCAGTTCGACTCCACATGGGACTTCACGAGCATCATTTATCATTGAACAGATTCCGATTGCCCGTGATGATCCTTTTGTAGAATCATTTCTTTTCTCTCTGGAGGTACCCGACCTCCCGAAGAATCGCCTAGAGATCGCGAGCGCTTCCACGCACCGATCCCGTTATTCCATCGACACCATTGTTCCGGTGACTATGACTTTGACGTTGCTTGGCCGTCAAAAACAGATGAGACAAATCTGATTCGGGAAGTTTTCAAAGCCTTATTTGCTAAGATTGAAAAGATGGAGAGGCACCTGGCCTTGGACATGAGGTGGATAACGAGACGCCAACCTATCATCGCCGAATGCGAGGCATAATAGTCGGGATCCGGGAGTGGTGGCAACAAAGAAAGACAACAATGTGTGTGGAACAAGCTCGATATTTTAGGACATTGTTCAACAAGTTGCTAGTCTGGGCCGAGAATGCGATGCAAAGACAAAATTGCAAGAGCACATCGAACAAATGCATGAATCTCACACCACAGAGATAAAGTTGTTGTGTGAACACAATAAGAACGAGCTCCCGCGTGGAAGAGAATATGGATCAAAATTCAGTCTTCTCATCACGGCCGAGATGAAGTTGGTAGCACTTTATCCAATGCCACCCCATGAAGTTTCGGCAGCAGACTCAAAAAGAACTCGGCTATCACAGACTAGACTTCTTGTTTGCTAGCTTGTTTCAGGAGTTCTTCTCTCCTTTGATGATGCCAAAAAAGGGGAAGAGGAATACCTAAAAAGCGCTGAAGGGATCCGAAGGCGAGAAGGAAGAAGCAAATTGTGAAGGGAAAGACATCCGAGGAAATAATAAGAGAGAAGAAAGGAAGTCCGTTGAGGAGGAAGGTTCGAAAGAAGTGACCTTGATGATTGCTAAAACCCTCAACAAGGTCTTGTCACAAATGGTGACATTATCGCAAACTCCCGGTGCTCGCCACTCCAACACTCTGTACCTATGGCCGAAAAGAGAAAGACAAGTTGAAGCGAGGGATGAAGGAAGTGGAAGGAAGGATGGATGCCCGAGTTATGGATATTCTCAAACAACATGAGAGGCATTCCAAATGACAAAGACACCTATGCCATTTCAGATCCGGAACCGAGCCAAGATCTGTTGATGAATTCAAGACGCTCGCATCTCGAAGGTTACTTCGCAAATATGTCCACGCTCAAGCCTGGATTTGTCTTGGGAAAAAGGTCTCACACTATGTGAAGAAGCCGACAGCGCCAGACCATGCGCGTCTCTCTGCTGGTCACTCTGCTAGTCACTCATTTGGGAAAAAAAAAGACCCAAAGATGACAAGACACGCCCGAGAGGAAGAGGAAGAAGCAGAGGTGGAGGAAGAGGTTTCGGACTAGACCTCTGCCCAAAAATATTGAGTATATAGATCCAGGCAAGAAATGAGGGATCTATTGGGCTGATTTGACGAAGTAGCCAACCCTGCAAGTGGCTAAAACAATGCCGAGTATGTGAAGAGAATTGAAGAGAAAAATAAAAGACAAACTCGGCTATGGGAGGAAAGACAAGAAAGACCGAGAAGAGATGAAGATCGGAAGGGCGTACAAAAAAGAAGAAGCGCGATCAAGATGAGAAAAAGAGAAGAAGGTCGAAGATGACAGAGTCAAGAAGATGAAAAAAGGAGGAAAGATGAAGGAGATGAAGTGTTGTTGTCCACCCCCCGTGTATTTTACTTGTGGAGATATAGAACAACATGGTTACTTTAAGGTCCATTTAAGCTCGATACAATTTCTTTTGATTCAAGCTCGATACACTTTGTAAAAAACTATGTAAAGAACAAGAATGCTATGATCAATAAAAGATCGATTCTAAGCATACATTACGTGATTCTACATTTGCATGTATGTATCTTTTTGTTTAATTATTGATGTATGTTTTAAGTTTTGGCATCATCAAAAAGGGGGAAATTGTTGGGAAATTATTTTGTAGATTTTGATGAATGCCATGTAAAACTTAGAATAGGAAGTTGGCACCCCAATTTTGTTGTAAATTGCATTGTAATAGATAAGGCCGGTCGATCCGAGTTAAGTCGCCTATTCCGAACATGCAAGAAGACAACGGAGACTAGAAGGAAGACTCCACCGTGAGGCGGTGAGTATGGCAAAGAAGAGAAGATAGGAACTCGACTAAAGGTGCAGCTGAGTGAAGTATCAGTCAAGTCAACTCAAGATAGCCAAGTCTCAAGTTGAAGTGACAGAAGAGTCATCCAATGATTGGAAGCTGACTCGAAGTCACCTGGGAAGGCAAGAAAATGCAATAAGTCGAGATAATTGAAAGAGATCCGTTGCATAGAAATCAAGAGAATTACTTAAACAAGTAATACTTCCATACTACCTTTCTTAAAGTGTGCATCCCGAAGCGTGCAAAAGGAATAAACCAATGGGAAGCACTGCACCGTGTCGAACTCGAAAAGTCAAGAATCGTTCATACGAGGAAACGTAAATTCCAAGGATCAGAATAAGACAAGCCAACGACCACAAGTGACTTTCAAAAATAAGCTTATCTCTTCAACGGGCGATTTTAGAAAGATCACTATAAAAGGCCGAGGAATCACTCGAGAGAAGGTTACCGACTGAACCACGAACATTCAAGCTAACATTTGAATCAGTAACAAGAATACTCTCAAGTCATTCAAGATCAATCCTCAAGCCTACATTACGAAGGAAATCAATCCAACACTCACTGTGAAGGAAAGACAACTTCAATCAGTTGAAGAGGAAACTTTTGAAGAATCAAGGGTCTACATTCCACGAAGGATTGTAGAAAGGTTCAAGGTCGAACCAAGCTTAAGTTATTTGGAGGGCTTTGTGATCAAATCCAAGGAACTCAAGCAAGTGGGCTGTAGTAGCAAAGGCACGCCCTGTGAAGAAGTTCGAGTCGCACGAGAAGCCACTGTGTGACCAAGGCATCTCCGCACTTAGTCCCAAAGGATCAAGTCAATTGTGTGATCAAGACTTGTATCTGGACTCGTTAACCACTCGTATATTGATCAATACTTAGTGGATTCCTCCAGGAGTTGGAGAAGAGAGGAGTAGAAGAATTACCCCATCTTCGAACCTCTATAAAAACTTATTGTGTCATTTACATTTCAAAGACTTTAATTTCTCGCATCTTATTTTTATATCTCATTGATGAATCGCTTATCCAATTGATAATCAATCGAGTGTTAAAACCAAGTATTAAAATAAACTTAACCAAATTCAAGGGTGTTAAATCTTCCAATAAAAACATATCACAATCGAGTTAAGTCTTTAGTCAAAACAATTTGGTGAGTTATTCTATCACGACTCGAAATCCGTTGAGTGACTAACTCGCGATTAACAAACTTAGCTGTCCATCAAGGACTCTTTGTGAAGTATTAACTCGAACTTTTTAAAAGGACTAAATCGAAAAGTTGGTAAGGTTTATTCAACCCCCCCTTCTAAACCTTACACTCACACCCCTTGGGACCTACATTCTTCTTGCCCTATCTCTTAAAAGTTGATAATCATGCACATTTTCAATTTCAAGTTCATTTCCATCAACTAATTCATCATGCACATCAGCATCATCGAGATTTTCAGGAAAAATAGGTTCATTTTCATGCAAAACAGGTTCAGTTTCAGGCTTATTTTCATGGTTTTCATGCAAAACATCATTAGAAAAAATTTCCAAACCAGGAACATACTCTACATTAGTAGGTGTACTATTTTCATAATCAGTCATATGTACAGATAAACAAGGCATTTCAGATTTATTAAATGTCACATCTCTACTAATTAACACTTTAAAACCAGGTTCTGATTTTAACCACAACCTATAACTTTATACAACTTCAGGGTAACCAAGAAAAACACATTTTAAAGCCATGGGTTCAAGTTTATCATATATTTGATGAGCAAACGCAGAACATCCAAATACTTTCAAGTTAGAAACATCAATTTTCCATACCCGTAAACACAAATTCAAGTATTTACCACTTAAAGGCACAGAAGGAGATTGATTTATCGCATAGGCAATAGTTAAAACAGTTTCACCCCAATGTTTTTTGAAAGTCCAGAACAAGCAAGCATATTTCTCACCCTTTCAAGTGAAGTTCGATCATTCGTTTCGCTACACCATTTTGTTGTGGTGTATATGAGACTGTTTATATCTTTTAATACCAGATTCAAAACACAAATTATCAAACAGCTGATTACAAAATTCAAGTCCATTATCAGTTCTCAGGATTTTAATTTTCTTACCTGTTTGATTTTCAATTAAATATTTCCACTGTTTAAACACATCAAACACATTAGATTTGTTTTTCAACAAAAACACCCAAAATTTTCTTGAAAAATCATCAATAACAGACAAGAAATACCTAGAACCACCATGAGTAGTAACACTCGCAGGACCCCACACATCAGCATGCAAATACTCAAGAATTTTAACACGCAAATTTCCTGGGAGAGAAAACATGAAATATAACTTTAGACTATTTGCCAAGAACACAAGAATCACAAAATGGCATACAAGACAGTTTATCTTTTCCAAAATAGCCATTTTTATGCAAAAGTTCAAGACTTTTAGCACTCATATGACCCAAACGTTTATGCCATAAATTAGTTTTGTCATTTTCAGAGGCACTCACAGCATTCACAGAATTTTGCAAGTAAGATTCAGGTTCAACAATGCAAACATACAAATTTCTCTTTTTAACAGCTTTGAAAATTACCAAATTCTCCTTGAAAATTTTCATTAAGCCTTTTCCCCATTTTCCCTCTAACCCATTATCTTCAAGAGCAGCACAAGAATTCAGATTGCTACACAAAATCAGGCACATGCCTCACATTTTTCAAAGTCAAAACATAGCTAGAATCAAATTTTAAACAAACATCACCAATTCCAACAATATTACACTATTTTTGATTAGCCATTGGTACAGAACCATGCAATACTTCTTTATAATTAGAAAATAGTCTTTTAAATGGTGACATATGAAAAGTGCAAGCGGAATTAACAAGCCATTCAATTTCACATGCAAAATTTAAATGCACGGAATTCACAGAAGCAGAATTTTCATATACCATAAAGATATCAACCACGTTTTCACTCGTAAAAGCCATATTAGCATGCTCATCCGGTTGGTGATTTTAAAATTACGATTACCTCTTTTATTAGGGTATTCCCTAACATAATGACCATGTTCACCACATTCATAACACTTCCGATTTTTAGGCGTAGACTTACTCTTTCCCTTATTCTTAGCAAATTTTTGGTTTTGGTTATCCCCGGGTTTATGTTGGTTATTAAACCTGTTTTGAGAACATCCCCTCACATGCATAACCTCACCAGAATTTTGCCTATAACTTCTATTAACTTTTAAATCCAATTCATTGCTTTTAAGGCCATTCACAATGATGTCAAGTGTGACCGTGTCCCTACCATACTTACTAGCAGATTTAACATCACTATAAGGCTCAGGAATAGCATTCAAAAATACAATCGGAGTATAATCATCAATATTTTTTTTATCACCAATCAATTTACTGTCTTGCATCAATTTGGTAAACACATCCAAATTTTCATCCACATCCTTGTTCAAATCAAGTTTAAATCGAAAAATAAATTCAAGCAAAAAACAAACTTTTTTTACTAGACAAAGAAGTTTCAATATACAATTCTTCTAACTTTTCCCATAAAACGTTTGTAGAATCAAGCTTACCAACTTTTCTAAGCACAGAGTCATAAAGATTCAGAATTATAGAAGAATAAGCATACTCATCAATTTCAGATTTCTTTTCAGCTGTATCTTTTTCACTATAAACACCAATCACAACCTTATAAACTTTTTGCTGAATTAAAATTCCTTTAATTTTCTGTTGCCATATCGAACAATTAGTCTTTCAATTAAAAGGTTCAAGATTATAACCAGGCCCAACCATTTTCATAAAAACACAACAGTTTTTCAAAAAACACAAGGCACACAATGTAGGTTATAAGCACAGAACAAACAACTTCACACAAAAAACAGAGAATACATCAGAAGCAGAAATAAAAGGCCACAGACAGGAAACCCGTTGCACCATAGGATTCCACTACACTCGCGGTATAGGGTCAAGTGACTTTTTAACTGGAGTTCTTTTATAGGAAATAAAAAATTGAAAAGACGATCAACCATGAAACAGACTCAAACGAGCAAGTAAAGGCAGATATGGGATCATACAGAATCGTTCTAAACTATAGCAACAAGTCTCAACACACAAATAGCGGCAAACAGTATTTACACTACGAAAGCAATAAATCCGCGGCAAGCGGTTACACTACGAAAAATAGTAAAAGGGAGCTTAAGCCTCTTTACCAAAGCGAAATCCTACAGTAAGGGTTTCATCTTTGCCATGATGGTTGGATGCTCTGATACCACGGTTAGGTATCGACCCCACTGTCGAACACGATCGTCATAGTTGAATAATGATAACAATAATCTAACTAATAAACTATTTAATTTCATTATATGTTTATGGATGGATGCTAATGCTAAGACTATGCGATACAAGTCGTGGCCTTATTATAAAGATTGGTGCGAGATTTTTGGAAAAGATAGGGCAACTGGTGAAAATGCCGAGACATTCCATAATGTCATACAAGATATACTCAGTGGAGCTCCTCAAAATAACAATAATAATACACCTCACAACGAGACCCATAAACTCCCATTGCTTATGAAGAAGCAGATAACGCATCGACATTCCATGCTGAAAGTAGTGCAACAAAAAAGACAATGTCATCCAAAAAAAGAAAACCAGGAGGTGATCTGGAAGAGCGCTTTATGGATTTTTGAAATAATTTTGTTGAGAAAATAGAAGCACAGTTGGGTGATCTAGCAAAGCAAATTGGATTCGAACAAGATGCATCTGCATCCCCCAAAGCATTGTTCGAGGCGTTAAGCGTCATACCGGATATCTCTGCTGAAGACAAGATTGTTGTGGCTAAATAACTATGTAGTGACACAAAGGACCTGGATCTGTTTTTCAGCTTATCGATGAAAACAAAGCACTCATGTTTAGAATGATGTGTGCAGGGAAGATTTAAGTGGATTGGGCCACTGCCAAGTCAAGTATTTCCCTATCTATTGTTAATTTTAAGTACAATGTTATTATGATCCCCAACTTTTGACATAATTTAACTATTTTTAATATGCTATGTTGGATTCGAACATAAGTAGATGATATTTTTGCTAGTTTGTGGGGACAACTATTTATATGTAGGATGTGGAGATGTTGAACATAAAACTTGTGTATGGATTGTCCTTGTTTTGCTTTGTACTATTTAGTTTGTGGGCATTAATGTCTGGATTGTATATGAATGGATGCACCTATAATGAAGTACATTTTAATTATGTTAAAGTGTGTTTAAAATTTAGCATATTTTAATTATAGTCTGATATAGAATAGTGCATTCATATATATGTTTAACCAAACTTCATAATTTTTTAATTTATAACCATTCCACTTATTTTTGAACTCACTTAATTTTTATGAGAATGATTAAATTTCATTATTAAGATACATATATTAAGTTGCCTACTGGATTCTTTAAACAGTTTTTTATTAAAATGTTTTTCCATATTTACTAGCTTCATCACAAAAATAATATAATGTTTTGCTAATTTAATTCTAACTAAATGCAAAAAAGAGTAGGAACATTTGGCCAACAAACTTAGATAGATTCACAAACACACTTTGACGATTACACACATACTCAACATAAAACCTAAAAAGGATTAGAAATATAAAAAAAAAAGTGAAAATACATACCGTTAGAGTGAACATCCATTTGTTAAAAATTGAATGTCACACTAATATCAAAACCATTCAAACAACAAATCAACTCAATAGTTATCAAATATATTAATTTGGCTGGCAAGATGAACTGCTTGAACCCACACTTTTCGAAGGAGATGACAAATATGGGCGTGGTGAATGTGGAGCCGCACGAATAAGACTATGATAGAAGGATGGTCCCGGATATGATGGTCTGCCCGTTGGGTGAATTGGTTGATTGACAGAACTTTCCGAATCAGACCCCGAGCTGGGACCAAATTGCTCTAGATAGTTCCAAAAAGATCGATCCTTGGACAACCAGGATGACGATCTGTTGATAATAGAGTCACCAAGAGATGGTTTTGGAAGTCCTGTCTTCTTACCGATGTCATCAAATTCATAGTCAGATGAAATAGTAATTATTTTAGGGTCATTCTCCACAAAGCTATGGTTATCTGTAGCAAAAAGCCGATGTGGATCAGTCCAATCCGGATCACCAAATTCATGGTAGGCAATCCTAAACTCATTTTCCTGCAATAAAAAAAAATAGATTAATCAAGTGCTCATCTAAAACACTCTCATAAGGTTAAACTCAATTTACAAAATGAAACTTCATTACCTGTGCAATCTCCTCCCAAATAAAGTCCGGTGCGGACATCCTGTTTGTGATAGGGTCGTACCTAACACCATGTTTCTTTTGACCTAAAAAAATACATCGTGCCTTTTTTAAGTATGTTAAGCCTTTCTTGCATGTATTCATAATTGAATGCTTTGTTTAGTTCATTGTTTACAACATCTTGGGCAATTAATAAGGCATGAACATTCGGCCCGTCAACTTTGAAGTTTCCAATGGCATGTTGATCAACCAAAACCTCAATGAAAAACTTATCAGCCATTTGCTTCCAATCCAAATCATATATGAAATCTTCTTGTCTCAACAGAAAATTGGGAGCCATTTTGAGTAAGAACAAGATAACTTCTGTTATTTGTTATTGTTAATATGATCAAAGGTATGATATATCAACACCAATATCCCATTTATAGAAAAAGTTAGATCATTCTAAGACACACCAAAATGTGCTAGTAGATATAGAATGGTCCAATTTGGAATGAGTGAGACTTGGAAAGGCAACAAATATTCCCATCATATCTGTAGATGGACATGTCAAGTAATGTGAAATATCTCTGATGCATATTTTCCAATTGCATGCAAAGAATCTTACATCACTTCAATTGGAGAAATAAATATTTTCTTGCATATCTTGCCCTTAACAGATGCAGACAACGCATAATTGTGCATATTTAAATATTACATCTTGATGAGGTCCACATTCTTATCATTTCCTTCACTACACAATTATCTTAACCAAACCTCATTACAAAATTTCCAACTACTATTTATATCAAGAAACCACATCTTGCACTGAACAATTGGTTATACAGCTGGATCTCCAATAAATTAAAACAGAAAATTGGTATGTAAAATGCACAGAACGATACAAAACAACAATTAATCATTAACAAAACTAGTACAAAGCACTTATCATATACTGTAACCATACAGAACAACTAATGTACATATTACAAAACAAGATATTCAACTACTAGTTTAACATACTAACGAAAGAAATATCTTAACTGATAAACTACTGAGAATACGCAAATTTGTTGTACCAAAATGCCAAAATCACAGCAACACGTGTTATAAGCCAGAAGAGTTTAGTAATGTTGTGTTGTTGTTGTTTACGGACTTTAAGATTTGCCAATTCGGCCTTAATAGATTGAAGGTTATCTACCAATCCATTAATCAATTCTTGTGAATGATCACTTAATTCTGGATCGCACCAATAGAAGAACCCACATTTATTATTCTGAAAAAGAAATTAAAACATTGTGTTATACAACATGAGAGTAAGGTAATATGAGAGACTTGTGAAATCAAATATTTAAATGGTGAACTCAAATAATGTAACTAATACAACAACCAAAAACTAACCCCTCTTTGTGGACAAGATATGAATCGTCGTCCGGGGTTCCTCTTTGTCTTTGAAGTTTGTACTCTCAATTGAAACCACAATAATATTGCATTGGAGCATCTCCACCAAAAGTCCTACAACAATATGTGTCGGTGTTACCGCTTGAAATGGGATTGTTGTTGCTCGAGCTCATTATCGTTCTCTTGAAATTCCTAAAATTACACTTTAATCCACCAATGAAAGGATCGTGAGGAAAAACAATAATCAAGAAAATGTTGACAAGAAACTATGACAACAAACAAATTTGTAGACAAAAATAGCACACAAATCCCCAATTATCATCAACAATCAAAATAGACCACGATCAATTCCTCATAAATTGATTATACTATATATAATTCCAACAACAATATAAACAAGGAACATGCAATTCATGAAAAAAAAAATGAGGAACAATGTTCAGTATTAGAATTAATCAATGATTCTGAAGTAACAAAAAAAAATATAAAATACAAATAAAAACCGTAATATTCATATAATCGAATAAGAAACAAAATTGGATTATTCATGAAAAGTTTTGCATCTCAACATATAAACCCTAATCAGACTGCAAATAGACACATTATTCAGAATTTGTAATCATGTGAAATCCCTAAAAGTAGGATTAACTTCAGTACTTACCAGCACAAATGGTTAATTTTCGAGAGTAATTGACCGGATCACTATTCGTGCAACAAAGTTCACGAATACGACTATGTCTCAGATTCCACAATATTGCAAGAAGAATGTTTTCATCTGGTTTGTTACAGGTTGTTCACTAGATGGGGTTAATTTGGTCATTTCTTAGTTTATCGCACATTATCAATAATGCCAAATAGACTACAAGATATAAAAACTACTGGTTATAAAAAGGTAATACAAAACCCCAAACATGTAATAAGTGTTTACTAAATAATAAAAGGAACAGTGCTATCCCACTTATCACTATTATTTAATTATACCATAAAGAATGCCAAACGAATCCCTAATCTATTATATTATCATGATATATATATATATATATATATATAATATAAAAAAAAATCTAACAATCAATTATCATAATAAAATCAAATAAAATCCATAATATCAATAACCATGTGTGTATAACAAAATAACAAGTTTAAATTTCTTAAATATAGATAATAAAAAAAACACTATTTTTCCATCAAGTTTATCTAGTTTTTGAACATTTTTACCAGTCTCTCCAGTTTTTAATTATTTATAATCGAATTGGATCAACATTGTGCTTCAATGGTAGAAGTTTGTGCTTTCATAGCAACTCGCTCAATTTCAATCATATATGAGTGAGTGTGTCGACTAGGGATGGTAATGGGATGGGGACAAGTGCGGGTATCTAAAGACCCAGTCCCATCCCGCCATACGCCCGCCCGTCCCGCCACATGAATCAAAGACACGCGCCCCACCCTACATGGGATGGATCCGTCCCGCGCCACCGTGTCTCCTATCTCTATAATTTCCTTAGAAATAGTGTAACAAAATCATAAAAGCTTAACATTAAATTAAAAAAATAAAGTTGTTTGTTTTAATTTCTAAATGCTAATGACACTTAAAATACAAAGAGATAGACATGCTCGAAATTTTATAGAGAGCCGATACACCCAAAACTAGACTTAATAATACCTCATAAGAGAATGAAATGCATAGTAAGATGAAAAGCTGAAAAAGAATAAAATGAGAAGTAGAAAACTAAAATGAAATTGCCAAATGAGTATGTTGATTAAATTAATAATTAATAAGTAATAACTAATAATATTTATATATATATATATATAATATAAATAAAGAATTTACAAAGCGGCAGGCAAAACCACTGCACAGACCCGACTTGCTTCGTGCACTAGGCGGGGCTAGTCTGCCCCGTGTGTTGTGTGGGGCGAGGTGGGTCATTTTGTCATCCCTAGTTCCGCCCCTTTACTGTACCTCTTAAAAAACTATTTACAATTAAATAGACCGATTTGATCGACTAGATCAACCAGTTCTATTTTTGAAAATAGTTCAATTGGGTATTCAAATGTTGTCCGTTTGGATCCACGCCACAGTGTACAATATGAAAAAATATACAATCGATGCTTTGTAGATGGATTTGGCTATTTTGAATAGGCGAGTGGGTGTCATTTATGTTGCTAAGGACGAACTCTTCATCCAAAGTGAGGGTGCTTGAACCCAAACTCTTTGGCTGTGCGAGAGACGTCAAAGAGTTGGATAACTTTTGTGGGACATCGAAACATATTTTCAGGCTATTCATGTTCAGGCAGGGGAAAAGTCTAGTTCACAATAAGTATCATTTTGGTTGATCAATAATATTTTAAAAAAGTGCGATGACATTTTCAAAAATAATGAGTACATATTTTTTTCTAAATTATCCTTATACTATTAATTCATCCAAGAATCTATTTATATGTATCATTTTTTAACTAACATTAGTTAATGATATATTAGATATTAGTGGATTGGACATTGGTCTTGCTCTATTGAGCATGGAGTAGTATTTTTTTTTACATAATAACATGGATTAGTCATGCATAACTAATTGGTATCTCGATGCAATTAATGATCCTAAAATGAAGTTACTCCCTCAGTCCCAATCATATAGTCCATTATTCTTTTTTGGGATATCCCAAATGTATAGTCCAGTTTCTATATTTGGTAGTCTTTTTGTTTGAATTTACTAATATACCCCTATATTATTTTGAAAACTAAAATCTTGGAAATAAACTTTTATGGGATATAGTAAACATTGAATACCCACAACTGGGAAAAATGAGAAGAAGCATTAATTACTAATCAAAAGTCATTTCATCTTACTTTGCTTCATAGTCTTATTGTGCCTTTATTATTCCAAAATTTTCAGTTCAATATAAATTCAGTTGAAAAGCACTCCACTCCTTTAGTATAGCATCAGACAATTTCAATTATTCTCATTCATCTATATTCATCTCACCATAAAAGGTGAAAAGCACTCCAACTCCATTGAATATTCTGAAGCAAATTGCAAGGCTGGAAATAAATATGTTGTGATGAAAATGAAAGATCAGTGTTGAATTGAATGAAGAACCAACATTTGAAGGCTACGTCTCGGTCTCTCAACAGATTAATCTTATAGTGCCTCAAATGTTAAAAATCTATGTACCGAATATTTTTGAGAATTTGGTTGGATGTACTACTACAATATCTAGTCCTCTCTCCGAACCCATCGAACAAACTTACGAAAACGCCGAAGAAATAAAAGATGGTATAGATGGAAAGAAAAGTTGCTACAATTAATTAATGATGCCATTGTAAGATTTCTATAATGAAATGTATTTCTTCCTTTCATTAATATATGGATGCTTTTGCAATTAAATATGATAAAAAAAAATGACAAAGAAAAAGACAACTGTAATTCTACAGTTCTTTTGCTTCTTCGCCCACCGCCTTTATCAAGTAAGAGCCTCTTTCACCATATCCAAGATTTCATAATTGAATTCAATACATGTTGGTAGTTGTCCATTCTTCATAAGTTTATGCATGTTCATGTGTGGAATCTTGTAATCAATATCACCCGAATGTTTCATGACCTCAACCATGCATGATCGCAACGTTAAAAAAACATTGTTCAGTTCTTCACTCGGAAAATTATTAAAAGTATTCTCAACTGCCACAACAAATTCCTCAATCGATGATGGAGCTTCTCGGTGTTGAATTGAATCTAAAAAAACCAAGATCCAAGACATTCATGTCTAGACTATTCGGTGGTTGGCAACGTAAATGAATATCAAATCCATCTGTCTTTGCCGCTTTTACAAATTCCATATCATTGATATCCAAATATGGCTTCGCATTGTCTTGTTGGATATAGATAGTCCTCGATCTTGAACGTGGCCATTTTTTCTTGATTAACGGGATCAAATTTTGAGTGACGCATGATCGAATTTCATCTTTGTTAAATGACAAAATAGGCTTCATTTACATAGTTCTAGCCATACGATTTTTACTATTTTGTTTGGCTGGTTTGAGCGACACGAATGGCCATATTGCAATTTTTCCATCAAACAATTCATTTGTTGTAGCATCAAATTGTGGACGTGCAATGGCAGCTAAAAGCGTTATCTTTGTAATAAACATCTTACTTTTGCATGTTCGTAAGTGCTCATTTTCATTGGGATGGAGATAATACTTTTGAGAAATCTTAGACATATAGAACCATTTTTCATCAATATGAATTTGATTATACATGTCAACAAAAGTACGGGTAGATAAAGTTGTACCTTCGTCGACCATCGACAAACAAAATTCCAACCTGGCCTTATTGTTCTCGTCCGACAAATAAAGCTTAACAGCATTCGAGTGCGGCCTAATGCTCCCATCTTTGATTCTCAGTTGATTTTGACATTTTTAAAGCATCCAATATCTAATATTTGTCCTTTGGAAAAGAGGAATGTCCTTTATTTTGTCCAAATGAATGTCAATTCTCTTTCGACCTGCCCTATTCATGAGCTTGTTAGAGAAAGTCGGTGCATTACTACTTGTGGAACAAAAATATTTTCCTTCATTCCAAATTCTCGCAACTGATCTCGAGCAAATGGAAAATATATTTGCAACCTTTTTTATTGTTCCTTTTGGTAACTTCCTGTGTTCTTGTTCAAGGAGAAGTGATTTGAACGCCACCACTTTTAGTTCATTTGCTCAAATTTTTTTCTTAATTGTCGGATGAGCCACACTTTCTGTTGGATGAGAATGTATATTGCTATCCAATGTGTCATTTTCATTTGGATGGTTGAGATCAATATCGCTATTTTCGGCAATGTATTCAAATCGATTGAAAGATCCCTCAACTGAGTTGCCATTATTCTACTGATATATTTAGGTTGTGAAATTTAATTTGCATATGTTTCATATTTATAATGTCTTTAAAAAAATTTGAAAACTACTTTTGGCGTGAATCAAAAAAATAGCGGTAGAATTTTCTTTCGTAAAGCATGAATTGGTTTCATTGTAAAATCTTCATTTAGAATCTTAATGTGAAAAGTCACCGCCAAATTGTGAGCAAGGTGGCTGATTGTTTTAGTTTCAAAAGAAAAAACAAGAGTATGGTTGTATTTTGAATTATTTTAAATTGGCTACTTAATTTTATGGTGTGAATTTTCATGTGTTGGTGAACTTATTCGAGTCAAAATTTATTTACCCAATACACACTAAATAAGGGTATTATAGGAAGTTTATAGGTATAATTTGATTTCCCAAAATTTTTCTTAATCTGTATGAAAACCCAAAGTGGACTAAATAATTGGGACGTAGAGAGTACTTAAACAGGGGCGGCGCATGTGGTGCCGCCGTACAGGGCCCTCCCGGCAAGGGCCCCAGGAGTTTATTTTATATATATGTGTATATATTGTTTAGTTATATATTTATAGAGGTTGTATGAGTGACAAAAATGTAAAGTGATAGGTTGGTATGAGCTTCGTTTTATACTTTGGAGGTCAATGAGTTCAAGTCTTGACAATTGCAAAAGTAAATTTATTTTTTCCCTTTTCTATTTCTGTCTATCATGTTTTTCTTCTTTTTTTTTGGAAAAACAAAAAATAATAACTTAGCATTGTATTTGATTTCGATTGAGAGTGAATTTCAGTAATTAATTGGTTATGAAAGATTGATTGATGGGTTGTAGATAAAAATGCAAGAATATCAATTTTTCATAGCTAATTCATTAATAGTTTTTTTTGTCTTTTATCTATGGTAAATTATATTAAACGATTTTTTTGTCTTTTCTCTATAGTAAATTATATTAAACGATCTTTTTTGTAACTTTGTTTTAATGAGACCAAAACATTAAAGTTGGAGTATGATAATTTTTTACTACTAAAATAAGTATTTTTTACGTAAACAAAATGGCTGCCATTATTGTAATTTTTTACTCCAGGCCTTTCAAAACCTAGAACCGTCAAAGCTATTAGTAGAGACAACTGACAAGAACTGACATGGTGAATAGAATAATCATATGGATTAAGCTGAGATTTCCTGCAATTATTAATTCTTGAATTTGTACAGATGACCTTGAGATAAAGCATGTCAGAGTAGGCGTGCCCATCAATTGATCAACTTAAGAGATTTTTTTATTTCTTTTAATATGATAAAACAAACCACATAATTAAACATAATTTATAAGCATGATAAATATTCTGACATTAATGAGATTCGAACCAAAATATCAAGAAGCTAGTTACAAAAGTATTAATCATAAACAAAATGGCAATTTTTTATTGGTTAACAGTGAATTTATCTTTAAAAAAGTGGTGTGCATTTCGGTGCATTTCTTTCCACTCTCGAAAAGTGGAATCTTCCCCTTCCTCTGTGGTCCAACAAAAAAATATTTTTTTTTCTTTTATTTTGTAAATAATTAGTCTCACTAATTTTTAATTTATTATAAACATTCTTGCTTAACATTCTCGTATAGTCGTATGCATTTATTTATTACATATTTAGTAATGAGAATATTGTCGTATGGTCACAGCCCACAGGAGTGGCTTATTAAATTTTGTCGGACTTAAAAAGAAAGAAATTATTATATTTTCCTAATCATATTAACCAAAATAAATTAAAAGTCACTAACTTTAAGATTACAAAAATGTGACACGAGGTTAGATTTTTTGTTATATTTTTTAAATATAAGTGAATTAATAGAAATGCTACAAAACTGATTTGTTTCCCTTACAAAAGTTTTAGTCTTTAGTTATTTTAAAGTGAAAAGATTAAAATTAACTTTCCTTGTTATGGTTATCCGCATACAACGGCTAAAATAATTTATGAAAGCGATATTGCTAAAAATCAACTGTCAATTTCAGTTCCACATTTTTTCATTATTCCACTATTCCATTACATTGGATGAAATACACGCGTGTACAAGATGATGTCACGTGATGTCACAATCAACGTGTCTTTCATCCAATTTAATGGAATAGGGAGTGGGAAAAGTGGAATAGAGATGCACCCACACTTAGTGAGACAAATATCGATCATCAAGTTAAATTTATGCTTAAGTGGGTTAGAGCAACTGCACTACTTTAGAGTAGTGCGGGCACAAAATTGCTCCAACACAACGCCAATCTAAGCGCTATTTAAATAAGCGCCACAAATGGCGTTATCTTGTTCATACTTTTTTTTTTTTTTTTTTGCTTAATTTTAATTCTCTTTTCTTAATTTAAAACTAGTAGTAGAAAATAATATTAAAATTAATTTAATAACATGTGATCATAATTTTAAATAATAAGGTGTGTAATTGAATAATACTATGATATTTAAAATACTACACACAAAATTATAAATTTTACATAAAATACATAAAAATTTTTGGAACAATTAAATTTTCTATTTTTTATCAATTTGATTAATTTTGAGATGAAAAATCAATAAATTTCATATTAAATAAAATTACTTATATAATATTTTTATCAATTATTAAGTAATAAAAAGTAAAATAAAAGAAAGAATCTTATGGAATATTCTTTTTTAGTGCAAAAAATTAGGATCATTTGGAGATAAAATGTAGATTTTGCGTTTGCAAACTCTACACCAAAGTAGTCTTGAGTCTTTGGAGATGGTCTTATGTGCAACCTTAGAAATTAGAATATATTCATAAACATTGAAAATTGACCACCACTAATTAAATAATGATATATATAATCAATCAAAACTGTCAACCAAAGATTAATGTATTTTATATTGTGTGATCACAGAGTGTGAAATCACAATATGATAGTAGTATTAACCGGCTAATTTAACAAAATAATGTTAATTAAAAACTAATTTAACAAATTACGCAAAAAAAAAAAAATTAAAAAAATTAGGTGAACGCTGTTTTTGAATTTAAGAAGTCTATGTAAAAACGATCGTTCACAACAAACTATTTTTGATTTTTTTTTTTAAAAAAGTTAGAATCTGTTTTCAATCATCAACTTTTTTTAATTTATATGTTTTTAAATCGAAATCGAAGCAATCCTAGAAAAATCGAATCGAACCAAACCAAACTATTTTGGTTTGGTTCGGTTCGTTTTTCGGTTTTAAAATTTATTTTGGGTCTTTACGTTTTTTGCTAAAAATATATATTTTTATATTTATTTAACAATTTAATAATAAAAATTATAGAAAATTAAAATAATAATATAAAAAATATAAAAAAATTTATGGACCAAAACCGAACCGAACCGAAAATTCATTCGGTTAAGAAGTGTTTAGACCGAATGAATTTTCGGTTCGGTTTGGTTTTGGTCCATAAATTTTTTTATATAATTTTATATTATTATTTTAATTTATATTTTTTTAATATATTTTTTATATTATTATTTTAATTTTCTACAATATTTTGTTGTTAAAATGTTAAATAAATATAAAAAATATATATTTTTTAACAAAAAACGTAAAGACCCAGAATAAAGCCCAAACCGAAAAACCGAACCGAACCAAGCCGAAATACGTTCGGTTTGGTTCGGTTCGATTTTTCAAGGATTGCGGTTCGATTTCGGTTTAAAAAAACATATAAATTAGAAAAAAAAAATTGAACGTTGTTCGATTTTTCTAGGATTGCGATTCGATTTTTCTAGGATTGCGGTTCGATTTCGATTTCTTTTAGATTTATATTTTTTGTTGTGATTTGTTTTTCAGAATTTTCTGCGAGAAATTGAAAAAACTTTCACAATGTTGTTTTCACCTAATTTTAAAAAAAAATTGCAGTAATTTGTTAAACTAGTTTTTAATTAACATTATTTTGTTAAATTAGCCTATTAACCCTGCAATCAACACGAAATATGATTCATAAATCTAAAAGAAAAAATAAATATTAAATGGAAACGAGAAGAATAATTTAATAAATATAGCAAGCACGATCGATTTAAAATGCCTAAACCAGATATATGTACTAAAAAATTAGCAAGTATTCTAGAAACATCGACTCCTCCATTCCCAGGTTATATGTACTAAAAAAAAAGTACGTAGGCGCACATCGACTTATTAATGTTGTGCACTTCTTGTTCTCCTTTTATGGTATAGAAGTTTTTGCTTTTCAAATTTAGTTTTAGAAGTTATAAATGTTGACAAAATATTTGCAGTACAATTTTATATTATATAATCCCGAAATACCAAACTGAATTGAAATATAAAATTAAAAATAACATACTCTGAATAAATGAAATTACAGAATTCTAAAATCGAAATGGTCGAATTAGAATGTGTTGAACACAACGACGGATGTAGGATTTTAACTTGGGGGAAGCGAAAAATTGTTTGAAGTTTTTATCGGTTTTTGGAGGGGGCAATAGCCTCATTTGCCCCCCTGGTCTGCCGGTGGTTGAACACACTATCCTTAAAACAGATTCATCCCCTATTCAGGACGTCTGTTTCCCAGGATAAGACGGGAAAACCAGATTACTTTTTCTACCGTGGCGAATCGAACATACGCTGAACTTTATCACAAAAAATGCGAGGAGGCCAAGAGGAGTTGCAAAACAATATGCGAGAGAATAATATTATTCTCGAAAGTGCGAATGTTGAGTATGTTTTTGGATCATGTTGGAACGTCGATTGTTTATAGAGTGAAAACAATCGAGAAATTAAATCAATCGTTGTTACCCAACAATTCAAACCTACTGTTACACATCAATTACAGATATTGTTGGTACATATATTAATCTGCAGGTTATAGGAATTAATTATGTGTTGTTACATATTCTTTTCAAAATAAAAATCTGTTATATTACAAATTTTAAAATTCGAAAATATTATATGGCTCGATTTCGGTGTCGTGATTTGCACCCCTGGCGCGCGTGTAGAGAGAGCATCTATGCAATGTAATCTTACACCTTACTAAAAGGTAGCATTATATATACTAGTCTAAAATCCTTTTGTTTTTCCATTTGGACAAACACACATTTCAAAGAAATAAACGCATATATGGTGGTTTTCTTTTAAATTAATTTCAATACTCCACTTTAATCTTTAATTTCTCCTTCATCCAAACACCATTTTGGACAAATAAATATTCGATTTTAATGTTCCTACGAAGTAGAATAAGAATCGACTTTTACTTTTGTCGTTAGACAAACGAATTCCAAGAACATTGCACCCAAAGATGCAATTTCCTTCACTTTCTCCAACAATAAATATAGATATAGACAATACTCAACAAAGGAAATATGACTATTATAGTCTATATGCCCTTAACAACTTTTCTCAAATTAACCAAAACTCAAGGGAAGCCTCTCATAATTGTGCCCATGTGTGTAAAATGAGATTATGTGTGTATGGGTGTGAAAAAATAAGCTGTGCCATACAGGGTGTCTACGTGGGAAAGAAGAAACTTATTTTGAACTCAAATGGATGCGAACAATTCTCGCGGGAACTCGACATAGGTCCATTCATTTCAAGATTATCCCAAGAAAAATCCCATATCACCATCAAAATCTCATATAAACCTCTTCCACCAAAATGATTAAAAAAAAAAAAGCACAAACATTCTTCATCCATTCATTGGGTCCCTCTTGATCTTGATGATCAAACGAAGGTAGGTGGGTGGGGGAAAGCAGAAGCCGATTTTGATCGATGGATGATGGAATTGTATCCGTGGAGCCCATTAGGGATACCCGGATAGAATTACCCGGAAATGTTACGAATGATTTCTGCTACGTCGATATAGGACTGCATTCCCCTGGCATTTGGGGCTCCGGCACCGGAAATTTCCTCAAGTTCGCCTTGCCCCGCCTACAACTTCAATTGGTTGTCATTTTTACCCTTACCCAATCCATTCATCTCTTGCTTCGCCGTTTTCATTTGCCTCGCATTGTTTCCGAGATCCTGGTATTTCTCTTTTTGTTTCTTTTTATGTTTTTTGTCTTCTGTTTTTGCTTAGAAAATTAATGATTGGTTGGGTTTTTCTTTTCTTTTCTTTTTTTTTCTTTGGTGTGGAAGATTGTTGTCCTTGTTGGGGAGCCTATGTGTTGTTTGATGAAATGCTCGAGTAAAGAAATATTTTGCAATGCACATTTTCTGATATAGTTAATTATATTGGCAAATCCAAATGCTAGAATTAAAGGATTTGGATAATTCAAATTCCTCTTTATACTTTAATACAGCGGTAATATCTCTGATGCCAATTGATAAAAAGTTTCAGTCATATGCTGATTTTTGGTCCTCTGAAATATTTTTTTTTTTTTGAGAATGTGAAATAATATTATTCAAATGATAAGTATAATTTGTTTGTGATGAATAACAATTATATGCCTTCGACCCGTCTAAGATTAGAAACTGCTTCTTTGCATTTGAAACATTCAGGTGCAAGTTGTGGACATACCAATTTTTCTTTCAATTCTAAGGGCAAAACTGGACCTTAAATTTTTCAGCACGAACTACAAATGTTAATGCCTATCAAATTGATTATGAAACATTATCCATATAAAGGATAAATTGCATAAAACTTCAACTAAGACATCTTTATATGTGCAAAATATGTGTAACTCAATCATTAGACTTTGTTTCAACCAGGCTGGAATCATACTTGGACCAACTATCCTTGGACAGTTGCCGGACGTTCAATCAGCATTGTTCCCACAAGAAGGAGATGTCTACTTGGACTTACTGTCAAAAATTGGCTACATTTTCTTCATATTCCTTAGTGGTGTGAAGATGGATCCCAGAACAGTGCTGAGGACTGGTATCAAGGCATGGACAATAGGAGTTCTATCTGTCGTAGTTCCGTTACTGGTGGCTTGATAGTAAGTATATTGAATCAGCAAAGAATACATAGGTATCGATGGCCAGCTTACAAAACCATCGTGGGTATTCAAAATTTATTCCCTTTTCCGTCATAGCTTCTATGCTCGTGGACCTGAAAATCATGAACTCTGAGCTCGCCGCCTCGCTCTGGCATCAGCCCTTATCAGTGATTTAGTTAGCAATCTCACTGCCACTATCATTGCTTATGGGAGAATCGGGTTAATGGGCTTTGCGAAAGTTCTTATTATGCATTCCTCCTTCTTAACATTCGGTCTAATTTTATTTATCTTGTTTGTGGCGCGGCCACTTTGTCTATGGATCATTCAAAAGACACCAGAAGGAAAGCCGGTTAGCAGATTTCACATCATTTTAATGTCCCTTTTGGTCTTAGTTGTGGTCTTACTCACTGACAATGTGGGACTTAATTATCAGTATGGTCCGTTTTTACTTGGTTTGGCCGTGCCTGATGGGCCGCCTTTGGGGGCTACTTTGGAGGACCGATTGGAGACCCTAATATCCGGATTACTGGCACCACTTTTGGTAACTTACTGTGGGATGAATGTAAATTTAGTTGAGCTATATGATCTGAAATTCATCGCCATAGTATGGCTGGTCCTTGCCGTTTGTTTGGCAATGAAGTTGGCTGCGATATTTATTTCAGCGTATTTTTGCAAAGTACCCGTTAAAGATGCTGTTGCTCTTGCATTCTGCATGAGTTCTCAAGGAGTTGTTCAGATGTCTTTTTACTACTATAATGCTGTGAATCAGGTGTTTAACTATCACTACGAATTCCTTCCATTTTTTGATTCGCTAAAGGCATAATTATTTTTAAAAAAAAAAACTGAGATTCGGTCTAATTACAAAAAGTTTTGGATATTTTTGAAAATTACAAAAAAAAACCCTTGAGATTTGATTCCCTGTTCCATTTTCGCCTTCATAAGCAAAAAATATTTCAAAAATCCCCTTACATTTATGAAAATAATACAGTTGAATCGATCTCTATTTTTTTTTTTTTTTTTTTTTGTAATCAGCCCAAACATCAGGGTGTGTTTGTAATTATCCTTTTTTAAATGTGTCCTTCAAAAAGGAAAGTTAGCGCCACACAGGATGTAGAAGTTTGAAGTAAATCGGATGAGATCTTCTATTCCAGAATCGTGTTTCATCTCTTATTTCACCGCACGGATGATTGACATGTGTACAAAAGTTACTATATTAAAACCCCATAATTTAGCCTTGATTTATGCTCAAAAATTAATATGGTAACTTCTATACACATGTCAATCATCCATACGGTGGAATAGTAGATGAAACACCATCCTAGAATAGAAGATTCCATCCGGAAATAAAATAGCCAAAAAGATTACGTAGTGATAACATCTTGATAAAATTTTAAGGATGGAGTGCAATTCCATAACTCTCTCTCTCTCTCTCTCTCTCTCTCTCTCTCTCTCTCTCTCTCTCTCTCTCTCACACTTTGTAGACACAAATTGTGACACTGTTTTTGTTTTTTGATGAGTGACAGACATTTGATGGAGAAACCTTTTCCATGCTCACCACATCAGTTCTTATACAAGCTGCTGCAGCAAATCTAGTCGTTAAGTCGATGTACGATTATTCAAGAATGTACACTGGCTATCAGAAAAGAGACATTCAACATACTTCACCTAGCTCCGAGCTGCGTGTGCTTTCTTGCGCCCATCGTGTCGACGACGTATTAGCCGCTAGGAAACTTCTTGAAGCTTCTTTTCCCAGCAAAGAAAGTCCACTCGCGGTCTACGCTCTCCATCTCGTCGAGCTCGTTGGTCGGGCTCATCCCCAACTGATCGATCACCAATTAGGCCAAAAATCTTCTGGCGGGACCCGAACACAAAAAATGATCGAGGTTCTGTCTATGTTTGAACAGCAGTTCTTGGGTTTCGTCACCGTGCAGCAATTCACGGCCATGTCTCTAACAAAGTTCATGCACCACGATATCTGCACGGTCGCGTTCAACAAATTGGCGTCTTTAATACTTCTTCCGTTTCACCGGAAATGGAATCATCAAGGTAAGGTGATATTGGACAGCAGTAGCTTGAGGGCGATTAATTGCGACGTGTTGGATATGGCCCCTTGTTCGGTCGCGATTCTCGTCGACCGTCACAAGATTCGGCGTAACCCTTCGTCGACGTACAATGTGAGCGTGGCGTTCTTCGGGGGGACGGATGATCGGGAGGCGTTAGCCTACGCGAGACGCATGGCGCTGTCGCCGGGTGTCCACTTGACGGTGGTTCGATTCGTCCCGTGGGATATTTATGCGGGTGATAGCCAATGGGACGCGGTGCTTGACGCGGAGATACTGAAGGACACGAGGATGCAGGGTGCGCACCAGGAGAATATTGTGTACCGCGAGGAGAGGGTGAAAGACGGGGCCGAAACCGCTTTGCTTATTCATGCGATGGAAGAAGCGTTCGATCTGATCATGGTGGGGCGTCGTCATAAAGATGATACGCCTCAGTTGTTGGGACTTAGCGAGTGGAATGATCTTCCAGAACTTGGTCCGGTCGGGGACATGCTTGCTGCGTCGGATCTTAGTACGCCTGTGTCGGTTTTGGTGGTGCAACACCAAAATGTGAAGGCTATTTAAGTAATTCTGCATCATTGAATACAAAATTATAGCAGTGTTAGTTTAAATTTTTCTAAGAATTTTCCAGGGCTATCCAATTATTGCATTGTGGAAGAAGCAGTTTTGTGTACACTGTATGGTGCTGATCATGGTGTGGATTTGAATGTAAAGAAATAGTTGTGCTTTGGGCACTAATGAAATGACATTCAATCAAATGTAGTAAAGGGAAATTCGAGCAAATTCTGGTTGTGATTCCCTACATATTATGTTTATTTGCACATAAAAGCAAACGATGGTGTTGTGCTGTTGTTGGGAGTGTTTCAAACACTAAAAATAAATCTTTTCGTTTTATTTAAAAAGCGAGTTTTTAAAGCAAATATACCAATTTTTCTTCTAATTTTGCTTATTTAAAGGAATCTAAATGCGGGGTTCAAGTGCTTTAGATTCTAATCTGTCCCCAGTTTGAATTTTACAAATAAATAAGTACTTTTTACTTTTTCACCAAACACTTTCAACTTCTCATTCTCAACTTTTAATTCTATTTTCAAACACTACCAAAACGATTCTCAACTACTTTTTTTACTTTATAATAAATCACTTCTTCTAAAAGCAGTTTTTGCAAACACTCCGTTATATAAGGATGGTAAATGTGGTGGTTCAAATTAGGACCTAATGTCCCCAAACTATTTAGATTAAATTTAGGGTAAATCTCACTTTACTATACTTTCATTATATCTCATTTTACCCCCTTGTACTTTCAATTGTATCATTTTACATACTCTCAATTTGTATCACTTTACCCCCTTACACTATTATAACATTATTTTATATTCATATTCTTTTATGAAATGACCATTTTATCCTCATCTATTAATTTTAGTAAAATAACAAATTATTTTAAAAGTATTTAAATATTAATAAACTTATACTTATTTTTTTCAGTAATTGAAAAATTACTAATAATATTTTACATCTAATAAAAATGCATTTGATATATATTATATAATTTTAATTTTGTGATGAATAAGAAATTTAAAGTATAAATATTAGCTAATAGAAATATCATGTTATATAGTAATTTTATACAGGAAATATATAAAGTTAAGTAATTAGCAATAAAATATAAAATATAAATATTTTAAATATAAATATTAATTATTGACTAATTAAATTTTGAAAGTTAATTTGAAATTAGAACTATGTTAAACAGAGAAAAACAGTCATTTTTAATGGTTAATTTCTTAATACTAAAATGAGTATTCTTAAATTTAACATAGTTTCTATTAAATATGTCTTTCTGATTATCTAGATTTTTAGATTATATTATTATAATTCATTAATGATGAAAAACTTAATACAAATAGTTTACTTATATTACAAAATATTATTTAAAATATAATACACATTTTTAGATTTATCATGGAAACAAAAATGAATATGCATAAATATGTTAGTTAACATAAAATAATCTAGAATATAGTTATTTAATAGGAACTATATTAAATTTATTTTGTAGCAAATAAACTTTCAAAAAAATAAACATATGAATTGAATGCCATTAAATTAATCTAAAAATAATAGTAGGGACATTTGGGTCATTTAATAAAGGAATATGGGGACAAAATAATGTTTTAATTGTATTAGGGGGTAAAGTGATACAAATTAAGAGTACAGGGGGAAAAGTGATACAATTGAAATTACAAGGGGTCAAGTAAGATTTAATGAGAGTATAGGGGGTAAGTGAGATATACCTTTAAATTTATACGGGTTTAAAGCGGGTCTTGGTTTTTTAACCTATTTGCCCGTTGATTCTTTTTTTATTATATATATTTATATACTATTATTCTTTGAAAATTTATATTTAAGAAAAAATTGTGGAATTAATTTTTGAAGAATAAATTTTACAAAGCAGCGCCTCCAAGTATTATGTGGGTATCTATCTTGCATACATTAATTTATTTGGATACCCTTAAAATTATTAAGATAACTGAAATTACTTTGACTCTAAAATCATTGATAATATAAATATAGTTATTTGTCATGTCGCAACATAAGAATTTTAGAATCTTTATGTAACTTCAAACTATTGCTAAAGCCAATTTAGATTTTATCTTGGCAATACTAAATTTTAATAATCTTAGACAACTAAGAAAAATAGATGGTTAAGTGATTCAATTGATTAATTAACAAGGTAATGTTCATACATAAATATTTTTTTCATTTTCTTACCTCTCTTTTGAGATATTGAAAATCGAATAGTAGTTCAACAGAGATAATATTCTCAAGCTCAAACTATATAATTTTGGAGGTTCATCATTCCTCCCTTCCCAGAATATATGTACTAAAAAAAAGTAGGTGCACATCGACTTTTTTTTGTTGTTGTTACTTATTAATGTTTTGCACTTCTTATCCTCCTTTTATATTATAGAGGTTTTTGCTTTTCAAACTTTATATTTAGTAAGTTATAAATATAGATATAGATAATCCCCAACAAAGGAAACATAACTATTAGAGTCTATATGCCCTTAACAATCTTTCTCAAATTCGGCCGTATTTGGATGAGGGGATTTGAGATAAGGAATTTGAAATGCTTAGCTAAATCCACACCCCTATTCGGCTTACAAATCCAAATCATTAGATTTCAAATCCATCTTTGAGTTTTAATTCATTTTTAATTTATTCGAAATCTCTCCCAAGACCTAGTAATATGAAATCCATTTTTTTTTCTTTATGCACACACTACACATACATACTGCACATATTTACATACATTGCACACACACTACACACACTGTACACACACTACTGCACACATTTACACATGCTACACATACATACACACTCTCTCTCACATATTCACATGCACTATCCTCACACACATTCACACATAAGAAAAGTTATTTATTTCATATTTTTATTAGTGTATAAAATTATAATTATTTATAAAATAATAAGATTATATCTTTTATTTTTATTTATTAAATATAAATTAAGAAAATAATTAGAGCTTTTAAATTTTTATCAAAATTTATGATTGAATTGAAATTCTACACTAGTTCACATCATACAAACAAGAGGTGGATTTCAAATCCAATGAGTTTGGAATCCATTCCTTTGAAATCCCTCCATCCAAATGGACAACTCCATTTGGATTTGGAACTAAGGATTTCAAATTCATAGTAACAAATCTATTGAGATTATTTAGATGTAGTCATTTTGGAGGATTTTTCGATTTGTGCCCTCTTTTCGAATATGAAGATAGTGAATAAATAGAAGTGCAGAAAATAAATCAACACTCAATGATTTATAGAGTTTCAACCCACCTAGGGCCTAATGTTCTACCACCCAGTATGTCCAAGTGGATTTCGAAAAAGAAAAAGTTTATTAATTGAAACCAAAACAATTACAACCTTTACCTTGAAGATCACCAAACTCTTCTTACAACACCACCTATGAAAATCACCAAACTCTTCTTCACCTTGAAGAGCATCAAACTCTTCCAACTCGAAGAGTACCGATCCCTTCAACACCTCAAAGAGCACCAAACTCTTCAACACGAAAAACACCAAGCTTTTCAATCAACCACATCTAATCAACCAAATGTGTTCTTGCTAAAAGAACACTAACAAAGATTTCTTTTTTTTTTTTTTTTCTTTTTTTTAACAAGGATTTTTTGTTTTGGATGATGTTACAATTACAATCAATATTATACTTTGTAATAAATAATACAACTCAAAATTACAAGTGTAATCAAGAAGAAAAGTCTAATAATTAAGATGTGAAAATGATAGACTTATACTATTACAACAAGAATGTTCAAAGTGAAAGCTTTGATAATTTGCTGAATACTTCTTGTTGATGTAGAGTAATGTGTTGTATTTGATCCTTCAAATTCTTCATCTATTTAAAGGAAAACTTCAAGATTGGATCTCAAAGCATAGGCTCCTCCATTTTCACTTTTGTCCACAAAAGAAGGATCAAAAGATCTACAAAAATGGTTAAAAATGATAAAGTAGATCTATGAGATAATGGCTTAACAACGGATAGAATTTTGCTGTCAAAAATTATAGGGTGACCAATCGCGCTCTAATCAGTTCGAAATATAAAAGCCGTTGAAATATGTTTTAATACGGGATGTTCTAGGGGTGGACCGGTAGACCTAGGGGTGCGACCGGTCCCCCTGGGGTTCGACCGATCCCAAACAAACAGAGGGATTTTCCTTGAAAAACTCCAAATCCAAGGCATCAGGGCGACCGGTCGACCCATCGGTTGACCTCCTCTGCATGTTCTCTATTTTCAAGTTTTAAACACGTTCAGGTACGGGTTTCCCTATAGGACGACCAGTTCACCTCAAAATAGGGGAGTTGTCCGATTTTAGTCAAAAATAAATTTAAAAAGTACTTCAAAAACTTAGTATAAATCTTTGAAATCTTTTTTAAGTGTTTGGACAATATTTGGGGACATTTTTTTGATATAAAACTCATTTATAAGAAATCATCAAAATTACGAAAAAGATTTATCTTACAATAATTAGGGTTTAGGTTTACGGTTTAGGCGGTGAAGATCTTGATGATCACGATTTAGACATCTTGGAATTATTTAGAGTTTAAACATTTTTATATGGATTTCATCCCAATTTTCTAATGTGATGTTGCTTTAAATATATATTTTTAATTCTTAGTTCAATTTTTAAAGTGTTTCAGAATTATTTCTATTTTTCATAAATTCAACTACTTACGCGCTTGGCCAATCTTTTCTTGTGAGAAAACTTTGGTCGATTTATAACACTACATTGATTTCATACTCTTACAAGTAGCGGTTAAATTCAATAGGTATTTGGTGAACAGGCTAAAATTTATGAGCACAAAATTTGGTATGCATCGGTGTACTGAATATTGTACCAAAATAATCAGTTCAGATCAAAATTTTACTATATAATTTTTTTGTATTTCTATCGGTATTTGGTAAATCTAAATTTTGCCAAAAATATAATAAAAACATAAATACTATAATCATAATTATAATATATATTTATTATTTTATTAATTTTAGTATGAAAACAATACATTATAATACAAGTAATAAATACGAGAATATATATATTATAAAAATAATTTCCATAACTGTTGAATTTTCTATTTTGTTTCGGCGCACTATATGGTTTTAACTTATTTTTGTGATTTTATGTATAAAATAAGATAAATAAATGCATATGGACGCAACTTTTTAATTTTTCAAAATATTGATACGGCAAAGTGAAAATTGTGCAATGTTCAAACGCCAAAGTGAAATTCACAAAGTTCGGATGGTAAAGTGTAGCAACTTATGTTTGCATTTTAGGAAAAAATGGTTTTGCCCTCGGGTGGAGGGCACGTCGAAAATGTTCGGATAATATTCCATCGGCGATGTGAGTTTTAGAGCAAAGTGCAAAACTTGTATAGTTTGTATGGTAAAGCTGTAAAAATAACTTAGTTTGATGCCGTATTGTTTGGGTGGTTTAGTATTTTTCCTCTTTTTAATATATTAATAAATCTTTATGTTCTTTTCTTTTTGTTTTTCCATACATTTTACTAGCCAAAGTTACGAGACCCATTTTGCTCGAATTCTGACCAAGTAGTTTGACTGATAATGGGTCTAACTCACAACAATATGGGTCGTGTTCCCTTCACATGCGAGTTGGTCGGTGGATTTCGACACTCCGGTGCGAATAGAACCAACATCGCAACAAATTTTAAGATACATGACTAAATTCGCAAAATGAAAAATGGATGTGACTAAAATTGCGTAGTACCTTAAGTTACATGACCAATTTTGCATTTTTTCACTGACAGGAGTATTGCTACTTTTTAGAGTGATTCATTATTGCAAATGATGCAGTATATTGTGTTTGCATTTAATCAATATAGATAAAGTAAATAAATATATTACTTAATAATGCCATCATATTTTTTTTTTGAGGTTAAAATAAACTTTCCTTAAGAATGCATATCAACCTGCAGAGAATTACATAGAAAAAGCGGAGGCACATCCTTCCACTCTTTGAAACAGGACATAGAAACGAAGCCCTAGCTAAACTATGAGCAACTTGATTTGCTAATCTCCTAACATAATAACAAGAAATATTTTCCAACTCTAACAATAAAGCTTTACATTCATGAATGATACCAACAAAATAGGATTGTTCATCCACATTTTCTCTAATGGCTTTAACCACAACCCATATGGTCGAATCTCCATATTCTTTTTTAATCCAGCTTAAGGCTTCATGAAAACACATCGCCTCAGCAACGTCGGAACTCATAGGACCTATAAGCTTGTCCTGGATTGCTGCTACAAAATGACCCTTCCGATCACGCAAAATGCATCAAAACCCAACTCGATGATCTTCAAAAATGGTTGCATATATGTTGCATTTTACTATACCTTCTCTTGGTTTCTGTCATACCACAACACCATCTTTTGAATTCATATTCCAATTGATCAACTCTGAAACCTGAGCGACTTGCCATCGAAAAAGACTCGAACTAGCAAAGTTAAGAATTTGGTTTGACGTCTTTCCTCTTTGATTCCACACTACTTCATTTTTGTTATGCCGAATCGCTCGTAAGATCATAACACTCATCCCTTTATCCTGTAAAGAACTCTTTGTCCATAGAACTTGAAGTCCATATAGAAAAGAGGAGTTTGAAAGTGGACTAACCTCAATCTTGATTAACCTCCAACAACTTTGGGCTACCGGACAAGAGAAAAAAAATGTGAGCTATTGTTTCAACTCCATTATTGCATACAGGCAGATCAAGACATCTCGGTCCTCGTAAAATCAAACGTTCTTTAGTAGGTATTACATTCCGACATGCTCTCCAAACTAAATTTCTAGCCTTTGTCGGAATCTTCAATGCCCATAGTCTTTTCCAATCAAAATTATGGGAAATGTTCTGTTCTTCCTCAAAATTGGCGCATAGAATTTGGTACCCCAACTTAACAGAATGAATACCGTTTTTATTCCTTGTCCACATCCATCTATCATGTCCATTCCCTATACTGTTGTCGGTCTTGTTGGTTAAATAAATCTGCTAATATGTCTTCATCACATTCCAACAAGCCCTGTTTCATCAAATTATTCACATAGATTTCGTCCAAGCCATTATATGGAGATGTAATATAACCCGAATCATTTGGAAGCCATGAATCCTTCCACACCGAAATAAGTTTTCCATCTCCCACATGCCATCTATAGCCATTCAGAACCAGACCCTTAGCAGCAAAAATACTTCTCCACACAAAACTTGGGTTTGAACCAATACAAGCCTCACTGAACTGCTTACCAGGATAGTATCGGGCTTTAAAAATCTGAGCAACAAGTGAGTTCGGTTTCGAGATGAGGCGCCAAATTTGTTTTCCCAAGAGTGCAATATTAAATTGATGGAGTCTCCTAAAGCTCAAACCACCTTGATGCTTGTTAGCACATAATTTCTGCCAAGATAGTCATTTAATACCCCTACGATTATCCTTTTCTTTGCCCCACCAAAAAGCGTTCATTACTCTCTCCAATTCCAAACATAGATCAAGCGGAAGCAAAATATATTTTAAAATATATAATAACAACTTGTATACAAAACTTGAAGTATATGTTTTAACGTGATAATAGAAATTTCCATCAATCCTAGGGTTTGGGCATGGTGTTGAGAGGTTGCAGTTACAACCATAAGGTGTCAATTTCGAATCTAACTAATACAGAGTGTTGGGTCTCCCCCAAATTTGAATCATTCTTGGAATTCTCCCCAAGAGACTAACAGTGTTGGGTTTCTCCCAAATTAGGACCATTCTGGGGTGACGTCTGAGCACCCATTTTTCTTAGGATTTAATTACAAAAATATTATGATGTTGAGATTAGTTAGTAAAAACTCGGTAATCTTTAAAAATTACAAATATCCCATGGCATTTGTTTTTATTTTATAAAATTTCACCCTCAACAAAAATCAAGATAATGCATTTTTTAAATAAATACAAACCCGTGAAATGTTTGTAATTGTGAAAGATAACTTGAATATTTTGTAATCCTCTCCATCAAATTCAAGGCGTATGCGGGTGGTGAAGATTTGGTGGGAACTCATCTTAATAAAGCATCCGTGTGGGTTCGATTCGGGAGAGATCGTTATTAGTAGATTGGTGGTCAAACATAATTGTTCTCTTTACGCAGGAAGATCGGTTGTACGTCGCCAGACCTGTCGAAACATTTGGCCAGGTGCGTGCGCATCCCGCGGTTTCCTTGGCGCGAAACAATGAAGAGTCGGCGTTGTTATCGCCGGATATAGTCAGGCGTATGTCTGAAAGCTGAGAGTTTAAAAAAAGGTTTAATTTAAGGTTTTTTTGCGATTATCCATGTTTTATTAAAGGTGTGATACTTATGAGCAATTACGATTCTCCAACCCTACGAAGTGAGTGGCCACTTGCCACCCACCCTATGGAGAGAAGGAATTCGGCCCACTTTTTTGGGTCCCAATTTCGTGTGTCCGTTTTGTCAGTCAAATTTATTCAGCTGTTTCCCAATACCACGGATCCAACAAACATCACATATTCCATAAAATCATTCAACAACTTTCAATAATAATAACTACCGATCAAAAAAAAAAAAAAAAAAACTAAAGAATACATATTTGCGAAAATTGCTTCTCATTTTATATACGGCAGCTTCAAGCAAAGATTGATCAATCCTAGCCGTCCAATTGATCTATCTTTTTCACTCTCCTCAACATCCAACCCTTGAGAAAAACACATTTTTACCTACAGTTAATGCTAAACCAAACCAAAAAAAAAAAAAAAGGAAAAATGGAGAGCAGCAAATGATTAAAATTTCCTTTCTTTTATTTTTTAATAAACAAGAAAAGAAACAACAATCATCTTTGCAGCTGACGGTCCATCATAAGACTGAAGTCCTCGAAGCAGACGAACCCGTCTCCATTCCTGTCCACCCCTCTTATCATGCGCCGGCAGTCCTCTAACGTGCACTGGGCGTCCCCGATCGTTTTGAACACGTTGAAGAGCTCCTCCGCCGTAATCTTCCCGTCGCGATCCGAGTCAAAGAAGTCAAACGTGTCCCTCAGCTCCGTGTCGCAAGTCGGCGGCGCGAAAGCCGAGCCGATCGCGTAGAACTCCTCCAAGGTGATACACCCGTCGCCGTCGCGGTCGACCTCGTTGAGCATCAGCTGCAGCTCTTCCTGGCTCGGCGGCTCAGCCCCTAGACCGCAGAGCAACGCCTCCATCTCCTCCTTCTTTATCTTCCCGTCGCCGTCTCTATCGATCATCTCGAACGCTTGTTTCAGATCGAAGTAGACGTCGGCGGAGACTTCGGACCATTCCTCCGTGGATATCTCGGCTGAAGAGGTGGGGAGGACGCTGGTCGGCGTGGATAAGCCGTTGGTCTTTTTGAAGCCGTCTTCGGAGGAAACGGAGGACGACGTCGTTTGGGAGCTGAAGGAGGGAGGGTCGGTTTCGGATCTGGAAACGGAGCGGGATTTTTTGGACTTGAATAGTTTTCCTGGGATGATCTTGATGAGCTTCATGGTGGGAATGGGAGTGGTAACGAAAATGAGAATCCACCCCAAGAGAGAGAAGGGAAGTGAAAGAGAGAAAAGAAGAAGGAAAGTTGGGGTTTGAGAAGAAGGGGAGAGGAAGAAGAGCGAGTTAAATGCTTGGGGAAGCCATAGTGAGCTTCAGGAAATTTCGTAGAGAGAGAGAGACAGAGAGAGTTTTGATTTTGAAGAGTATTTATTGGAAAGGACGAGTTTGGTTTTGGTTTAATTTAATTTGTTGGTTTTAATTTTTCACTTTTGTTTTTGGTTTAATTTAATTTGGTGGTTTTAATTTTTCACTTTTGTTGTTGTTTGCTGAGTAGTTTTTTTTTTTTTTTTTTTTTTTTTTGAGTACTTGTTTGCTGAGTTGTTGAATACTTGAATATGCTGACTCTTATTTAAGGGATTTTGAAAAACTCATTTTTTTCTCTTAATTTTTTTTAAATCTTCCATCGTCCTCAGGTGGGTGGGAGAAGTAATTTTTTTTGAGCAAGTCTTTTGTGAGACGTCACGCGGATCTAAATCAGTGAGAGGGACCTCTAAGAAATTTCCGTCTTGAGAATATGAACCATGAAAATAAATTTAAAAATAATAATGAACCATGAATAAATAAAAATAAATCCTAAAAACATGAACCATGAAGAATAAACCCGAAAAACAAAAATAAACACAAAAATAAAAAATAAACCTAAAAAAAACTAAAATCTTAAAAACTCAAATCAATTAAAAATAAACCCAAGAAACAAAATAAACCCTAAAAAACAAATATAAACCCTAAGAAAAATAAAATCGAAAAAAAAAAAAAACCTTTAAACCTTTGTGTAAGGGCTCAGTCTCACGGATCTAAATCCGTGAGACCGTCTCACGCAAGTTTTTGCCTTTTTTGACAAACTCTGTCGGATGGTCTAACGGGCAAAAGCGTTGAAGACGGATCCAAAACCGACCGATGGTATTTAGTAATATTAGCGGTGGTGTTTTAGTAGTTTTCGGGAATACCGATATTAATGATCTTACGAAAAGTATTAGTCGTCCCTTCTAAAAAGTAATAGCGATTCTTCTTAGGGGTGTCAAATCGTGTTATCGTGTCGTGTTTCGTGTCGACCACGATAACGACCGACACGATAAGGGCAAACACGAACACGACACGATAAGGATCAAAACCCATTACACGAACACGAAAATTTTCGTGTCGACCACGACGCGACACGATAGTGACACGATAAGTCAAAAATAAAAAGAAAATGATTTACACGTTAATACACGATAGCAAATTACACGATATGACACGATTTTACACGAAAATACACGACATAAATATACAAAATATCGGGTTATCGTGTCTTTATCATCACTTGCGTGTAAATGTGTCATTATCGTATCCTTATCGTCTTTCGTGATGTGTTATCATTATCCATGCATTGCGAAAAGCGTGTCATTATCGTGTCTTTATTGTGTTCGTAATCGTGTCATTATCGTGTCACTATCGTGTTCGTGTCACTATCGTGTAAACACGATAAAAACACAACACGCGACGAAATTTTCGTGTCCTTATCGTGTCGACACGATAAGGACACGAACACGTTAAAGCGCCAAACACTAACATTATTTTATTTTCGTTTTAGGTATCGTCTTTATCGTGTCGTGTCGAAATTGCCACCCCTAGTTCTTTCCGAAATGTATTAATAGTTCTTTGGATAGTATTTTAGTAGTTCTCTTGAATATAATTAATTTTTCTATAGAAAAGTAATAGTAGTCCTCGGAAAAATATTAGACTCATCCATCTCCTTATTTTCTTCCATTATCCACCTACGAGAGGATGGGTAATTATCAATGGTTTTAGTTTTGGGTTATTGGTTTTTTAGTACCTAACTTTATAGGCACATGTCACGACATTTTGAGTTACCAATTTACTCATACTACATATTTTTTTTTTTATAAATTGATATATATTCACTTTTAAGGACGAAAATACCCCAAGAAACATAAGTATACTCAAAATGAATTTTTGAGTACTTATTTAAATTATAAAATCAATTAAAATTTTAATTAATTTAAATAATAAAAAAAAAAAAAAAAGTTTCTAGGAATATTAAGAATTTTTAGAACAATGTTACGTTAAATTAATAAATTAATAAACATAAGCTAAAATTTGATTAATTGAAAAGAAAATTTAGTTTAGTTAACTAATTTAAAAGTTAAAATGAAAATTAAATAATTTAAAAATTAAATTTAAGATAGTAAATAACAAAATTATAGAATGTGTTTCTTGATATAATAATTTCGAATTAGTTTTTAATCAAATTTTAAAAAAATAATTAATTCAATTTATTTTATTTTTTACAATTAATAATTTATTAATTTAATTTAAATAATAATAAGTTATTTCTTAATTTAATTTATTTATTAAATTTAATAATTCTAATTAAACTTTAACTTTTTAACAAAAATTTAAAAAATCTTGGGGGCATTTTCGTCCTTAAAAGTAAATAGGTACCAATTTATTATAACAAATGTGAAGTATTGGTACTAAATTGGTAGCTCGGAAATGTCGAGTATCAAACCAACAAAGTCTTATAGGTCATGTACTAAAAAATCAATAACCCTTTAGTTTTTATAAATTTGTCCCCAATATGTGATTTTTATTTGTCGCCATTAGGTGGTTTTTTTTCAGTCATTTAGTTTATCTCATATTTAGGATTTTGTTCGAGTAGATTCGGTGAGCCATTACCCGATGATACATTATGATGCTTTGAAGTGTATGGGAGATGTGTAGACATTTATGAATTATGATGCTTACATCTGTATTTCTTTGTAGTTGTTTTGTATAATCGGCGTTTTAACTGCTTGGTTTTGCATCTTTATTTGTTACTTTCCTCTTTTATTGTTGTTGTTTGTTTTACTGTGTGTATGTGTGTGCTTTTCTTTCTTTCTGATTTCTTATGTATATTGCATTCTCATATTTCTTCCTTTTAAAGCCGAATTGGTACTTTGATGATCATTTTCTTTAGTTCATTTTTTTAATTATTCAGTTTACAGTCTTGTTTAGCACTAATACTTGGTAGTTCAAATTTTGTGATGATTTTGGCTATTTTCATGAGTGCTGAAAGGCCGAATGAGCAGTTAAGTAGCAGGGCTTCTGCCATTGCTGAAACTTATTAAATATTAAATTTATTTAGTATGTATTTTGTCGTGGCTTCCCGTTGCGATATTACGATTCTACGGATTAATTAGATCTGCTTTGAGGTTTATTTTTTTTTTGAGACCTTTATACATTTATGATCTTGTAGGATTTGCAACTATTTTTACTTTATGTTGTAATCAATTGTAAGTTTCTTCTTGTAAATAAAATGAAAACTCATATTTGATTTAAAAAATATATGTTGACTTGAAATAATAAAATGAAAACTCTTACATTGGGATTTAGATTTTTTTATTCCATGTTCTTATTTCACTTTCAATTTTATGGCTTGGGTTGAGATAATGAGATGAATGACACGTGTATACTTGTAGATATACTTGAAATAATAAATGTTATATGTGTAGACATGTAAATTTTGTTGGCCAATTAAAGATTGCCAAATATCAAATTCTTGTAAATCAAGATTTATCTTGATTTATTATTATATTTTTTGATAATTTTCACAATTTGTGATTAAAGGGATCTTATTAAATCTTGAAGGACAAATCAAATTAGAAAGTCATCACTATATGAGATATCCAAGAACCCTCTCCTACAAGTATAAATAGGGGTCATTCTCAAGGAATTAAATCACAATTCAAGAAGAGAAGAAATCCAAACAAGAAGGCGGTGAAGGAAATTCTCTCAAGTCAAGAAGAACAAATTCAAGGAGATCCACGGTGTTCAAGGCGAAATTCAAGGCGTTCATCGCGAGTCCATTCAAATCACGGCGTTTGATTCGGGAATAAGCTTTCATGCCCTCGAGTTAACGTTATCAAATATCAAGTTCATCTTGGAGGAAGATCAAAGAGACAATTCCACCAAGAAGTTATCATATCCAAGTCAAATATCATCAAATATATCATGTTTGATTCGAGATTTGTCGCCAAGCCCTCGAATTAACGTTATTCAAATTCAAGTTCAAGTTTGGAGAAGATCAAGTGAAAAGTTCATCTCCGAATTCTCAAATCCATATATTATATTCTTGAAGAGAAGAATCGGAGGATTTTCTAAAGATTATAATCCATATTTGATATTTTGATTCATATAAATTCAATTGTCCTATTTTTCTTGTTTGTTAATTTGCGAGACAATAAAAATTTGTGTTACAAATTTTTGGCATGCCGGTGGGACAATCTCTACCTCTCATCTCTTCTCTTCAAACCAAGTTCATATATCAACGAAGATGGCCAACCATTCCAAGTCCACAAATTAAATGTTAACTATTCAATGCCGAACTACGAAGGCACCGTTTGCCAATATACAATCTGTAGGTCCCAAGGGGTGTAAGTGTAAGGTTTAGAAGGGGGTTGAATAAACCTTACCACATTTTCGATTTAGTCCTTTTAAATCTCTGAGTTAATTCTACATTTTGTGTCCTTGATGGAACGATCGAATTAGTCACTCGGTAGAGTTAATCTTTCAACAGACTCAATTTGAGCCATTGATGGAGTAACTCAATTTGTTGGCTACAATTTAACTCAATTTGTATTTTTATTTTATTGGAAGACTTAACACCCTTAAGTTTGATTAAGCAAGATATTAGAGCTTGATTTAGTACTTGTAAATTATCAAATGGATAGCAAATTTATCGTGAGATATAAGCAATTAAAAGTGCGAGGAATTTAAATCTTTGAAATGTAAATGACACAAATAAAGTTTTTATAGAGGTTCGAAGATGGGGTAATTCTTCTACTCCTCTCTTCTCCAACTCTGGAGGAATCCACTAAGTAATGATCGGTTTACAAAGTGGTAGCAGTCCGGATACAAGTCTTGATCACAACAGCCGACTTGATCCTTTGGGACTCGATCGAGACGCCTTGATCACTCGGTGGCTTCTCGTTCGACTCAACTTCTTCACAGGGTTTGCGCTTTTGCTACTGACTCACTTGCTCAAGCTCTTTGGATTTGATCACGAAGCCCTCCAAATGCTTAAGACTTAGTTCAACTTTGAACTTTTCTACAATCCTTCCCTGGAAAGTAGACCCCTTGTTTTCAAGGTTTCCTCTTCAACTGGTTGAAGCTCTCTTTCCTTCACGAGGTAAGTGTTGGATTGATGTACTTGAGAATGTAGGCTTGAGGATTGAGATTGTTTGATTTTTCTAATGTGCTTGTATATCTCACGTATGTGTCATTCATGCATTCTTTTCTCAAACTAACTCCTCGGCCTTTTATAGTGAACTTTCAAAAATTTGCCCGTTGAAGAGATAGGCTTATTTTTGAAAGTCACTTTGCGTCGTTGGCTTGCGAGTTCTTGGAATTGCCGTTTCTCGTATGAATTATTCTTTTCACCTTTTGAGTTCGACACGGTGTCGTGCTTCCCATTGGTTCATTCCTTTTGCACGCGCCGGGGGTGAGCACTCCAAGAAAGGTTGTATGGAGATATTACTTGTTTAAGTAAATCTCTTGATTTCGGCAACGGCGGTTCTTTTACTGATTATCTCGACTTGATTGCATTTCCTTGCTTTCCCCAGGTGACTTAGAGTCGACTTCCAATCATTGGATGACTCTTCTGTCACTTCAACTTGAGACTTGGCTTTTCTTGAGTTGACTTGGTGATGCTCCACTCAATTTGCATCTCTGCTTCTTCTTGATAGTGTTCCGTCTACTCTTCTTTGCCATACCTCATTGTCTCACACAGAGTCTTCCTTTCGATCTTGATTGTCTTCTTGCATGTTAGGGCGTAGTTTGTCTTGACTCGGCTTGGCAGCGACTCTATTCATTACAATGCATTTTACAACAAGAATTGGGGTGCCAACTTTCTATTCTAAGTTTTACATGGCATTCATCAAAATCTAAACAATAAAATTCCTAACAATTTCCCCCTTTTTGATGATGCCAAAACTTAGATCATACAAATATGTAAATAACAAAGATACATACTGAGATAGTGTATTGACATAGAATGTATCTTGTGAGAATCAATCTTTTTATTGATCATATCATTCTTGTACTTAACACAACTGTTTACAAGGTGTATCAGAGTATATAACTGTCTTCACAAAAAAATTTATAACTCTATTAGAGAAGACTTACATTGTATGTATTTACATAATAAAATACATGAAGGGTTGGACAAAGAACACTTCATCTCCTTCATTGTCTCCTTCTTTCATCTTGATCAAGATCTTCTTTCTTCTTCTTCTCTTTTTCTCGTCGTCACCGCCTTTTTTTCTTCTCATATGCCTTCTGGCGACTTCATCTTTCCTTAGTCTTTCTGTCTCTCCCTGCCATAGCCTGAGTTTGTCTTTTGTTTTCTTCTTCTATTCTCTTTGCATACTCGGCGTTAGTTTTAGCCACTCGCAAATTTGCCACTTGGTCAAGCCCCCCAGTAGATCCCTCCTTTCTTTCCGGGATCTACGTATTCGATATTCTTGGGCGGAGGCCCAGGTAAAGCTTCTTCCTCCACTCGCCGCTTCTTCCTCTCCCTCGGGCGTATCTTTGTCTTGGGGTCTTCTTCTTTGGTGATTGACTAGCGAGTGACCCAGAGCGATTTAGGAAGTCTATTTGTCTCACGGCTTCTTCACACAATGTGAGACCCTTTTCCCAAGATACAAGTCCCAAGCTTGAGCCATGGACATATTTGCAAAATATCCTTGATTCGGCGTTTTGAATTCGTCAACCGATCTTGGCTCTGTCCCGACATCCGAGATGGCATACGTGTCTCTCGTCAACCATTGGAATGCCTCCATGTTCTTTCAAGATGTTCATCACCTGGCATCCATTCTTCCTTCCACTTCCTTCATCCCTGCTTCAATTTCTTTTCTCTTCTCGGCCATAGATCTGTGAGTCTTGGAGTGGCGAGTCACGGGGAGTTCTTTGCTTATAATGTCATTTGTGTGAGGACCTGTTGGGGGTTTGTGCAATCATCAAGGTCATATCTTTTGATCCTTCCCCCTCGCAGATTTTCCTTTCTTGATTTCAAATTTTCCTCGGTGATTTTCCCTTCTCATTTGCTCCTTCTTATTTGCTCCTTTCTTTTCGACTTGATTTTCTTTGCTTTAAGGTATTCCTCTTCCCCTTTTTGGCATCATCAAAGGATAGAGGAACCCGGGAGGAATCTTTGGCAAGCATGAAGTCGAAGTCTTCGATGGTTGAATTTTGCTTCAAGTCTGCGTTGTATGAGACGAAATTGGATCTAGTAGCGTTGGATTCTCTGAAACAAATCGCTTCATCTCGGCCATGAGAAGGCTGAATTTTCTTGTCATGTGTTCTTCCAAACGCTGTATATCATTTGCATTACGCTCACGCAGCGACTTGATCTCGGCGGTGTGAGCTTCATGCATATGCTCAATGTGTTCCTCGAACCGTTTTTCGCATCAACATTCTCGCTCTCACACACTGACTTGTTAAACAAGGTTCGAAGTATCTCACCTGTTCCACACGCATTGATTCTTCTTTGTTGCCACCATTCCCTTATTCGAATCATGTTATGCCTCTTAAGTCATTTGTAAGGGTGGCATCTGTTGTCCGGCGCATGTCCAAAGAGGCTGATGCCTCTCCATCTTTTCAACTTCAAAGAAAGAGTGCCTTGAACACTTCTCGAACGGTGATTCTTCACATTGCGGTGATGGCCATACAAAGACATCGAAATCAAAATCTGGAACAATGGTGCCTGAGTGAAAAAAGGAGGAGGTGGTGCGTGATATCGTGCTTGCTCATTTTTCGACTCTTCGTGGAGTTCGGTATCTCCGGTGAGAAAGGGAAAGATTCTACAAAAGATTCATCACCTTGGCGGGATGCTGTTCAATGATGAGCGGTGCGCGTGGAGTTCTTTTGGGAATCGATCCATTTGTGGCTTGAGGAGACGGAGCGTGGTTCTTTGGTTCAAATTGGGTTTGGTTGTGAAATAGACTCGGCTTCTTGAGCCTCGCTGTCTTAACAAACCGTTGGTCTGTTGCTTTTTCCTTTTCAGAGACTTGTCCTCGGCCTTATCGGCGGCGTCATCGGACGATGATGAGATTTCTAGAGGTGGCTCATCATCAAAGTTAAAAGTTTGACGAGTAGTCTTGGGATCGACTTACTCGTGCTTGGAACACCCGCATGGTGAGTCTTTTGGATTTGTCATGGGGTTGACTCGGCTTCTTCTTCGTCTTATGATCCCGGAAAAGTGACATCGGGGTTGTCTGGGAATCATGAAGTGCGGCGATCTCCTTCTCGAGATGGGTTGATGATTGCGGGAGGGATGTTCTCTACTTGACCTCTTTACCCAGGGAAGTCTCAACCTCCCGTGGGCCTTCATTTCCTCCGGCGGTCTCTCTGCTGCGAGGCTTGGTCCTCCCTTTCGACGAGTGTCAGCTTTGTCTTAGGGTCTTCTACGGTGGCATCCATGGAGTCTCAACCCCATGGATTGCACTTTCATCGCCCAGTGTTAACTCCCGGTACATTCCTTCCTCGTGCCTTGCATCAGCGGCGTCATTAGCCTTCAGAGCAGTTGGCACCTCGGTGAGACAGTCTCAATCGTCTCGAGCTTCGTTGATGGCAACTTGTCTGTTCTTCTTGTGATTGTAATTTTCTTCTTCGCCTCCTTGCTTCTTTGTGGAGTCATCTGCAGCATCCTCCGACCTTGCTGCGGTGGAGGGAGTTCCCCCTCAGCCGGCGCACCAGGTGAGTGACTTGGAGTGGGGTCACTCGTCTCCGGGCTCCCGGCTGTTACAATTGATGGTTCAGCCGTTGGGGCGGTGGTAGCACACCTTCAATAGGGGTTGGCTCGACTGGGGTCCCCACTAGCCAGTTTCATCGCCATTTCCTTATTGCTTCTTCGAGTGAGCTGGGGAAGTGGTAGCAGCAACATCAGTGGCTATTTGCTGAACCACTCCCATAGGATCGATTTCCAGCTGTGTTCTGGAGGACTCTCCTGGTCCCTCCATTAGTCTTTGCTCGTGAAGAATTCTTGATTCATGCAATGCTTGCTGCATTTGTAACTCTTCTGTGGCAGCAGCATTTTCTGGATCCTCATCACTGTCCGAGAAGACATCAAGAAGAGGATGGAAGTGTTCTGTGGTGCCGGAGATAGGGCAGATGCTTGCCTTCTCACGTGCTTCGGCTTCTTCAGCTTGCTTTGCTCTCTCCCTGTCCTTGTAGATCTGCAGGATGTCTAAGCAGTTGTCCTCATCAAGTGCTGGGAGCACAGTAGTTAGTCCAAGGAAATTTAGCAGTTCCTCTTCTTCTTCTATGAACTCGGGCCGTTGGAACTGTTCCCTTGACTTGCTCAACTTCCATTTTCTCCACTCACGCAGACGATTTTGGATGTCTGGGTAAGGTGGAGATAGGATCATTACATCACTATCTGCTTGGGCTGGTTCTTCTTGTGTTTCAGCTGTGTGAGCTACAGCTGTGTCTTCGGGTTGCCTCTGCTGATCGCCTTCAGCAGACTTGGCTGTTTCATCAACTACATCTGGAGACTCTACTTCTCCAGTAGTCTCCGGTATTTGTGCTAGCTGAGTAACTGACTCAGCTGGTTTCTCCTGTTCGGACTGCTTGACGAGTCTTCTTCGTCTCCTGGTTTGTACCAGGGGAATTTCTAGTTCAGAGGCGGTGTCCTCTGAGTCTTGGCGGCGGGGGCCGGTGCTGGTGTTTGTTTCTGAGGAGCTGGCCGTCTGGGCTTGTCAAGTTCTCCTCCTTTTGACGATCGGAGAAGGTATTTGTGAGTCCTTCTCGACCTCTGCTGCAGGGGCGGGTGACAGGGCTGCTGGGGCGGTGACTCTGCTGCAGGGGCAGGAGCATGTTTGGTTTTCTTTGCTGCAGGGCAGTGATCTTCTTAGCAGCTGCAGGGCAGCTTTCTTCTTGGCTGGAGAGGAAGAATCTGTATCTTCGGGTCAGGTGATTCCCCTCCTGGTGTCGCTCTCTTGGCATAAGCTCGCTTCCGAGCACCAGAGAGGTTAGCTCGAACATCCTCTTGTTAACATGGAAGGCCTTCCCATGTCTAAGAGGACTCCTTTCACCTCCAATAGCCGGCCAATCACTAGGCCATATCCCGGGATCCTCCAAATGTGCCATCTTCTTTGAAGGACTTGTTCCCCACGTTCTGGCAGAGTCTGCTGTAGATAAACTCAGCCAATTTATCTTCTTTTCTTCGATGATTGCGGCCATCACAATCGGCTTTGCCTTTGATAGTTGGTCAAAGCTGCCAAATTTGATGTCGATACATTTGGCAACTATGTCCAACAATTTGTGATAATCCTCCTTCAGTGATCTCTTCTTTTTCTTTGTGTATATAATTTTATCGGCAAGGTCGGACTTGGCTATTTCTTTCCATGCGTCGGCCCAAGTTTACATCAGCTTCCTTAATTTGATTTGCTCCTGCAGGTAGTGAGCAATATTCACCAAATCTTGGCGGTGATAGTCATGTTGCTTCCGTGAGCAGGATGACTTGATTCCTTCGTCGTGAATCTCGGCATTCACGTAGAATTGTGCGACCTCCTCCACATAGGTCATAGGATATTCAGCGTTAGAAACGGTTTTAGTCCGGGCGTTTCCAACTTTTCAAAGCAATTTTCTTCACCGGGTGTCGTCGGACCCTGCTTTACCACCATCCGTCGAAATCCACCGTCGAACCGGTGTGGATTTGCTTTCCTAACTTAGTAAAGTCGTAAGTTGGTGCCATTTCTCAGAATTATATCAAGAAAAGTCTCGAGAAATTGATTAGAATGTTGATAGGGTTTCGAGAGTAGTTTGCCTTTGCTTTTGAGAGAAAAAGATGAACAGTTTTTAGAAGTGTGAGAGAGAAACGGACGAAAATGGTTTAAATATGGTTTATGAAAGGGCGTGCGGACGGTTTTGAATTGTGATCGAAATCAACGGCTTGGATTTCGTGACGCCTATTGAGCATTTCACGTCTCGTATTTAATGCAAAGCATTTATATCCAATCATAAGCTTAGTGTGCGGCTTTATGTCCATGTACACATCATCATTATCCGACGTGTTCCTTAAAACATTCCCGCTAAGTCAAAACGATTTGCGTTTTTGTCACTTTGCTCATAAGTTATTGACTTATCTCTTGGTTGATTTAACTCTACTCCTCATAGATTCTCTTGGTGACTCATTTATCGGTGACTCGGTGTAGTTGTCTTTTCCGTCTGGTGATTTTTGAGTTGATTTTTGTTTTCACTCTTTTTCACTTCTTTTGTTCTAATGCTCTTCTTTGATTTGTCAGTGTCATTTCACCAATTAACCCCAACTCATGCTTGAGTTCTTCAAATCTTGACTCACATAATGGTTTTGTGAAGATGTCGGCTAGTTGTTTATCGGTTGAGATGTATTCCAAGATAATGTCCTTCTTTTCAACATGATCTCTTATGAAATGATATCGACATCTATATGTTTTGTTCTTGAGTGCAACACAGGATTTTGAGTGATTGCAATGGTTTTCGTGTTATCACACATGATTGGAATTTCTTTTTCTTCAACTTCATAGTCTCTCATTTTGTTGTCTCATCCATAGGACTTGGGCAACAAATTTGCCGCATGACTATGTATTCGCCTCATTTGTAGAGGTGGCTATTGAGTTTTGCTTCTTGCTAAACCGGGAAATTAGTCTGTTTCCTAGCATTTGACAGTGCTGAAGTGCTTTTCTGGCCCACTCTGCATCCGAGCGTAGTGAGTGCGAATAGCCAATTAGTCCGAATCCACCTTCCTTTGGATACCATAGGCCTACTTCTTGGCTTCCTTTCAAGTATCTCAAGTATTCTTTTAGCTGCTTTGTCATATGGCTCTCTTTTGGAGCAGATTGAAATCTTGCACATACACTACAAAGCAAAGGTGATGTCCTGGCCTTCTTTGTGAGATAGAAAGCGATGATCAATAAGTGCTCTGTATCTTGTTTGATCTGAGGCTTGCCATCTGCATCCATGTCCATTTTGGTGATGTGTTCATTGGTATTTTTACTGAGAAGACTTCTCTTCCATACCAAACTTCTTCATTAAATCTCGGTATATTTTGTTTGACTTACGAAGGTTCCATCCTTCAAATTTGTTTCACTTGAAGTCCAAGGAAAAATGTCGGCTCTCCCATCATGCTCATTTCAAATTTGCTTTGCATGAGGTTTGAGAATTTTTCACCTGACTCTTTGTTAGTGGATCCAAAAATGATGTCATCCATATATTTGAACAAGCAAAGTATACTCTTCTTGTCTTGAATTACGAAAAGTGTTCTATCTACTTTTCCTTTTGTGAATCCATTTTCGATTTAGGAATTGTGACGGGGTATCATACCATGCTCTCGGTGCCTGTTTCAATCCATACAAGGCTTTCTTGAGTTTGTATACCTTGTCTCCAAGAGTCTTTGCTCAAATCCTGGAGGTTGTTCAACATATACTTCTTCTTCCAATAACCCGTTTAGGAATGCACTTTTTACATCCATCGATATACAATGAAATTCTTGTGAGTGCATGGGCAAGAAACATCCTTATAGCTTCCAATCTTGCTACGAGGGCAAATGTTTCATCAAAATCTATCCCTTCTTCTTGGCAATATCCTTTGGCTACTAGTCTTGCTTTATTTCTTACCACAGCCTTCCTCGTTCATCTTGTTTCGAATACCCATTTGGTTCCAATAACATTTTGATGTGTGGGTCTTTGCACTAGTTCCCATACTTTATTTCTCTCAAACCGATTGACTCTTCTTGCATAGCTTGAATCAATGTGTGTCATCAATGCTTGTGACACATCTTTTGGCTCTATTTGCGAAATGAAGCATGTGAACATAGCTTCTTGTTGAGTTCGGATCTTGTTTTGACACCTTCTCTCATATCTCCAATGACAAGTTGGTGGATGGTCTCTCGGCCATCTTACATCAAAGTTGGAGTAAGTTAGTGGATTCGATCGACTTGCGATTTGTGTTCCGTGGTCGACTCTTTCGTGGTCACTTAGCGCAAATTTTCAGTTGCTTTTGAGATTCTATCTCATCTTCTCGAGTTGATAATCCCCCTTGACTTCAGCGTAGGGACTCTTACGTATGATTGGATGTTTCAACTTATCGGTGACTCTTCAATGTCTTCTCCATTTACATTTGGCTCATTGAATACTACATGAATGGATTCCTCTCGTAACCATAGTTCTTTTATTGAGTATTACGTAGGCTTTGCTTTCGGTGAGTATCTAAGAAGATACCTTCATCACCTTAGCATCAAAAGCCTTTAGGTTGTCTTTGCCATTGTTGTGGATGAAGCATTTACATCCAAATATTCGAAATATGCAACATTTGGTTTTCTTCAGTCCGGATCTCATAGGAGTCTTTGTCATTTTGTCTATTTATCATACATCCTGTTTTGGGTGTAGCAAGTGTGTTAATTGCTTGACCCAAAATCTTTTTGGTAACCCTGCTTGACTAACATGGTCCTTCTTTGCTTCTTTGAGGGTTTGTTCCTTCTTTTCGCAACTCCATTCTCACATTTGTGGAGTCCTTTGCTGTGATAGTTCATGACCAATACCATTCTCAATACAATGCGAGTTATTATTCCATTGACAAACTCGGTTCCTCTATCCGATCTTATTTTGATAATGGTTTGACTCTTCTCATTTTGAATTCTCTTCATCAATTTGTGGTAGTTTTTGTAGGGTTTCTTTCTTCTTGCACATGAATATTGTCCATGTATATCTTGAGTAGTCATCTACTACCACCAAGGTGTATTTCTTTCCACTTATCTTTTTTGGTTCCTTTGGGCCAAATAGATCCATATGAAGTAGATGCAATATTCTTGTTGAGGATGGGCATGTCTTTTCTTTGAATGACGACTTGATTTGTTTTCCTTCCGACATGCATCACATATACTCTCCTTCTTGATATCTTGAGTCGGAAGTCCTTCTACAAGATGACTTCTTGCTAGCTTGTTAATTGTTTTGAAATTCGGGTGACTCGGCTTTTTGTGCTGCCAACTTGATTCAATTTGTGCTCTTTGCTAGTAGACAGTCTTTGGGTGTTGCGGTTGACCAATCCACTACATACATATTCTTCTCGTCTATTTCCTTGTAGCACAACTTCATTTGATTCAATATCCTTGATTTGGCATACACCCATGTTGAATCCAACATTGTAGCCCTTGTCACAGAGCCGATCGATACTCGATGAGGTTGAAGTTGAGTCCTTCAACATATGCAACATCTGTGATTTCTAATCAATTCCTCTTGATGGATCCAATGCCTCTTATTTCACCAGGAGCTTCATTTTCCCCAAATATGACTTTGGCTCCTTTGACTTCCTTGAATTTTGACAGATTTCTCTTATTTCTGTCATATGTCCGGAACGACCACTATCCATGTACCAGGTTCCTTGGCACGTTTATTCCTTGAACCCGCAATCAAGGAAATTAAGTTTTAGGTACCCATACTTGTGCGGGTCTGAGGGGTTAGAATTGTAAGATGATCCAACCAACCTATAGCCAAATGATTTGACTCTAAGGGGTTGCCATCTATCGGTGCCATAATCATAATTAATTCGGCAAATTGCTTGGGGATTCTAGGTTCATACAAATTTTGTCTCTTTTGTCGTATGCTGCATATGTGTTTTAGCAATTGCCTTCCCAGGTAATTGTGGTGCTTTTGAGTGTAGTGCCTAGGTGCATGTGTGTGTCTTTGATGAAAGCTCTTATACTTTTGGAATGGCCTTTGTTGAGTTCTGGCCTTTGCCACTTGGGCTTATATTCCATAAGTCTATCCGATAGTTCACATTGTTCCAATCACTTGGCTTGGATATTTTCTACCATTCCCATCATATGTATTTCTTTTATGGATTTTCTGGAATTTTTGGTAGCTCTGTTTTTCTTTACTGAGTATTTTTTGTTAGGAGTTTCTTTGAGGACTGTTTGAATCTCTTCTCATTGTCCTTTCAAAGATACTTAATCGGGTCATTTTCCTTTTCCTTTGTAACCAAAGCCGTTTGCTTAGTATTGTGCTTTGGAGTAAATGTGTGTGCAACATTTAGAGTTTTGGGTTTTCGGACTCTTCATGACTTGAAGATCCTTTTTCCAAAATTACTCTTGAGGTTTGACATGGCACAAAGGAATTAAATCCTAAGCCTGTCTTGTCTCCACATTCTCTTTGACTCATAATAAGATCATCCATTGATTTAGATGCCTTAGTAAATGAGGCAATAACATTTTGAGGTCATTCTCCTCTTTTCTATAGCGACAATTTCGGCTACTAATTTAGCATTTTCACTTTTAAACTTTCACTTTCAATGACTATTTGACTTAGAGTACTCGGCTCCTTAGTCGACTTTGAGTTTTGACTTTTAAGTAGGTTGTTTTCCTCATTCAATAGTGTGTGTGAGGATTTAATGTGCTCAAAATCTTTCATCATTTTGCCTAATGAATCATAAAGATCGGTAGGTGATGAAGTGTGTGTGTCACATCACTATCACTAGTGTCCACGAGCTTGTTGAATTAGATTGTACCTCATCTTCTTGATCTTGTTCTTTGGCCATTAAGCGGATCAAGGCTTCTTCCAGAGTCACTCGAGTAGTCGCCTTCACTGCGCTCAATCATTTGTCTCTCTTGACTTGTTTGTTTCAATGATCTCTCTGACCATCATTGCCTTTTTCTTTTCTTGTCTTTCTTTCTCTCAAGACCTTTCTTTCTTCCTCATTCTGTACTTGTTGACTACGAGGATATGAGCGATCAATGGCATAGTGACCTGGTTGTCTACAATTCCAACATAGATATTGACCTTTTGATCGACTCTTTCTACTCTTGAGTTGTCGTCCTTTGATACTCAACTTGTTGATGATCATTCTCTTGGTTGGCCTATCATCCCTTGATTTGGAGGGAGGAGTGTCTTCCGGAAGATTCACCCTTTCCTCTCTTGTAGTTCTTGTTAAAGAACTTGTTAAATCTTTTAACCATCGGGCTATTTTTCTTCGTGTCAATTGCTTCTTTGACCTCGGCTCTCTTCCCATCTTTGACAATTAGAGCAATTTGCTTTGGGCTGTTGTCTCTTCCTGGTCTTTTCTTCTCGGCTCAAACTCATAGGCTTTGAGGTCGAGAATAGTTCATGGTTGGATGTCTTTGATAGGTCCATGGAATGTCTCGGTGCCATGACCTTCATTTCCCATTCATTTGGAAGACTTTTAGGATCTTCATACACATTTTTCATACGTGTATATTCCTTTCTAAGTGTAGAGACTGACTCATTTGTGATTTACGTAAACCGAGCATCCAGTTGATCCGCATTCTCTCCCGAGATCATTTTGAAATTTTCAAACTTACGTACGACTCTTGATAATTTGTTTTCTTTGATTTGCTCGAGCCTTCACAAATCAATGTCACTTGTCCCAGATTTCTTTAGCCGTTTTGCATGATTTGACTTTGTTGAACATGGCTTTGTCCAAGGTTTTGTAGAGGATGTCCTTGGCTACATTATCCAGGTTGTATCTTTTTTATCATCATTTGTCCACTCGGTTCTTGGTTTTTCAACCATGGGGTGCAGGGAAGATCTTCTTCTCCTTCAAATTTGCAACTCTTTCGTTGTGTTCACCTTTAATATTTGTAGAGGCCCATCTTCTATCACTATCCACATCTCATCATGTAATCTTTGATAGATGAGCGCATACGAATTTTCCAATCATCAAATTCTTCAATGGTGAACATAGGGATGCGTGTTAGATTTGCTTCCATGATAATGACTTTTAATAAAAAGAGTTTTGAAAGTTTAAGTACTAAAGCGAGACTTTGAAAAATTTGGAGATCTAGTTAATAACCGATGCGGAGGGTCAATGAACCAACCGCTCGATACCACTTGTAGGTCCCGAGGGGTGTAAGTGTAAGGTTTAGAAGGGGGTTGAATAAACCTTACCACATTTTCGATTTAGTCCTTTTAAATCTGAGTTAATTCTACACATTTGTGTCCTTGATGGACGATCGAATTAGTCACAAGTAGAGTTAATCTTTCAACAGACTCGAGTGGCATTGATGGAGTAACTCATTTGTTGGCTACAATTTAACTCATTTGTATTTTTATTTTTTGGAAGACTTAACACCCTTAAGTTTGATTAAGCAAGATATTAGAGCTTGATTTAGTACTTGTAAATTATCAAATGGATAGCAAATTTATCGTGAGATATAAGCAATTAAAAGTGCGCAGGAATTTAAATCTTTGAAATGTAAATGACACAAGTAAAGTTTTTATAGAGGTTCGAAGATGGGGTAATTCTTCTACTCCTCTCTTCTCCAACTCCGGAGGAATCCACTAAGTAATGATCGGTTTACAAAGTGGTAATAGTCCGGATACAAGTCTTGATCACAACTTGACTTGATCCTTTGGGACTCCTGAGACGCCTTGATCACTCACGGTGGCTTCTCGTTCGACTCGGCTTCTTCTTCACAGGCAACCGCTTGCTACTATCTGACTCACTTGCTCAAGCTCTTTGGATTTGATCACGAAGCCCTCCAAATGCTTAAGACTTAGTTCAACTTTGAACTTTTCTACAATCCTTCCCGGAAAGTAGACCCTTGTTTTCAAGGTTTCCTCTTCAATTGGTTGAAGCTCTCTTTCCTTCACGAGGTAAGTGTTGGATTGATGTACTTGAGAATGTAGGCTTGAGGATTGAGATTGTTTGATTTTTTCTAATGTGCTTGTATATCTCACGTATGTGTCATTCATGCATTCTTTTCTCAAACTAACTCCTCGGCCTTTTATAGTGAACTTTCAAAAATTTGCCCGTTGAAGAGATAGGCTTATTTTTGAAAGTCACTTTGCGTCGTTGGCTTGCAGTTCTTGGAATTGCCGTTTCCTCGTATGAATTATTCTTTTCACCTTTTGAGTTCGACACGGTGTCGTGCTTCCCATTGGTTCATTCTTTTGCACGCTACGGGGACCGAGCACTCCAAGAAAGGTTATATGGAGATATTACTTGTTTAAGTAAATCTCTTGATTTACGTGCAACGGTTCTTTTCTGATTATCTCGACTTGATTGCATTTCCTTGCTTTCCCAGGTGACTTAGAGTCGCCTTCCAATCATTGGATGACTCTTGTCACTTCAACTTGAGACTTGGCTTTTCTTGAGTTGACTTGACGATGCTCCACTGTTTGCATCTGTTGCTTCTTCAGATAGTGTTCCGTCTACTCTTCTTTGCCATACTCACTGTCTCACACAGAGTCTTCCTTCCAGTCTTGATTGTCTTCTTGCATGTTAGGGACGTAGTGTCTTGACTCGGCTTGGCACTCTATTCATTACAATGCATTTTACAACAAGAATTGGGGTGCCAACTTTCTATTCTAAGTTTTACATGGCATTCATCAAAATCTAAACAATAAAATTCCTAACACAATCATAAGGGGCAAGGGAAGATGGCGAGTCGTCGAGCCATGAAGTTACTCCTCCAACAAACGAAGGGCGTGGAAACAAGGTGGCAAATATGGAGCTGCAAATAAAGAATTGTTGGACCGCTCGGCGTGCACGCACATTCCACAAGCCCAAGATTTGAAATCATTATGCCATGGTGGTCAAGCTACTTTACTTGAAGAGCAACTTGCAAATCGATGAATGCCATTGAAGGACTTACAAAACATCTTCAAGAGCGAGACTCCCAAATCATGAAGTTTGATAGACAAAGTTGGCGAAGTTGATTCAAGTCGTGTGATGGGCAAAGAAGTCAAAGCTCAAGATGATGTTGAAACATCCACAAGGCAACAACCAAACGAGAAAAAGGAGTCTCCCGCAAAGGAGTTGCAAGTCTCATCCGATGGCACGATTCCGATTGACCAAGTGAAGGAATTTATTAAAGGGACTATCAAAGAAAAGTTCGATGAAAGCTCCAAGTCAACTTCAACTTATGTCAAGCCATATACTTTGAGAATTGATAATTTGAAGATGGCTATTGGCTATCAACCCCGAAGTTCCAACAATTTAACGGCGTAGGCAATCCAAGCGCAAAGCATGTGGCTCACTTTATCAAGACATGCAATGATCTTTGGAACTTATGGAGATTACCTAGTAAAGCATTTTGTTCGATCTTTGAAAGAAAGTGCATTCAATTGGTACACCGACTTGGGGGCAAATTCAATTGATACTTGGGAGCGGTTAGAACAAGAGTTTCTCAACCGTTTCTATAAAGACCATTTAATTGTTAGTATGATTGAACTCTCAAATTCATGCGGTGGAAGGGAGAGTCCGCTATTAACTATATCAATCGTTGGAGGGACTTAAGCCTTAAATGCAAAGATCAATTGTCGAGACTTTAGCAATTCAAATATGCATCCAAGGAATGCATTGGAGTCTATACATACTTCAAGGAATAAAGCGAAAACTTTTGAAGAGTTAGCAACTCGAGCACATACCATTGAGATAAGTTTGAACTTTGTGAACAAGAACGCCCAAGTGATGTCGGTGATGATGATGATGATGATGATGATGATGATGAAGTGGAGTCATATTTAACTTCTCAACGCTCCTAGATGTGAGCATAAACCATCTAAAATTGTCAAAATAAAATATGCTCAAATGCTCCTTGATAAGAGCCTAAACTATCAATAACACTCCTTGACATGAGTATAAAGGTACATATCCCAAATTCAAATGAATACTCCTTGATACGAGTATAAACTATCAATATATCCCAAGTTCAACACTCCTTGACATGAGTATAAAAAGTCCATGTCTCATATTCAATCAAAATACTCCTTGATACGAGTATAAACTATCAATATCCGAAATTCAAATGTCTACTCCTTGATATGAGTATAAACTATCAATATGTCTCATATTCAATCAAATACTCCTTGATACGAGTATAAACTATCAATATATCTGAAATTCAAATATTTACTCCTTGATACGAGTATAAACTATCATTATATCTCAAATTCAAATAAAGACTCCTTGATACGAGTATAAACTATCAACATGTCTTAAATTTAAATGAATACTCTTTGATACAAGTATAAACTATCAATATATCTCAAATTCAAATGAAGACTCCTTGATACAGTATAAACTATCATCATATCTCAAATCCAAATGAAGACTCCTTGATATGAGAATAAACTGTCTACAAATTCAAGAACTCATTGATATGAGTATAAACAATGTACAAATTCAAGTACTCCTTGATATGAGTTTAAACTATCACTATGTCCCAAGTCAAGCGAAATATTGTGAGTTGATCATTGGATGAAAGAGTTCAAGACTAGTTCACTTTTCACATTCGGCCAAACGAATGCACGTGAACAAGTCCCGAGGGGCATTTGTAGACATGTAAATTTTGTTGGCCAATTAAAGATTGCCAAATATCAAATTCTTGTAAATCAAGATTTATCTTGATTTATTATTATCTTTTTGATAATTATCACAATTTGTGATTAAAGGGATACTATTAAATCTTGAGGACCAATCAAATTAGAGTACTCACCATATGAGATATCCAAGAACCCCTCTCCTACAAGTATAAATAGGGGTCATTCTCAAGGAATTAAATCACAATTCAAGAAGAGAAGAAATCCAAGCAAGAAGAAAAGTGGAGGAAATTCTCTCAAGTCGAAAGAACAAATTCAAGGAGATCCACGGTGTTCAAGGTGAAATTCAAGGCGTTCATCGCGGAGTCCATTCAAATCACGACATTTGATTCGGGAATAAGCTTTCATGCCCTCGAGTTAACATTATCAAATATCAAGTTCACCTTGGAGGAAGATCAAAGAGACAATTCCACCGAAGTTCTCATATCCAAGTCAAATATCATCAAATATATCACATTTGATTCGGGATTAAGTTGTCAAGCCCCAATTAACGTTATTCAAATTCAAGTTCAAGTTTGGAGAAGATCAAGCTAAAAAGTTCATCTCGAATTCTCAAATCCATATATTATATTCTTGAAGAGAAGAATCGGAGGATTTTCTAATGATTGTAATCCATATTTGATATTTTGATTCATATAAATTCAATTGTCCTATTTTTCTTGTTTGTTAATTTGCATACAATAAAAATTTGTGTTACATTATGCTTACCTCAAAGACACATATTATTCATAAAATAAAATAAAAATGAAATAAGAAATTTGCAACTCTTTGTGAAAAACAATTTGAATTCAAATTATTGAAATGTTTTGTGAAATTGCAAATGCAATTTTTCAAATTTTTTTTCGCAATGTATTACGATACAAACAATTTCCTGTGTTTTTCTTTGTCTTTTTGTTGTTCATTTTTTTAGACCAATTCGTGCATAAAGAACAATAGTTTGAGTAACGGTGGCTTAGCCCATTCGCCACCACAAGTGATTGTGGGGTGGAGGTCGGGGTTCAAATCCTCGCTCCATCAAATTGTTTGTGGGGTGGAGGTCGGGGTTCATATCCTGCTCCATCAAATTGCTCCCGGGGCATATGCGGCCGGTGAAGATTTGGTGGGAACTCATCTTGAATAGCATTCGTGTGAGTTTGATTCGGGAGAGATCGTTATTAGTAGATTGGGGGTCGAACATAATTGTTCTCTTTACCTGGGAGGATCTGGTTGTACGTCGGACCCCCCCGTCGAACACTGGTGGTCGGTGCGTGCACATCCGCGGTTTACTTGGCGGAAGAATGAGAGCCAAGCTGTTGTCCTCGTCTAGGCATAGTTAGGCGTAAGCCGGAAGGCTGAGTTATCAAAAAAAAAAAAAAACAATAGTTTGAGTTAAAAAAAAGTTTGAGACAATTGTCGATGTAATTTATCTTTTTTTTGAATTTGTCGATGTAATTTATCGTTACTATAATGGTAGCCGTTTCACAAGATTCACTATAATTTAGTTCTATTAAAATAAAAAAATCATTTTAAACATTTAATATCAATAAACGTGTACTTATTTTCTAAATTAACTTTCACAACTTGAGTAATTAACACTTAATATTAAATTTATTATATTTTACATTTAGTTGCTAATTATTTAACTTTAATATAGACCCTATTAAAAATTAAGATATAATCGATATTTCTATTAGCTAATAAATTTATACTTTTAATTTACTATTCATCACAAACTTGGAATTATATAATACATAATAAAATTTTATTAAAGATGTGAAGTATTATTAGTAAACTTTAAATTATTGATTAATAATCATAATTTAATAAAAACTATGTTAAATTGGAAAAATATAGTCATTTTTGATTAATTCTTTGAATAAAAATATTATTAATTTACAATATAATATATAGTTTTTAGATTTATTATGAAAAAAATGTATGAATATATTAATTTCGAGAAAACAACATAGAATATAGTTATTTAACAAGAACTATACTAATTTTAACAACAAGCAAATAAGTTCCGAGAAAAAATATACATATTTGATGTACTTTAAATTAAAATAATAGTAGGGACAATTAGGTCACTTAATAAATGAATAGAAAGATTGAATAATATTTAAATTGTATAAGGGGTAAAGTGATACAATTGACTGTACAAAGAGATAAAATGATACAATAGAAAGCACAAAAGAATAAAATAATATTCAATGAGAGTATATGGGGTAAAGTAAGATTTACCCTTTAATATGAGCGAGAAATCATTTGGGTGATGGGTTGATATTGATTTCTTTTAACTACTGACAACAAAAAAATCCAATTTTCTAAGAGGGCTACAATTCTTCTATTTTGTGCTGCAATTCCGCAGAATTGCACTATATTGAAACCCTAATCTCATTTTCTCTCTAACCATCTCTCTTGCTTCTCTTCTTGATTTCATTGTTAATGAGTGATTTATGGCACAAAATCACCAAATCTACAAATGTTTTATTAATTTAGTTTCTAAATAAGTGGTTTCCTACATAGATCTATATTTTTTTTATTGTTTGTGATTTTACCGTCTGGTGCGGCGTTTGGTTTATCACCATCTTGGTGCGGTGTTTTTTCTTGGGTAAATTCAAGCGAGTAAGTTTTCGATCTGACAAAGGTAACAAATCAGATTATGGTCTTCAACAGGTTGCGAGATCCGGAATTCGAGATATTCTAGACACTACGAATTTTCAAAATTGTAGTCTTTCAGTAAATTTTGTTATTAACCTAGATGCTATGAATTTTTTCATAGTTTATCTTTTATGGTTTTTAACAGATTTGTTTCTGTTTTTTATCGATGTATTGTTAGTTTGAATTAATTAATAAATTTACTTTTCTTGTCAAAAAAAGGGACACAATTTTAAAACTGAATAACTTTTATAAAATATTTATATCAAATTTAAATTTTATGGAGGTAAATGGGACCACTGCCTCTACCAGCCCCTTGACTACGTCATTAAATTAAATATGATATAAAGATCGATTGAAATGAAACTATTTTATGCCAACTACTTTGGCCGACTTAGATTCTTAAGTCACGTTCTCTTTATATAATATGGTTCCTCCATTTCAGTTTGGGAATTTTAATAAATACATTGCGGTCCATGCAAATCTCCATCAAAACAAAATTGGCTTTAATGAAAATTATGACCTTTCATTCTAGCACAAAAATCTGAAATTGGAACTTAATTAGTAAGGTTCAATAACTACTTAAATAAAATTGTCGATGTATAATTAGGATTATACATCTCAAGTAAAAGAGATGAAGTGTTATTAATTTTTTTAGTACAATTACAAAGTCACGATAGGGGGTGGGCGACGAGTGGGATTTGATCTCAAGTCAATACTTCAATAAGCGCAGTTTCTGAATAAACGCCAAACCAACTGAAATTTACAATCAATTAAAAGTGTTATTAATTTAAAGAGTTGATTTTGTTATGACATAGTGCAAATTTTCATGCACATTGTCTTAATAACCTCATATTAGTGGTATAAAGGACAAGTATTAGGTTAATCAATAATATTTCCATCGCTCTCATGATGTCTTGGGTTGAACATGCAAATTTATGGTTGAATGATTCAATTTTGGAGCTGGACAATTAAAGAACATTAGATTGGGGTAAAAAAATATCCAATTGGGTATTATATTTGATGAGATTATCGATTTAAAAAGAAAATTAATTGAATTATTTTTCAAATGGAGTTCTAAAATAAATATACTTCGTCATAATCAACTTTAAAGACAGGAAATGTAGGGTAATATAGTGTTGAGACTTGAAATTATAGATTTGAGATGTTGTTTTGTGTGAAGAATGGAAAGTGAAAATGATGATTTTCATTATAAAAAAATATAAATAAACATGATTCCATTCTTATGAATAGGTTTGGAGAATGAAAATGAACATTAGGAACATAAACAAACAAGATCTAATTACCTCGAGCTAGTATATTGATAAAAAATCAGTTACCAAACATTTTTTCTAATTGTTTCTAATTGGAAAATCGAGACCTACACACGACCTAAAATATCATAAAACAATGGAAAGAAACTAAAAAATATATAATAAACTCATCCTACAAATTAAAGCATCTTAATACGAGATTAAAGAATTAATCTATTTTTTTTCCGCAGATTACTCCAAGGCAAGGATGACCAACTTCTTCTCCGAAGGTGGTAGAATCTTCAGATGGAAACAAGCTTATAACTCACGAGAACAAGTTTAGAGGGTCTGGGGTGGTCACATGGAGGCTCTCGACACTCAATCGATTTGTAAGAGAGAAAAATCCAGAAGCATGGTAATGTAATTCGTAATAAATTGAACTTACTTACAAATGAGTTGGAGGGGCCTTTATATACCTGAGTTAACAGGCCTCATGGGTCGCGTAGGAGAAAGTGGCGCGTGGGCCGGATAGTTTTATTTGTATCCCAATAACTGAATAACATTGGGTAATTAAAGAGATTAAATAAACACAGAAATTATATAAAAGCGATAATTATGAAAGACCTTTTTGCCCACAATAGGAATATTACTATTTACTAGGGCATGCATATAGCTCGCAAGTTACTATCATGCTTCTCTTTAACTTAAAGCATGTTCAAAATATTATGCACTTTTTAATGTAGTCACAATTTATTCATCAAAATATATGCACTTTTTAATGTAGTCACAATTTATTCATCAAAATATATGCACTTTTTAATGTAGTCACAATTTATTACTGGGAAAATTCTTGTCCAAATTAACTTTGGTCAAACTCAATTAATCATATACTAAATATTATTATTTTTATTATGTGACTTATTCTTCTTAAAATAAGTTATAGCCCTCCCCCACACCACCCAAAAAGAAAATTAAATAAAACAAGAAAGAACCATAAGTTTTCCCAAAAATAGGAGAACAATTTATGAAATATGGTATGTATTTTAGTACTTATGTATGGAATATGAATCATAACAGCTGGATAATTTTGACAGTTGCCAAACCCCAGCTTATTGATCTGACTGCAAACCTGCCTTACAAGAAGTTTCCCAGAAATTTAGTTAAAGTTAAAAATCGTTTTGAGGATAATAATTTAATGAAATTATATTTTATTTAACAAGAGACTTAAATAAGAATAAGGGGAAATTAAGGACAATTTATGGACTATGGTATGTATTTTAGTACTTAAACTTTTGAAGGAAAAATATGTAGAGATATTAAAGCATATGAAAATCTTTCACCTCGTTGTTAAATAATTACCCATCCACATGCTAAAATTATTGTTTCACTAAACGAAGGAACCCAAAGGGAAAAGAAAATGGGTTGTATTGTAAGATTATTGCTCAATATAGCAATAGTAATTGCTTTCCTCAACTAAGATAGTATGAAACACATCACATATTCATGATTTCTGCACATGCAAACCATTGATAATACAAACTAAAGCAAATAATATATTTTTGTAGGGTTGAAAAACGAACTTGTTGGGATCAAATTGACTTTTCCCAATATCTCATATTTTTATTATTTTTGTAATTACCCTTTAAAATAAATAACATTTTCCTCTTCTAGTTTAGGTCTAGTATTTATTGTGTACATTTTTCTAACACAATAACATGCGTTGTGTATTGAAAAGTAGAAACGAAAAAACAACATTTAGACCGTTGGACTAGCATATAATAATATAAACTCACAAATCCTAAAGCTTTTGGAATTGAAATAATAATTGCAATGGAAAAGAAATTATTATTTCAAAAAGCTTAAAGCTGCAACCTGCTGGAACCAAGGAGCTTTTGGCCAACAGACGAGCGCACGCGGAAATGGGTACAAGGCAAGGCAGGGGCCGTTTGTTTGGATGTCAAAATGTGACAAAATACTGGCAACTCACAGACAAAACAATGGGTGCCATTCATTAAGTCTACGTTCATTACCCCAGTTTTGGGGAAATCTTTTTTTAATGTTAATACAAACAAATATTGAATTCTCAACGATATTTGCGTATTCTTCATTGTGTTGCAGTAATCCAATCATCATCATCAAACGCACTTTATCCCGCTTATGTGGGGTCGGTGGCGTAAAGTTTATAGTGTCGTTGTCTAAAATTAGTGTTGGGCGCAAGACGGAGCGTGTCGTGATCCGAGATTTGATTTATCCGGAATACCCGACAAATCACACCAACAAGATGATGGCAAAAATTAAATGACACCGCACACGGTGATTTTTGTGGTTCGGCAAAACCCGCCACGTCCACGAGAGTTTCCGTTCTTTAATAATAAAGAATTTCCAGGTACAAGAAAAATACACTCCTTGAGTTTTATGGACCGAACCCAAGAATATAAGACTCGTACAACCACTTTATTAGCTATCAAAGAACACTCTCCCCAACCCCTTTGTATTGCCCAAGAGAAAAAATACCCCGAGTGTTTCCCCGCACTTATCACAATTTGTCTCACACAAATTGATCGCTCCAAATGCCTACACTCTAATTTTTTTCTTTCTCTTGCTTTCTTCTTTGCTGGTGTATTTTTGCCTTCAACTTTCACCCCTATTTATAGGGATGCAGAAGAACAAAAAAACACCTCATTAATAACACAGTTGGGAGGTGCCAAAACTTTCCACACGGCACCTCCTTCATGAATGATATTGGTGGTGGTTGGGAGTTGGTGTTTTTGTGGGGGCTAGCTAACAATCTCCACCTCCACCACGAAATACCATCATCTCGCAAACCAAATCATCGAAACACCATTGGCCTTTAGTTCTCTGCACATGCCGAATCGGTAAGGTCCTAACTCCACTGATTCAATCGGACAATACACACGCGACCCGATCCAACACCACTATTTGAGGTCACCAGGCGATATAAATTCGATACTTCTCTCCCACCATTAGGACCTTTCCGCCACGCACGACTTTCGAGGACTCCACCTCTATTGAATACTCATGACCTTCTTAGAATCCGATTGGCTCAAGGAAATTAGATTCCTTCGCATCTTTGGGGCATAGGCCACACCACCCAAAGCACGACCCACTCCATCACCCATTTTGATTTTAACCACTCCAAAACCCATGATTGTACAAGTAGAACCATTACCTAAGGACAAAGTTCACGCCTCTCTTCAATTGAAGTGAATCAAAATAATCCCGCCTGGAGCACACATGCATAACGCACCCAATCTAAAATCCACCCATCTCGAGAAGAAGTATTTATACTCGCATGAGATGTGTAAACATCTCTGTCTTCCGCAACTATCACCGCATCACCACCGCCAACTTCACCATCATCATCCTTCTTTCTCCGAGGACAATTCCTTTTTATGTGGCCCTCTCATGACAACGATAGACACAATGCCCTTTCCCTGGTCCTTGAATCGACCTATTGGTCGCCGATCCACCACCGATTTTCTCCCGTTCCGATTCATGCCCCGAGCAACCAAAGCAGATTCATGTCCCTCCTCCTGGTTTGCCTTCTTTTGTTTTTCATGGGACAACAATGATGCTTTTATATGCTCCAAGTCTAGTGTGTCTTTCCCGCACAACAACGTCGTCACCGATCTATCATATGAATCAGGGATAGAGGGTAAGTAAAAGGGCTTTATCTTCTTCCTCAATCTTTACACCAACTTTCCCGGTTGATCCACCAGTCCATGAAACCGGTTCATGTGATCCATCGATTGTCACCTCCAAAGATCTTGACCTATATAATTGCCACTTTAGAAGTAACTTTGTGGATAAATTTTTCCCGAGATACAAGTTCTCCAACTTTTTCCAAAACTCGTGTGAATCTTGAGAATCATCATCCACAACATTATTGATAATGTTGTCCGCAATACAAAGTCGAATCGTGCTAACACAAGCGATTTGAATCCGCCATCGCAGCATCTTTCATTTTCGTTGGTTTTCCTCCTCTCCTTCAACGCCTGATCAGCAGCCCTGTTGAACTAGGAGATCCTTCACCCTTCGTTGCCAAAGAATGAAATTTCCTTTGCCGTCAAATTGTTGCACCTTGAATAGATTTGCCATTGCCACGGTATCCATCCGGAAAAATTAAAATCTCAATTTTCTACCTTGCTTACTTAAGTGGCTTTTAAGAGCCCATCTTATAGCTTTTTCTTGCGAGCTTATTTTTGCTTCTTTGAGCATATGAGCGTTTTTCCTATTTCTCCCCTTTGAAATCATCAAAAATAATGCTAGCGCAATAAAAACATCATACAATCATATCAAAGTGCGCAATTTAATCGATTTATCGAGCATTTTGAACATTGAAGCTTAAATTCCAAATAAAAAAGGAAACGTTGCTCATTTGATTTACAAAAGCTCATTTGATTGATAAAACATGATCTCTATAAACTTATAAGACTTTTCAAATCAAGAGAATCATGTAGGTGATGAATTTTTCTTAGAAATATTTTGTCGAACACTTGGTAAGCGTCGAATAAAACAAAAGATATATAACGCCTTTGTATTTCATTTAAGCCAAACACTTTCATCACCAAATGCAATAATACAACATGCATTCATCAACAATCATCATATACAACACACTAATATCCAAATTTCATCAAAAATAGCCAGATATAAGCACATTCTCAATGGTTCAACCCAATTGAGATTAAAAGAAGAAATATTTACCAATTAATCGGAGAAGTTGGATAATAAAGATGAAATATAAGTTACATAAACTTAAAAATATAGATTTTATAAGAAGAAAATCATTTTGAGTGAGTTGTGTGTGAAAAATGCGAAGGGTTCGATTTTGGAAGAAAATAACTAAAATTACGAAATGAAGGACAAAACGTTTTTAATGTTGAAAACGTTTAGGGAGACCGATCGACGTGTAGGGGCGACGGTCCTGTGCACTGGTCGACCTCTCTCCGCCGACCCGGTGCCTAAACACCGATTCTTTTTCCGAAATTTTGCACCGAAAATCCGATTTTTCACCCCTAAGTTTTAAAAACATGGAAATTGCAATCATAGACCTTATTCAATATGTATTATGCCTAACCGAACTCGTATTGAGGCAAAAGTCTCGGAAGATAGTGGTTTTGTAAAGATATCCGCCAATTGATCTTGAGATGGAACAAAAGATATCTCAATTTTTCATTTTGAAGCACAATCCCTTAGAAAATGATGTCGAATTTCAATATGTTTAGTACGGTTATGATGAACCGGGTTTTGAGCAATATTTATAGTGGATATATTATCACAAAAGATAGGAACACTTTTAAAAGAACATTTATAATCCGCCAAAGTTTGTTTTATCCAAAGCAATTGATTACAACAAAAATCCGCGAAAATATATTTGGCTTCGCCGTTGAAAGGGAAACACAATTTTGTTTCTTTGAAAACCAAGAAACTAGCAATCGCCTAAAAATTGACATGATCCGGAAGTACTTTTATGATCATCAATATTTCCCGCATAATCCGAATCACTATAACCTTTAAGAGAAAAATTTTAATTCTTTGGATAAAATAAACCATATTGAATAGTGCCTTTCAAATATCGAAAAATTCTTTTAACGACACTCATATGAGATTCTTTGGGATTGCTTTGAAAATTAGCACATAGGCATATGGCAATAAGAATATCCTGGTCTACTTGCGGTTAAATAAAGTAAACTACCAATCATACTCGATATTTGGATTCATCAACGGCTTGCCTTTTTCATCTTTGTCAATCTTCGACGCGTTTGTTGCCATTGGGATAGAGACGCTTCTTTCCTTCTTCAATGCCAAACTTCTTCAAGAGCTCTTTTGTATATTTTGATTGTGAAATATAAATTCCTTCTTTTTTTTTGAAACGGAAAAAACTATCATAAATTATCGAAACGGTCCACTAAAGTGCCGATTGAGACAAGAAAACGAGTGGGATGGTCCATGAAGTCCCATTCTGATCATTGGATTTGGCAAAATGAGCCAATTCATGAGCGAGTAAATTATCTATTCTATGAATCCAATAGAGACTAGAGTGAGTAAAAGATGCAAGTGATTTGAATATATCCACGAAAATCGCTTATGCACCGTACAAATGATCCGAATCTCCTCGAGCAAACATTTGTGATAACAATCGACGAGTCTCCAATAAATGAGCAATTTGGCGGGGATAATTCAATGGCCAATGCAATGGCTTCACGGAGGGCCATTGCTTTCAGCCGATATTTAAGTCTGTTATACCAGGATAAGATTTTGCGAAGCCACGGATGAATGAGCCATCGTGAGTTGAGGATTACGACCCCAATGCCAAAGACGGCTCCTTGAGAAAGATATAGCCCGCCAAAAAATATGTGTGTATCTCGGGCGCGGGACGGAGGATATCATGATCGGTAAGGGTCAGAAGAGGCGTCGAGCCAAAACTTGGCCGCTTGAAACGACACTTAGTGTGTAGGTAGGTGAAGCGATGATGGAGTGCGGTTGGGTGAAAGTGTCTTCAAATATCTTTCATTAATGGCTCCCCATATGTTGCTACAAATAGTGAGAAAATATGCCGTAATTTCCTTGAAGAAGCAAGAATGAGGTCTCGGTCCACAAGTCCGCACTCTGTTGTTGGAATTGGAGGATGATATGGGACAGACTGCGAGGTGCCATGTGTGAGCAAAGAATGGGGCAAGTGTATAGGAGGTGAGTTGTAGAGATGTCGGTGGAGTCGCATAGCGGGCACAAAGAAGCATGGTTGAGGTGACGGGCTAAGTTGGTTGGGGAAGGAAGAGAATTAGTAAGGAGTCTCCATGAGAAATGTAGAATCCGTCTGGGATATTTAAGCTCCAAAGCTTTTCCAGCATAGGAGAAGGACCAGGAGCTCGAGCCGCCAAATGGATGCAAAATGGGAAGTCATGGGGTGGTTTATAATGGTGTGATATGCGGACTTTACTGAGAGAATTTTCCATTTTTACTTGGGGTCCAAGTCCGGATATCATGATGAGAAGAACGGCTTAGAGGCATTTGAGAGACAAGCTTAGCAATTTTCTCTCGGGAAGACGTGCGAAAGGAGCCGTGTATTCCAAAGATGAGTATCCGGGTCAATAAGGTCAGCCACCTTCGACGAGTCATCGAAGCCCACAGGTGGAGGAGAAGCGATCTCCCAAATTTTAGTATCCCCGCCTCGATCAATACGCTTTACGCACCCCTCGAGCAAGACTCACCTACTTTCCAGGATGCTTCTCCATGTCCAAGATGACTGAGCCCAATGTGCGTCAATAAAAGAACAATTATTGTGGATTAGTGAGGAGGCGCCATGCCCGCTTGAAAGGAGCGCAAGGTTAAAAGCCCGTAAATGCTCGAATCCATTCCCCCATCGATTTTCCCGCGCCATAGTATCCCATGAAGCCCAATAGACTTTGTGATTTGTTGTTGTCCGCCCCCACCAAAAGCACTAATAAGAGATGAATCTCGAAATGACGACTCGTAAATTTGAAGCAACTCATAGCATAGGTTGGGATGGCTTGGAGAACCGATTTGATTAGTACCTCTTTTTCGACTTTCGAAAATTGTGATTTTGACCAACCTTGAATGCGTTGCCGATTTTATCCTTGATGCCTCCAAAGATTTCATTTTTATTTCGACCGTAACGCTAGGGGAGCCCCAAATATTGTCGTGCGAGTCGACAACCTGAAATCCCAAAATCCTTTTTTATTCTCGTCTGTAGAGGTGATTGACATCTTTGTTAAACAAAATGCCGATTTGTCCGATTCACAAGTCGGCCCGAAACCTTCTCAAATAAGTTTATAGCATATCGAAGATGTTTCGCTTCTTCGACCGTGGAAAACCCAAAAATGAGGGTATCATCTGCAAAGAATAGATGTGAGATGCGGGGGTGCTATTCTCAGGATCGCGATTCCATTAATTTTTAAAGCAAAGCCGCAAGTCCCGCAAAATACAAAAGAAAATTTTCGAATAGATAATAAAGAGGTATGGGGAAAGTGGATCGCCTATTTCGAATCCCTCGTTGGGGAGTTAAGTTACCAAATTCATAACCATTGAGGAGAAATGAAAAGATAGGTGAAGACACATAATTCATACTAAGATCGGTGAAATGAGGGTCAATCTCAAGCTTTAACATCGTGCGGCGGAGGAATTTCCACTCAATTCGGTCAAACGCTTTACTCATGTCGAGTTTAATCGACATAAGACCGAGATTTGATGGAGGTTTTGTGCGCATATAATGGTGGATTTCGTGGGCTAGGAGAACATTATATGTGATAAGACGGCCCGGGACGAAAACGGATTGGGTTTCGAGATGATGGCGGGGAGGATGGTTTTGAGGCGATTGGCTAGTACTTTAGAGGCTAATTTGTAGGTCACGTTACAGAAAGGCTAATCGGTCGAATTGACTCACAACGTCCAAATTTTTCACCTTCGGGATAAGCACAATGTGAGTAAAATTCATGTTGTGATTAAAATGATTCTTATTAAGAAAATTTAATACTGATTTCACGACATCATGACCAACTATATGCCGTAATTTTGACGTAAAAACCAGGGCTCATACCGTCAGTCTAGGGGATTTGAAGGGATGCATATGTTTGAGTGCTTTGACGATCTCTCCTTCGGTGAAAGGCCCCGAGATGAGTGGTTCATATCCGGAGTGACTTGAGTTGACTGTCAAGAGCGGTGGAGATATACGAGTTAAGAGGAGATGAGGATGCGAACGGAGTTCCGAAGTGATCGAGAATTATTTTTTCGATGCCTTCAGGAGAAGTTTGAATTTGTCCGTAGGAATCTTGGAGTTGGGATATGAGGTTAATTTGTTTCCATTTACTTGCTGGGCGTGAAAGAATTTAGTGTTACGGTCCCCTTCTTTGTACCGGTGGAGCTTGGCCCTTTGTTTCCATTTGATGTCCGAGAATCAAGGCTCAGTCAATGCGTTGTTTGAGAGTGGAAATTTTAGCCTTGATTTGTTCCGTAATAGGGCCAACTTGAAGCGAGGAGATTTTTCTTTTCATATCGTCGACTTGTTTCTCAAGATTATCATGAATTTTGTTTCCCGATTAAGCAAGCCGATCGAGCGCTTATTATTTTTTTCAGAGAGTGTTAATTGTCTTTCCATAAATTCTTGATAATATCCTCACAATCTTTATGCTTGATCCAAAGGGCTTCAAATCAAGACCTTTTTCCTTTTTCCCGGAAGAGTGATGGGTTTCGGTTTGAACCTAAATATGGATGAATGAGTGATCCGAGAAGAAAGATGGGATGTGGTTAACATGGCTCCATGGGAATAGGTTGTGCCACGGGTATTGTAGAGGGCTCTATCGAGTCGGGCCCCTCGAGTGAACGGGCGATCGATAAGCGACTCCAAGTGAAAGCAGGGCCTTCATAGCCCATATCATGCATGTTAAGGTGCGTCATGGTGTCACGAAAGAGTTTCATTCGCCATTCGGCTCGGGGCCCGAGCCTGGAATTCTTTTTATGTGAGAACTTCGTTGAAATCTCCTCCCATAATCCATGGTAATTCCCGGGGAAGTAGAGAGATTGCGAATGCGGTCCCATTGTTACCTACGAAGGTGACATTCGGTTCCGTAGACGCCTTTGTGAAGTGAAACCGATAGTCTTGGATTTCAGTGTCAACATCTATAAATCTATCTCGAGAGGCTCCGAAGGGTAACTTTGGTTTCTTTGGTCCAGAGAAAAGCTAAACCACCCGATCGGCCTTGTGAGTTGACGGCTGCTAGACCGAACATGTTGAGAGATTGCTTGAGCTTATCAACAACCTGGGAACGACATTTAGTTTCGGTTAAGAATACCGAGTTGGGGAGATTTACTACGGATGACATCACGTAGCTCTTGAATTGTCCGAGGGTTCCCAAGCCCTCGGCAATTCCAACATATGATACTCATTGTGTTCGGCGGGATTGGTCCTCGCCAATCTCCGCTGTTGGAATAATGGATGAAGGGAGCTCTTTTTGTGGTCGCAGCAAAGTAGTCTTGGATTTTTTTTTTCCAAGTACTTCAACATGGACTGAAGAAGTAGGGACATTAATGGTGTAATGGCCGGAAGTTTCTTTTTGGATGAGCAAGTGGGATTAGAAGGTGGGGGATTGGGTTGGATGATTTTTCTTTTAGCGGAGGCGAATTTCTCGCTAGTTTCTTTGTGGAGGGGTCAATGTCCATTTTGACCGGGACAAGGAATGGGCTAGACGGGGGTGATGGAATTCGAGGATTGCGCTTTTGGAGGAGGAGAGTTGAGCGTCGATGAAGGGGAGATGGGAGGGCTGGAGGTGTTATTGGGTGGAGAAGGTGGAGAGTATGTGACTGGAAGAGGAGTGTTGGTTCTCTGGGGTGATATTTGGGAGTTAGAGAGTAGTGGCGGAGAATGTGTTTCTTGGCTTTGTTGTTGTATCGTGGGTTGCGAGAGGCTTGGGAAGAGTTGAATTCGGTTGGGGAGGAGGTGGAAGTAGAGGGATGTGGGTGTGTTTGATCGGCCAGGATTTTTCATGTCGGTTGAGTGGGACAAGGAGTGAGTGCGGGTTTTTTTGGGTGATGGGTAAGGGAGGGTGGTTGTTCGTGGAGTGGGTTGGGTGTCAAAGTAGTGGGGGATGAGTGGACATTAGTGGAGTTAGATATGGGTGGGTGGGTAGTGGGGTTTGTTGTGGGTGGGTCGTGAGTGGGAGTTGAGTTAGTGGGGCTGATTGTGGGAATGTCGTTAGTGGGGGGTTGAGTTAGTGGGGCTATTTGTGGTGTTTGACGGAGTGTGGTGGTGCCGCGGTACTAGCGAGAATGGGCTGCTGGCGCGAGAGAAGCCGGAGCCACGGCCGCCGTAGGAGGAGGGAGTGCTAGAGGAGGGATTGAGGATACGGGAATCACGATCGCGCTCCGTGATCGATGATGCCGATGATAGCGTAAATTTGTAATCGCTCGTATTTACCGAAATGTAAGGTCGGCTCCTTCGAAAGAGGATTTGAGAACACGCTCGGTGGTTTGGAAATGTTTATATCCACGCGAATACGGAGGAAGCGACCAATTGAGAGACCATCTCGAGTCGAGTGTCAATCTGTTATAAACTTGCCAATTATGTTTCCCGCCTCAATAGCGAAGGACTTGTTCATAAGGCAATTGGTACGTCGTGTAGTTGGACCCAAAAGGGACATGAGGTGATATCGAGTTTGGATCCGATTTGAGAGACATTCATATCTCGAAAGTATGAAGTAAGAATTCATCAAAGAGCCAAGGAGATCCGTTGATGACTTTTTGTCTGTTTCACGAGGTTTCAAATTGGAAGAGTACGGTGTTCTCTCGCCAATGGTTTGCAAATTAATCCATGTCGTGATTCCATAACCTTTTACGCACCGCAATGGAATCGGTTAATAACCCTATTGGCAAGGACTCGCCCACCAATAATAGAGATTCATCCAGGTTTTCAAGATCCGGTGATTGCGAGAAATTTGGATCTTTTCATCGTCATTGAGGGAGAGCTTTGAGCAGAGAGATGAGATATCATCCGGCATGGGAAGAGAAAACAAAGCTAGAACCAGGGGCACTCTTTATGACAAAGAATCCTCGGAGCCGGTCTTTGAAGGAGACTGCGCAAAACCAACAAACGTTAGCAAGGGGAAGGGGTGGGTGGGAAGCGGCGGGAATAGGGAAGGAGAGGGAGAGAAGAAATAAAAAAGATGGAGGAGAAGACGGATCTATCTCTGGAAGATACGAGACCGACGAGACTAGGAGGACGCGCGCTAAGGAGCAGAGAGCAACCTAGGACTTCTTATTTCTTAACTCTAAATTTGGGTTGGGGACATAATCATATGCTATTTACGTCCATCATAAGAATAATTAAAAAATATAAATTTCTTCTTGGCATTGCTTAATTTGAAGTCCAATGAAGAAATTGAGCTCCCCATCATGCTCATTTCAAATTCACCTTGCATCAACTTAGAAAATTTCTTGCACAAGGATTCATTAGTAGCACCAAAAATAATATCATCAACATAAATTTGCACTAATAAGCAATCTTGCCCTTTTTCAACAACAAAGAGAGTAGTATCAACTTTACCTCTTGTAAATCCATTTTGTAAAAGAAAAGAGCTAAGTCTATCATTCCATGCACGGGGTGCTTGTTTTAAACCATACAAGGCCTTCTTAAGTTTATAAAAATCATTTGGCCTAGAAAAATTTTCAAACCCCGGAGGTTGTTTTACATAGACTTCTTCTTGAATAATACCGAGTTAGAAAAGTGGATTTAACATCCATTTAGTAAAGTTTGAAAATTTTAAAACAAGAATAGGCAAGTAAAATACTAATAACTTCTAAACGTGCTCACGAGTGCAATTGTTTCATCATAATCAATACCTTCTTCTTGACAATAACCTTGAGCTACTAACTTTGCTTTGTTTGAACAATATTGTCTTGGTCATCGAGGTTGTTTCAAATACCCATTTTGTACCAATAATTGTTTGAGATGGAGGACAAGGTACCAATTCCTAAACATCATTTCTTTCAAATTGATTCAACTCCTCTTACATTTCTAAAAACCAATCCTCATCTTCAATAGCTTCCTTAGCATTTTTAGGCTCTTTTTGAGATATAAGAGCTTTCTCGACAAATTTTCCTCAGTCATTACTTTATCAAGGGGATCACCAATAATAAGATCTTTTGGGTGATCTCCTTAAATTTCAATGCTACGGGAAGATCCAAGTATCACCTTTGTCTTCTTGAGGAACATTTGAGCTTGAAGGTTGATCATTGTGAGCATCATTTTGAACAATTGGTTCAACAACATCCTCTTCATCACTATCATCATTGGGTATCTTTTCAACACCCGAGGCTTCATTGAATTTTACATGGATGGATTCTTCAACAACCATACTAGTCTTATTGTAAACCCGATATGCTTTGCTCTTTGTTGAATACCCCATAAATATTCCTTCATCGGCCTTAGGATCAAGTTTGTCCAATTGATCCTTAGTATTCAAAATAAAACACTTGCATCCAAATATTTTGAAATAACTAATATTTGGAGTTCTTCCTTTCCAAAGCTCATATGGAGTTTTACTCATTTGAGGACGAATATAAACTCGATTAATGACATAGCAAGCGGTACTTACGCTTCGCCCAAAAGTATTTTGAAGTGAGAATTCATTGAACATGGACCGACTCATTTCTTTGAAGCGTCCGATTTTTCCTTTCGGCTACTCTATTTTGTTGAGGTGTCCTTGGAGCCGAAAAATTGTGACCATATCCCTTGGTTTCACAAAAGACTCTAAATTATCCATCAAATTCTCCACCTCGATCACTTGAATAGACTTTATGGTATTGTTTTTTCATTCTCAATAAGTCTACACAACTTAACAAACTCATTAACGACATCGCTTTTATTTGTAAGAAAAAGAGCCCAAGTATATCTAGAAAAAATCATCAACTATAACAAAAGTGTAATATTTTCCACTTAGATTTGTCGTACCAATATCCCCTTACAAATATAAATGAAGAAGTTGTAGAGGCTTGGTTGTGGAAATTTCATTTTTGGGCTTAAAACTACTCTTAACTAATTTGTTCTTTTGACAAGTGTCACATAAGCCAAGATTTTCAAAATTCAATTTGGGTAGTCCTTTTACATGTTGATTTTTGTAAATATTTTGCAAATTTTGTATCCAACATGTCCAAGTCGCTTTATGCCATAAACTAGTTAAATCATTATTGGCGATAAGACAAGAAACATTTTGACTAACCAAATCACTTGTACAAATTTTGTAAAGATTTCCTTTTGTATTTGCTTCAAAAATAATTTTATCATTTTTGGAAATAAGGCATTTTTCTTTATTGAAAACAACATTATAATTTGAATCACAAAGTTGGCTAACACTTATCAAATTAAACTTAAGCCCTTCTACTAAAAGAACATTACTAAGAGAGAAAGAAGAGTTACCAATTTCTCCATTTCCAAGAATCCTTCCTTTGCCATTTTGTCGAACATGACCATACCTCTTCTTGGAGCTTGATGTTGGTAAAAAGTTCTTTCTTTTCGGTCATATGGCGTGAACATCAGCTGTCCACGAGCCATTTTGAATCCTCCATGGTTGTTATAGCCCCTATAACTTACAAAATAATTATTTTTAGGTACCCTATAGTTTTGGGGTCCATGGGGTTAGTCTTGAGACCTTTGGGTCTCCAAACATAGCTAAAATTGTTTTTCAATTTACAATGACTAACATAATGACCAACTTTACCACAATAAAAACAAATAAGATTGTTGGCATTACTAGCACGTACAAAAGTCGGATCTTGATCATTTTTTTTTTGAAAAAGGTTGAAAAGGTTTATAGCCAAGTCCTAATTTAGAATGCTCACCTCTTTGTGCATCTAAAATTTTTGTAACCTTATCCGTACTTAAGTTAAAACGATGCATATCCTTTTTCAAACATTCAAGATCATTTGCGAGAGTTTGTTTTTCGGTTTCAAGAGTACGGACTTTAGTAAGAGTAATAGCATAAGCTTTATCAAGAGATTCATAAAAAGTAAACAATTTATCATTTTCTAATTTAAGCTCTTTATGCTCCTTTTCTAAAGTCTTGTATTTAACAATCAAATTTTGAAACTCATTTTGTAATTCATCAAAATCACATTGTAATTCATCAACTAAGGAAGAAGATGAAGCATTAGAGCGTACCTTGTTGTTTTCGTTGTCTATGGCCATAAGACCATGTTCGGATTCTCTTTCTTCATCGGTTGTGGCAAGAAGTTCATCCCAAGTCTTGACATCCACATTTAAAGCCTTCTTTTTGGAAAAAGACTTTTTTCTTTTTTGTTCCTCCTCCTCGAGTTTTGGGCAATCGGCTATGAAATGCCCGGATTTTCCGATTTAAAACACGAGTTGTCTCTCGATTTTCTTGCCTTATTTTTATTCATAAATTTTGCAAATTTTCGAACAAGTGCGGTCGTCTCTTCATCATCCTCATCATTATCATAATATGAATTATTTGAAGAAGATGCTAGACCTTTAGGAATATTATGCGTGCAGGACCCGATTGAGTGTTGGATGATTTGGAATTTTTCTCTCCTTGAGATAGACTTCGTAGATGAGGAGGTTCCCGATGAGCTCATCGAACTTAAGTGTTATCGAGATTTTGTGCTCCGTGATAGCCCTCATCTTTTTGGACCATGAGCCGGGAAGGGCGTTCAATACCTTGATCACCTTGTCTTCTTCGGAGATGACCTTCCCAAGAGCCACAAGAGGATTGACAATGTTGTCGCTCCTTTCCACCATTTTTGATATGCTTTCACAATCATGCATATTGAAATTTTCAAAAGTCTTTCACAAACATTATTTTTCTTGTTTGCTTCACTTTCTTTGTGCCCTCATAGATGGTTTTTAATTTTTCCCAAACTTCATGTGCCGACCGTATGCCTCTTATGCAATTATACGGTGGTGGTAAGAGAGCAATGTAAAATATTTAAGGTCTTACCGTTTAGAGAGAAATCCTTCTTGTCATTTTCATCGAACTCCTTGAAAGTTTTGGGAGCCGAGGTCGTCCTCCAATTTCTTGGTTGGTTGATCAACTCCTTCAATGACCACATTCCAAATATCAAATCCGCACCCTTGTAGAAAGCACTCCATACGGTCTTTCCAAAATGCGTAGTTGTTGGAGTCGAATAGTGGTGACTTGTTGGTGGAGGCGCCGGTGGTTAGGTAGCTTTCGTTCATAGCCATGGATCTTTCCTCTTTACTCGCGGTGTGGAACGAGCTTACCAAAGAGTTTGGCTCGATACCACTTGTTAGTCCAAGTGGCTATGATAATGTAGAGGGGGTGAATAGATTATGCCAATTTTTCGTAAATCGCCCTTTTTTCGAATGAACAAATAAATGACAAGAATGTAAATGCGGAAAATAAAAAACACTCGATGATTTATAGTAGTTCAACCACCTAGGACCTAATCTACTATCACCCCAGGTATATCCGAAGTGGATTTCAAAAAAGAAAAAATGTTTTAGTAACAATTACCACAATTGTTACAACACCACATTTGAAGATTACCACAATCTTCTTATAACACCTTCAAGGAGATTACCACAATCTTCCTTCAACACCTATGAAGAGTACCACACTCTTCAACACCTAAGATCACCCAAGTGTGTTCTTACCACAAGAACACTAACAAGGATATCTTGTTTTGGATGATAGAAAAATTCAAGATTACAACTCAATAAATGAAGTATACAAACTTTGAGTGCAAGTGTAATCAAGAATAAAAAGCCAGACCTCAAGATTGTGGAAGTGCAAAAACTTAGGCTATTATAACAAGAATGTAAAAATGAAAGCTTTGGGAATTTTGCAGATTTTTTGTTGTATTGTATGTTTGTGTGTTGTTTTTTGTGTCTTCAAATCATCCTCTATTTATAGGAGAGTTTTCACCAACATAGGCTCCACCTTTTCACTTTTGTCTACAAAAAAGAAGATCACAAGATGTAGAAATAATGTACAAAATTGATAAAGTAAATCTTCCGATAATGGATTTTCAACGGTTTGAATCTGTGTCAAAATATATAGCACGACCCGGTCGGTATATAGGAAATTTTGAACGTTAAAAGAAAATAGTGTGATCCGTACCAGACGGATAGGGTGCGATCGGGTCCAAGGGTGGCGCGACCGGTCGCCCTAGGTCGGCCGACCGGTCGGCCCATGCTTGGACCGGTCACCCTCCCTCAAAAATCAAGTCTGGACTTATCCGTTTCATTTTGTGCGTTCTTCAGTGTAGTCGACCTCTTGTTCGACCTGGCCGACCTCCAAATTGAAGTATTGTCCGATTTTTGTTAAAAAAACTTCAAAAATACTCCAAAAATTAGTAAAAATATTTTAAATCAATTGGGAGTATTTGGACAACATTTAAACATTGTTTTGGTATAAAAACTCATTTAAACAGAAACCATCAAAATCTTGATAAAAATATTTATCTAACAAATCGCCATCCTCGAATTATCTCGTAGTCCGTCCCTCTAGATTTCTCGAATCTATACAATATCTCATTAAAGTCGCCTAGACATAACCATGGGGGGTTTAACTCTTGGCCTTAACTCTTTTATGTGTCTAGGAGAGGACGTGAGGGATAGTGACTCCAAAGAGTGATGGATTTGGTCATGGACATGGTTCTTTTCAAAGAAGGCAACGACATTGATTCGAGCTCGGACCGAGTATGATGACATTGGTAATGGGCTTGGTTATTTATTTTTGATGGATGTTGTGGAGGATGATGGTGAGGTTGTTTGATACATGTTTTTATCTTATTTTGATGATTTTATTTTTACACCAAAACAATGTTTTTAATTGTTGTCCAAATACTCCTAAATGATTTAAATTGTTTTTACAATTTTCCGGAGTATTTCTTGGAGTTTATTTTTTGATTTAATTGGACAACACTTTTTAATGATTTTATGTTAATAAGTTTTTACATCAAAACAAAGTTCCTAAATGTTGTCTAAATACTTTCGATCGGTTTAAAATGTTTTTACTAAATTTTCGGAGTATTTCTTGAGGTTTATTTTCGACAAAAATTGGACAACATTTCTGTCTCGAGGTCGACCGGTCGCCCTATAGGGCAACCCGTACCTGAAGATGAATTTTGGAACAGAAAATGAGACGGAGGAAAATTTGAGAAGGTCACGGCCGCCTGGGCGTCGACCGGTCGCCTGTGGTGCGACCGTGCCTCGCATGTCTTCATGTCTTGGTTGAGACAGAACAACCCATTCTTGTTTTATCATTAAGGGGACCGGTTATACAAGGGGTCGACCGGTCGAAGACCCTTGGACCGGTCGCCCTATGTAAATTTCGCAGTGTTTCTTTTTAATCTCTATCAGTGCGCGACCGGTCGCCCTCAAGTTTGACAGCGAAATTCTAACCGTTGTGCAGCAGACATCTTTTCCTTAAATTGTGGGATTGATTTCTAACAGCTATATTTTTTATTTTAATTGTATTTTTTTGTAGATTTTCAATCCCTAAGAGGAGTCTCGTGCTTGATCAATCATCTCCTATAAATAGAGGAAGTTTTGGAGCAACCAATACAACACTTGAGATACAACACAACAAGATACATTCAAGCAAAGTCTTTATCTTTTCATTGTTATCATTCTTGTTGTAATTTGCCTAGCTTATCACTTTCACATCTTGAGGTCTACGCTTTCATTTCTTGATTACACTTGCACTCAAATTGTATTATTCATCATTGAGTTGTAATCTTGATTTTGGTCATCATTCAACACAAGACATATCTTGTGAGTATTCTTGTGGAAAGAATACACTTGGATGATCTAGGTGATAGGTGTTTCAAGAGTGTGGTGCTCTTGAGGTGTTTGAAGAATTTGGTATTCTTTAAGATTGAAGATTGTGGTGATCTTCAAAGGTGTCGTCGAAGGAAGATTGTGGTAATCTTCAAAGGGAGATTGTGGCAATCTGCAAAGGTGGTGTTGAAGAAGAGTGTGGTGCTCTTCAAGGTGTTGTAAGTTGAATTTGTATTAATTGTGGTAATTAATAAAATTCTTTTCTTTTTCAAAACCCATCCAGGATATATTGGGGTGGTAGTTGATTAGGCCCCAGGTGGGTTGAACTACTATAAATCAACGCGTGTTATTTACATTCCCGCACCTTTATTATTGTCTTCGCTTATTTTGTTCGAAAAAGAGGGCAAAATCGAAAAGATGGAGATAATCTATTCACCCCCTCTAGATTATCGTAGCCGCTGACTTACAAGTGGTATCGAGCCAAACTCTTTGGCAAGCTCGTTTCACATCGCGAGTGAAGAGGAACGATCGTCGGCTACGAATGAAGCTCACCTTTCCCGCACCTTCACCACCAAGCCACCTCAATTTGATTCCAAAAATTTTACATTTTGGAAAGAAAGAATGGAATGCTATTTACAAAGTTGCGGGTTCGATATTTGGAACATCGTTATCAATGGAGAATCCGTCCGATGAAAGACACACCATACACCTCCAAAGCTCTCAAGGAGCTCAATGATGAAGAAAAGAAAATCATCTCCTTAAATGGTAAAGCTCTCAATATTTTATATTGTTCACTTACCAATTTGGAATATGATCTTATTGTAGAATTGATCGGCTCATGAAGTATGGCAAAAATTAGAAGCCATTCATGAAGACATGCAAATGATAGAGCAACTCAAATATACTTCTCAAAGGGATACAAGGTCAAATCTAAGGAACAAGCCTTTTACAACTTCCAACTATGAAGTAGTTGAACAATGTTTTATGGGCATCGAAGAAGAAAACGAGGTATGTCTTAAACCCTCTACTTCCTATGATATTGTTATACAAAATGATTATAGTGATTTGCAAAATGATTTTGATGACCTTCAAAATGAATTCCAAAGTTTACATTTGTTAAGTACAAAAATTTGAAAAAGGAATTCAATATTTTGAAATATGATAAGGATAGTTTATTTACTTCTTATGAATCACTATCATATGCTCACACCACCACACTTGATAAGGTTAGAAACCTTGAAAAAGAAAATAGTAATCTTGTTGAGAATTTTAATTGCATGAATAAGGATTTATCTAAATCAAACTCGAGTACCGTTAAAATGACCGATATTGATGATATTCATAGTTGTGATAAATTGAAACAAGGACTTGATCATAAGCCTAGTAAGAGAAATCAAGTCCCTATGCATGTTGGTCATTATGCTCCAAAAATTATTAATTGCTTCTATTGTGGTAAAAAGCGGTCATACGGTAAATACTTGTCGGGCTAGAAATAGCTCTAATTATTGTTGGAGACCTAAAAGTCTCAAAGCTAATCCCAAAGAACTCAAACACTTGAGGGTACCACAAAACGATGTCATATTAGGTACCCGTGAATAAAAATCAAGGAAAATTCATACCGCTTTAGAAGACATCAAATGACCATCTCATTTGATCAAAGGAGAAGACATCACCACAATGAATTTCCAAGAGAAAAATATTATCAACAATGGGAAGGACATAATCCTTGAAATGGAGCAATTGGAGAAATCATTATCAACAAGACGATTTTCAAAGGGGAAGATATCATAGACAATGGGAACGACACAACTCATAGAAATGACGAAATTGGTAAATCGTATCTTCCTACTTATATATGTATCTTAATGTAGTATGCATGTTTTTATTTGTGCTTTATTTTCAAAATGAGTTTTTCAAATTCTTTAAGGTCTTCTATGTATATATTTGTGTTTTTAAAATCCTTTGAAAAATGAGACCTTACATGTTGATTTTAAACTCTTGTGGACTTTCTTGATTAATGAGTTTTTATCTCTTATGAATTTCTATAGATAAACATTTTGTTGGTGCTTGGCATACACTTGTACTATTATGTCTTGTGCAAAATTTGTTTATAGAATTGTGTAGGTTATATATCTCTCATTCATTGGTGATATACCATTACTTCATCACGAGATAATTAAACCATCGACGTATGTTCACTCGTATTATTTTTAGAACTCGATATTTTGTTCATGTCATGATTATGCACTTTCTTTCAAACTATTTCATTTCATCCCCTTAAGTGCCACTAAATGACTTTGTGAATTTTCTCAAAAGGGCACTACTCAGTAAAATCTCATTTTTCTCGAATATATGTTTTTCGAAACTCGTATTTTTTGGATTTAGTCCATAATTATCTTTTTGCAAAGTTTTAAAACTTTTGGGGTGATAAATCGAATTTTTGAAAATTTCGAAAATGAAAAATTGCACTGGGACGGTCAAGGCGGGGCCGACCGGTCGCCTTCGGCCAGTGCCAATTTTTGGGTTAAAATCGATCTGTTCTTCATTTCCTCAAACATAACAAAACTCCCTCAAACCCTCGCTCGCGACATTCACCCCCTTTCTCTATAATCTTCATTTCTTCATCAAATCTTGTGATTCTTGTTGTTAATCCACTCCATTTTGCAAGAATCTTACAAATATGGCACCTCCAAGAAATTCAACCGGTCAAAATCCCACTTCCAAGAGAAGAAAAGGCGGAGAGGGTTCTTCGAGAAATCGGCAAGAGGAAGTTTAACAAAGGGATATTTGAGCTACCCAAAGGAATGTAACTCAAGAACGTGATGATATTCAAAACCCTATACTCTCCAATCCTCAAGTTGCTGAACTCCGCGGGACGATTTCATTCAAAAATTGCCGTTGGGCAAAAAGTAAGAAATCTCTTATACCTCTAGCTCCTCGCTCTACTAATGTTTTAGATTTTATCAACAAATATGCAGAGTGGTACTATGAGAATTTAAACATGGGTGCGAAATCGATAGCTCGTATGAAAATTTGTTGATTTAATTCATTTTCAAATGAGTATCCTACTATTAGAGGATTTTCTGAAGTACAAGGGTGGATGTACTTGTGGGAGCACCCTTATGTTTTATATGATGATGATGTGATTCTACATTTTTATGCCAATATGTGGGTTGAACATGATGCTCAAAGGAAGCCTCTTGTGTTGAATTCGTTGGTAAGGGGTCGTCATTTTAGATGGACTCCTAATGATATTTGTCGGCTTTTACATGTGCGAGAAGGTGGTTGGGATTATTTTGCTTGTTCAATTTGGAATGATGATATGTTGGGTGTTTCTATGGAAGAGGTTAAGACCTATTTGGGCATTTGGCCAAAATATTTGTTATTGGCCATGACTCTTGAGCACAGGATTATTTCGGTTATTGTCGCCATCGATCCGTGGGTAAAGCGGGTAAAATGCCTAGCAATATGGATTACTTTTTAACTTATAAGATTGCTAGAAGGAACCGCTTAATTTTGGCGCAATATTTATTCAATGCTTAATTGAGTCTATCACACAAGGAAATAAGAAGTTTGTCATGGGCAATTGGATTTGCAAGCTTCTTATACAATCGGGCTACCTTCTTCAAATGTAATTCGGAGGTGTTTCAAAATGATTTTGACATTGACAACATTTCACAAATGGTCCACATGCGCAATAATATGGATATCCGCCTACTAAAATGGCTAAAGGAAGAGGCAAGGTTCTACATCCGAAAATCCAAACGATTTCTTTAATGATGTCGAGGCCGATAGATTGGCGGCGGGTGACGGGCAAGCAATCCGGAGGGTAATACCGTGCTCAACCGCTCAGGAGTTACACTCAAGCCGAATATGATGAACTAAGAGCATATCATGAAGCTCGAGCATGAGGCTTGATCAAAAGACCTCCAAGATGCAAAAATCAATTGGCAAATTGAAGAAGTTCATTAAAGAACTCATCCCTAACACATGTTTTTATTCGATGAAGAATGATGATCTCATCACTTCTCTTGTTTTTTCTTCTTATGTCATTTAATTTTCTTGTAATGAACTTGATTTGTATAACTCTCTTATTCTAATGACATTTGCTTGTTGTGTGTTGGAGGGATAAAATAGCAAGTATGAAAATGGCTTTTGGTTGATCTTGATTATGGTATTATTGGAGTATTTGATGGTAAAAATACTCTATTTGGAATTGTTTGATAATTGGTATGAAGTACTTGATGGTAAAAGTGCTTTTTTTATTTTTTACTTAAAAGTTTTTGGTGATGCCTTGGTAATTTTGTTTAGATAGATAATTTGGGACATTTGTAATGTCTTATATGCATGGCTTGATGTATGATATGAGCTACTTGATGGTTCTTTAATTTTTGCATGATGGCATTCGTAATGCCTTGATCTTTTGGCTAAAATTATCTCAATTGGGTTGAACCATTGAGAATTTATTTTGTTAGGTCTCTTATTTGTTGGATATATGCTGAAAATTTGCTTTTGGTGATGAAAACTTGGCTTTATATCTTTTACAAGGGATATATATATCGCCTTCAATTTTTGACGCCCGCCAAGTGTTCGATAAAATATTTTAATGAAAAATTCATCACCTACATGATTCTCTCATGTTCAAATGTCTTAAATACTTATTGAGATCATGTCTTGGCAAACAAAACGAGCTTATGGATCTTTTCATGATACATTTCTCCCATTTCTTCGGATTCTAAGCCTATTTCTTTCTATGGTTGATAAATCGTATCTTTGGCGCACTTTGATATACTTGTATGATGTTTTTATCATCCTAACATTCTTTTGATGATTCCAAAGGGGAGAAACAGAAATTGGCTCGTTAGCTCAAAGAAGCTAATATAAGCTCGATATAAAAGCTATAAGCTATGGTTTCTTAAAGCCATAAGTTGTTGACTATACTTAGTCCAATTGTTGTATGATGGACTTATATACTTGTCTAATGATGTTATGTTGACAGGGGAGCTTATACTATGTAAAAGCTAAGCTTTTAGCTTGTGATTAATTGTTTTTACATTATTCTTGATGTGTTTGTTGATAGGGGAGCTTGTGCTAATACTCGGAATATTTGGATAATATTTACTCCCTTATTTGGTTGCTTATGTATTTTGGAAATTTTAGTCGCTTCTAAACGGTTAGATGTTTTACCGAAAATCGTTTTAAAAATTGTCCTCCTAATATTTCTAAAAATTGTTTTGGTTTGTAATCATCAAAAAGGGGGAGATTGTTTGATACATGTTTTTATCTTAATTTTGATGATTTTATTTTTACACCAAAACAATGTTTTTAATTGTTGTCCAAATACTCTTAAATGATTTAAAATGTTTTTACTATTTTCCGGAGTATTTCTTGGAGTTTATTTTTTGAGAAAATTGGACAACACTTTTTAATGATTTTATGTTAATAAGTTTTTACATCAAAACAAGGTTCCTAAATGTTGTCTAAATACTTCCGATCGGTTTAAAATGTTTTTACTAAATTTTCGGAGTATTTCTTGAGGTTTATTTTCGACAAAAATTGGACAACATTTCTGTCTCGAGGTCGACCGGTCGCCCATAGGGAAACCCGTGACACAAGATGAATTTTGGAATATAAAATGAGACGGAGGAAAATTTGAGCAGTCGACGGGCCGCCCAGGGTACGACCGTGCCACGCAAGTCTTGCGTTGAGACAGAACAACACATCCTTGTTTTATCATTAAGGGGGACCGGTCATACAAGGGGTCGACGGCCAAAGACCCTTGACCGGTCGCCCTATGTAAATTTCGCAGTTGTTTTTTTTTAATCTCTATCGTCTTGTGAGCGACGGTCGCCCCCTCAAGTTTGACAAAGAAAATTCTAATTTGTAGCAAAGAGACATGTTTTCATTAAATTGTGAGATTGATTTCTAACAGCTATATTCTTGATTTTAATTGTATTTATCAGTAGATTTTCAATCCCCAAGAGGAGCCTATGCTTGATCAATCATCTCCTATAAATAGAGGAAGTTTTGTAGCAACCAATACAACACTTGAGATACAACACAACAAGATACATTCAAACAAAGTCTTTAGCTCTTCATTGTTATCATTCTTGTTGTAATTTGCCTAGCTTATCACTTTCACATCTTGAGGTCTAGGCTTTCATTTCTTGATTACACTTGCACTCAAATTGTATTACTCATCATTGAGTTCTAATCTTGATTTTGATCATCATTCAACACAAGACATCCTTGTGAATATTCTTGTGGAAAGAATACACTTGGATGATCTAGGTGATAGGTGTTTCAAGAGTGTGGTGCTCTTGAGGTGTTTGAAGAATTTGGTATTCTTTAAGATTGAAGATTGTGGTGATCTTCAAAGGTGCCGTTGAATGAATATTGCGGTAATCTTCAAAGGGAGATTGTGGCAATCTCCAAAGGTGGTGTTGAAGAAGAGTGTGTTGCTCTTCAAGGTGTTGTAAGTTGAATTTGTATTAATTGTCGAATTAATAAAATTCTTTTTCTTTTTCAAAAACCCATCCAGGATATACTAGGGTGGTAGTAGATTAGGCCCTAGGTGGGTTGAACTACTATAAATCGACGCGTGTTATTTACATTCCCGCACTTTTATTATTGTCTTGGCTTATTTTGTTCGAAAAAGAGGGCAAAATCGAAAAGATGGAGATAATCTATTCACCCCCTCTAGATTATCGTAGAGCTTGGACTTACAAAGGTATGGTGGAAAAGATTTTTGGCTATAGGGTTTCGGTTAGGAGGGTATTTTCGCTCATCGGGTTACTCCGCTTCAAGGGCGATGCCTTCAACCAGGGGCCGTATTTCATACTTGACAAGTCTTGACACTCGTTACGATCATACGAGTCACGCCTTCTAAATGGGTGGCCAATAATACCGCAACAAAAGCAAAGAAATGGGAAGAGATTCGTACTTCAAAGGGAAGGTTATCGGTTTCCTCGATTTTTATTGATAGAACTCGGTGATCGGTTTTGTGATATCAATGTAGCTTTAAACCCGATAAACTTGCCGAACATTCCTTCGTCGTTGTGTCTAGCGTTTCAAGATCACCGACTTGGCTCGCCAATATCTTCGCGGTGTGAGGGTCATGCAAGCCACCGCACGTCATAAATTCATGTCCAAAATGCCGCATGGCTTACTTGTGTCATGGATGGTTGTTAAATCCTCATTAATTTTCCGTATTATGAATAGGCCACCATCGTAATGCCATGGTTGATTGGCAATTACCCAGTTCCTATCCTCTTCGGTTTCAAACTTGAACAAGATGAGATCGCCCCCATTCCCTGGCTATAAACGGACGTTTGGTTTTCAGAGTTACTTCATCATCTCGATGAAGTAAAACGGTTTCCACGATTTATCCGCAAATAGTTTTCCAACTGTATTAATGACGGGCACTCCTATTTGAGTATGAATTATCTCCGCATTATTGATATCCATAATTTCACCTTATTTTTCCATTAAATCTTCCATAGGGCCCGTTCATAATCAATCTTTTATGGATATAATTAGGCGTGATATCGTCGACCTGGAAAAAACAAACAAAAAAATAAAATAAATGTCAGTCCACTTGTTTGGTTTGGTTGAGTTGTGTCGTCCTCTTGTGATGTGAATCCAACCAAATCGAGAGAAAGAAATAGGTCCCGAACCAAGAAGCAATAGATGAGGAAAAAAAGGAACGAGAGGTTTAGTGGGAGAGTACGTGATTATGGGGTCTTGGATCGGTACAGGAACTCGGATAGGAAAGGGGTTGTAAGACGCGGATGACGGTGAGAAAAACGGGTCGTTGACGTAATCTCTTTGAGAGAGCGAGTAACAAACAGAAACCCTAACATAAGAAACCCTAAGGCGATTTAACTCCTACCGAGAGGAGGACTTGTTTGTGTTCAATAATAATTGATTGAGACAACATATAGTCCATGAAAACTTTGATTATATATTATTGGGATGAAATTGACTTTTTCCTATTTTATCTTTTATGTCTATTAATTCGAAATTATTAATTATTGCCTAAAATATCATAATTCTTGTTGGATCATAAATATTATTAAGCATTCCATGGGGCTCAATTAATCCGTTATGGCCATGAGAACACAATTTGTCATACTAAGCCCCCGGTGCTTATCATCTCGTATATAAAAGGTCCCTCCATATTCATCGTGATTTTTTCGAGAATCTCATCCATAAATCAAGAAAACTCAATATACATTGAATGTTAGTCTAAAGGCCTCAACAAACTAAAGGTTGGAAAGACCTACGACTCTAAGACCAACGCTCTAACCAATCGACTAAATCGTGCCACGCCCAACAAGAAAATTTGCGGTTGGTTACCTCACGTAGAATGTGGAAAATCTAGAATTGGATACCCCGAAATAATTGTTGAATCCGCATGAGAGGATGTTGAATTTACTAAGAGCCAGGATAGCCCAAATGAATCAATGTAACCATAACAAGTGCATCTAACTCAATCTATACATGTGTAGAAACCCGCACAACCATTTGTAAGCCAATCTATAGTGCTTGTATCTCAACATCAAAGCTTGAAGAAGTTTTTGAAGGGGCATGTGGAAATCACTAACTCCCCATGATGATCTCATATCGATCTCCTCCACTAGCAAATTGAGTGTCGCGATCAAAAGAACCATATGTGTTGACTTGGCCCAATGAGACTCAAGATGCAACCAATATTGTTTTGTAAGTTAAGTTCAATTAATTAGACAAGATTATTTCCATATACTATGGAATTTTCTCTCCCTGCAGATCACTACTTAAGCATCGAGAGAGATCTACATGGGACAACTCAAGGACCACTTAACATTGTTCCGTGTGTTGCAAACTAGTTCAAAACTCGAGAGATTTCCTAGTTTTGGAGGTTTGTATCTCTGGACAAGCTCAATTCCTACAGTAAGAGAGGAATTTGGATTGTCGACTCAACTTCCCTAACTGGGAGTGATCCGCATTTTTCTAGAGCATCATATATATATATATATATATATATACTTCAATCTTTTGTCAAGTACTTTTAAAAAAAAAAAAAACCGCCATATTTTTTTCTTTTTATGTTTCTCGGTATGCTCATCACTGAAAGCTCACTAGCTTGGAAATTTAATGCTTTGTGGCTGCCTAACAAGTCGTATATTTTTTTCCTCAAAAAAAAAAAAAACAAGTCGTATATTTTTAAATATAAATGTAAAAAATAAAAATATTCCTTATCCAAGATTCTGCATTATATTTGCACGCAATTCTATATATTCTTTCAGTATATTTGCTGTTTGAATATCACATATTCACGTCTACCAGTATTAATCATTAGGTAGAAAAGAAGGTAGGTTTATATTGTTAATTACTTTCAATCATTGGTAAGACTAACATCATTTATTTAATCTTTTTGTGTGGTAAGACTATAAATTATTGATAAAATAAAGCAATAAATATTTTGTTTAGGAATCAAAAAATTTATCACGATCAGATTAAATGAACCAAAATCTCTGAACATTGGATTATGTGAATATATGCTGCTCAATGATATGCTGCAGTCGAAACCAGCAAATTGCAGCTACGATGGGCGATGATCACCCGTATTTCTTTAAACTACAACTATTTTTAGACTCGAATTCATATTTAAAATATTTTTTCCATATTCATATTTATCAATTTCTACTATCATAAAAAATATAATAATATTTTGCACTTATTGTGGTTGGGAAATGGATCCTCTCCATTTAGGATGTGTAAATTTTTGTGCGTTTGGAGAGAGAGAGACACATGTGCATCTATACATACACTTGTATATTTGTATGTGCATGCATAGGTGTATGTATATATGTATATGTGTCTTTTCTCTTCAAACGCACAAGAAATTTACACATCCTAAATGGAGAGGATTCACGCTCATTGTGGAGGAAAGGTTGGCACACGGGCTTGCGACACTACAACATAAATGACATTAATTAGGTAACACAAAATTGTAGAGCATTTTTTAAGTATCACATTTTTTTGTTATTGTTTTAGTATCACAAATAGGTATCACTTTAATTAAATAATACTCCATGTAACACTATATTTAATTAATTGTAACATTTGTTTGGCTATATTTTGGTAACACAAAATTATGTCGCTTAATTAAGCAACATAAGAAACCTACGAATATAGAGGAGAGATAATTGGTTCATGTATTTAATTTCAAAATATCGATGCAAATGCGAACGATTTATTTAGTTAATTCTTATCATAAAATTAGGTAAAGACAAAAGCAATATTTTTCTTAATTTGTTTTAATGTTTTAGTAATGTTAATCTATAAATATTAATAAATGTCAATTTTCATAGATTTCTACCCTTATTTTGTCTCTTTATTGTATACGGAGTTTTAGTTAATTTACTTGTAGCATTAACATAATTTAAGATTTCATAAATAATATATATTGATTATTTATTTGTTAATTTTTAACTTATTGCTATTAATTCTATTATATGGAATATATATATATATAATTGATACATAATCAATTGCTAAATGTTATCGACATTAAAAGAAACTTATAAAATACCCATGGATTTTATCGATGGAAACCATTTATAGGTATTATCTAAGGTTTTTATTTTTCTTTTAGCTTTTTAAAAAAACTATTTAACAATATAATTATTTCTATCGTAATGTCCACGAAAAAAATCCCTAATTATTCTTATTTAATATTCTTAATTTCACCGACACAAACTAATTTCGTAGTCAACAACCTTTTCTTTACAAAAAAATATCAAAGAAAATTGATGTCGTTGTAATTACTTATGGATTTTTTTCGTTTCGGTAAATTAATTTATTATTTCTATACTTCTTTTTATTTTTACCAATGGAAAATCAATTCGTTGATGAATTTATTTGATATTTTTATTTATTATTTTTATTATGTTCTTTAACATATAATATAATTTCTAATATATATAATATATGATATAAATTTATATATATAGTGCATAATATAATTTTAATAGATATAGTATATAATATAATTTTTAATATATATAAGCATATATATATATGTATATATAAAAATCATAGCAAAAGATGCAATAAGAATCAACTTAGCCCAATGGCAAATTGCCACTTCTAAACATTATATGTCTTGGGTTTAATGCTTCTTGGGAGCAAAAATCACTTGTAAAATATCGGAAAAGTACAACAAACAAGTGTTATATTTTTGCAAAAAAAAAAAAGGTGTTATATTTTGACAAAAAAATGTTACATTAGACTCATATATGACATTTTATAATTTTTTAAAGTGTTACACTAGATGAGTACTTAATGTAACATCGAGAAAAAGTGTCAGAAGCGCCCCAAATTTGAAAAATGTAGTTTTGGGCTTAAGGAACGCTACATTAGTGTGTACCTAACTTTAAATAACTTTCAACATCGTGAGCATTTCAATCCAACATCAAATAACCACGCCACAAAGGTTAGCCTAATTCACAAAATACAAATGGAAGCATTATATAAGTAGATGAGTCACACTCATCTCAACAAAGAAACAAAGAAAAACTTATTTACTGAGGACATCGGTTTATCAGTTCAAAGTTTAAGAAAGAGAGAAATAGGGACTTTGGAACTACAAAAAGTATTTCATCATGCCCAAGTCTTCGTGTCAAACTTCGCCTCAATCTGAAAAAATATAATATGAAATTGAGTCTTATGAAAATACACTCATGGGGTATATTTAAGCGGCGCGTAATTAATTACAACTAGCGAGAGATGCATCATACGTGGCATTTGTACGGATAGACCGTAACTTTGTAATATGTACGAGCTCATAATGTGAAGTGATCGTCACCACAACACATAAATATGTAACATGTACGGTACAACCGCAACATGGGATTCATGCAAAACATACCAATCATGATTAATTAAGCAGTCAACTTGCATTGAATAGCAATAGTAGTACGGTTAAGTGTAAAGATAACCCCACTTTTTTGATGTGCAAAATGATTGTGTAGGATGCAAAGTCTAGTTCCTGCTCAATCTCGTCTCCTACACAAAATATCATAATATGTCTTAGAAGCCTGAAATGGAAATATAATAATATATAATAATTTAAATATGCTAGATAAACCTATCCTTAAAATTTGGGGGCATTTGGATGTGAAATGAAGAAATTAGGAGCGAAACAGAATAATAAGGATGTTTGGGTCTCGTTTTTTGAAGTTGGAAGATTGAGGGGCAATATCATGATTTTGAATAGACCTTGCGTATAAGGAGGGTATAACGAGACTATGATTCAAATTTGAGGTCAATCGGAGTTCGTTTGACCCTTTCGGGTCAAAAACAACAAAGTTAGGACTTAAGGAATTTAAATTAAAAAGTTTCGGGTAGTTTAGGGAAATTCGAAAATTTAGTTCAAAGTATTGGGGGTCAATCTGGAATTTTCATATAAGCTGATTTTGGAGGACTAAAGTGAAACATAGAGGGGGTCAAACTGAAGTTTCAAAAATTGCAAGCAAGTCCAAAACTATTTCAAATTCTGTTTGTCATCCCCTCAACTTTCGATTTCCACCCCAACTCATCCCCACCACCGTCTGCCACCCCGACAGCCCTCGAAACTATCTCCGGCCAGCAGCCCTTGCTGCCGGTGACTTACCCTCACCGACCCGACATATTTCCGGCCATTGTTGGCCGGAAATTAACACACACACACACAGTCACACACGCATACACACACAGACACGCACGCACACACGCACATGGGCGGCGACTCATCATCGCCGCTCACCACCAACCCAACCCCGACGCCCGACGCGGTGGCTTCCGGCGGCGAGAGGCCGAGAAAGAGAAAGAAACAAGAGAGAGAGGACGAAAGAAAATAAAATTTTTCGTAAGTTTCCGACTTCGATTCACGGCGGAAATGGACTCCGATCATGAAATTGATCGGTGGGATTTGAAGCCCTTGAAGATACGAAGAGAACGGTATAAGGCTCATAAATTTTGGTCCGGTGGATCGCCGGAAATCGGCCGCCAAAAGTTGACGGCGTCGGCGCGAATTGACAGATTTTCAGAAACTTCGCCGGCGATTTGCCGGAGATCTAGACATCGGATCTTATCGTGAGAGGTGGCGTTGGAAACCTTATGGAATGGGCTTTCTAACGGTATAAAGTTTGTGAAAATCCAACGGTCGGATCTCCGTAGATCTAGAGTCAAAGATTTCGAAATTTTAACTTTACCGGCGATTTGCCGGCGAACGGGAAATCGAATCGAAATTCCGACTTCGGATTTGGAACAAGGGCGATGAGAGGGTTCGAATAAGGTATGGTTTGTTAATTTACACCGCCGATGACTGGCGGCCGGCAGTGGCGGCGGCGGCGGCGGTGGCCGGCGACCGGGAGTTCAGAAGGAAGGGAGAGTTGGCTTACCAAAGAAGGAAAGATTCTCCATTTGGATAATTACTAAAAATAGAAAGGTGTATAAAAAGATATATACATGGGTTTTTGGGTATTTGTGATAATGTGATTGATTGCCAAAAATTTGGGATGAAAATAATATATCTTGATGATTATTTATATTTTGTTGAGGCTGAAATAATTCGATTTTAAATTGAAAATAATAGGAAGCCGTAATTAAATTTATAATTTTTCTACCCGAATTATATAATTTAAATAATAATCTTAATTAGCTATAAATCCCAATAAATTAGTAATCTAATTCCTTAAAAATTGCGAAAAATTTACCCTAAATTTTGAGATTCAAACTCTAATACCAGGGTATTACGGTGTCACTAAATCTATTAAAAGTGATACGGTAGACTATAGATAAGGACAAGTCTTGCACCACCATAAAAAGTGTTATATATTGTCTATAGTAACATTTTACTTGATTTATTATGCAACATTTTTTGGGTGTTACCTTATGTCGATTATGTTGTAGCGATACTAATTTTTGCACCAAATGTGCATGCGAATATTATTAAGGCAAAATTATTTTTAGTCCTCTAAGTGGACCAGAATTTTAGAGCTTTAGTCCTCACTTATTTCGATTTTGACATTTAGTTCTTTAAGTGAGCGTTTTTAGGATATTTAGTCATGTGACATCTTTATAGCAGTAAATATTACCTGTTGTCTTTGATGTGGAATTTAAAAATAAAAAATTTATTATTTAATTCATTATTTTGTTGACTAGACATCATAGGTGATATTATAGTTGTAGAGGGTGAGAATTAAGGAAATATAAGTATTTAAAAATCATATTTAAATATAAAAATATATTTAATGTATAAACAAAACAAAACAATTTAAAGTTTTAATAATTTGGTAATTTCAAAAAACTAACTTATTTATAAAAGTTGAAATATAATGTTAACAATTATATTTATCACTAAATATAACTTAAATTATTTTCGAAAATAATAAATATTTATGAAAAGCTATTCATCATAAATATTAAATTTTAAATATATTTAATTTTCAAAATTTTTATTTGATTTATAATCAAGTTCAATAACGTCAATATAATATTATATTTAAAATTTAAATATTCAAAAAGTAAAATAAATTAAAATAATATAAAAAGATAAATAAAAATAAAAAATCGTATTTTGAAAAACAAATTAAATAATTATATTTGCGAAAAATATATAAGTTATTTGTTTCAAAAAAACAATTTGGTTATGATTTTAAAAACAATACCAAATTATTCTATAAATAATTTGTTTTCTTCAAAAATATTTTATATTATATTTAGTTATGAATACTTTTCAACATTATTTTTTCCAACTTTTATAAATAATTGAGTTTTTGACATTATCAAGTTATGAATATAGTTTTTGAAACTATATTGATTTAGCCTAATTTTTAAAAACTTGATAATTTGTAAAACCGATTTATTTATAAAAGTTGAAAAATTAATGTTAAAAATTATATTTTTAACTAAAATAACTAAAATTATTTTTAAATAAAAAATTATTTGCAGAATAATTCAATATTATTTTTTTAAATCATTACCAAATTTTTTGAAACAAATAACTTATATTTTTCTTTGAAAATATAGTTATTTAATTTTTTTCAAACTATATATATTTTTTTCAAACTGAATATTGTTTTTCAATTTCTTTTATCTTTTTAGATTATTTTTATTTTATTTAGTTTTTGAAAGTTTAAATTTGAAATATAATATTATATTGATGTTATTGAAATTGATTATAATAAAAATATAAATTTTGAAAATTAAAGATATTTTAAAATTTAATATTTATGATAAATAGATTTTCTATAAATAATTTATTGTTTTCTAAAAGAATTTAAGTTACATTTAGTTATAGATATAATTGTTAACATTATTTTTCAACTTTTATAAATAATTAAGTTTTTTGAAATTACCAAATTATTAAAATTTTAAATTGTTTTGTTTTATTTAAACATTAAATAAAAAAACATTAAATATTTTTTTATATTTAAATATAATTTATAAGTACTTATATTTTCCTTCATTCTCACCCTCTACAATTGTATTGCCACATATAATGCCTAGACAACAAAAAATGAATTAAACAATAAGTTTTTTTGTTTTAAATTCCAAATCAAAGACAACAAGTAACATTTACTTGCTATAGCAGTCACTAGATTAAATAGTCAAAAAGGCTCACTTAAAAGACTAAATGTCAAAATCGAAACAAGTAAGGACTAAAGCTCCAAAGCGGTCCACTTAGAGGACTAAAAATATAATTTTGCATATTATTTGTTTCAATAATTATAAATGGATACACATTCTATTCTAATTTGTTCGTTACTCCTACTCGATACTATAAAAGGGAAAAAAAAAAAAAAGAAAATAAAACTTTGATTTAAGAAGCCACAAAAGGTTTCCAAGAGAGACCGAGAGATATAGGACATTCGAACCAATAACATTTTCTTCATAGTTGTACAAGTTGATATGTAGTTATTTTTGACAAAATTCAAAATCTATTGTACTACATTTGTTTTTTATTTGGTGGTTTCTTGAGGGCTATGTGAATGAGCAATTTTAGAATACTTGAAATTAAAATGTAGTTCAAAAGACATACTGAATTAGTAGATTACAATTCATTCTAATAAAAAAATTATAATTTGAGGAGCTAGCTAGTATATTGAATTTCAGCCCCAACCCAAGCATGACTAGCGGTGAGGCCTAAGGTGATGTGGGAATTCCTTCCACGGCTACGTAGATTCGAATCCCGTGTGGGGCGCGTTTCTGCAGAAAGATTGTTGAAGTTGTTATGAGGTTCGTGTCATGTGGTCCTCTCTCTTATGTCTCCGCTAGATGTCAATTCGGCCCGACCAGTGAGTGGTCCCACCAACCCGATACTTTTCTTTGGGACGGACTGTAATATTTGATAATAGGCTCGTAAAATCGGACTGGCTCGATTGGCCTGATTTTGTAAGTGTATTTTCATGGGCTCACTCCAAATTAGAGGCCCGGTTAATGTTTGGTCGGTTGGGTCCATTTTTGCTCTAAGCTCGATGGGCCGGGCTAACTCGGCCCGGAATTTTTGACAGCTCTATATGCCACTAGTGCACATTCCTCGATTTAATTGGGGCATTCTTGAGGGGCCGATGTTGTCATGTGGACTAGGTGAAGACGCAAGCCTGGAGCCATAGTAATAAAAAAAATGGTGAATGTTAATTCCTTATCTTATGCCCCAAAATAAGTAGGAAAAATTATTTTTTAGTCCTCTAAAGTGGACCACTTTGAGCTTTAGTCCTTACTTGTTTCGATTTTGACATTTAATCCTTCAAGTGAGCCTTTTAAGCTATTTAGTTCATGACTGCTATAACAAGTAAAAGTTACATTGTCTTTGATTTGGAATTTAAAACAAAAAACTTATTGTTTAATTCATTTTTTTGTTGACTAGGAATTATATGTGGCATTACAATTGTAGGGGTGAGAATGAAGAAAATATAAGTACTTATAAATTATATTTAATATAAAAAATATTTAATGTTTAAATAAAACAAAACAATTTAAAATTTTAATAATTTGGTAATTTCAAAAACTTAATTATTTATAAAATTTGAAAAATAATGTTAAAAATTATATTTATAACTAAATAAACTTAAATTATTTTAGAAAATCTATTTATCATAAATATTAAATTTTGAAATATCTTTAATTTTCGAAAATTTATATTTTAATTATAATAAATTTCAATAACATCAATATAATATTATATTTCAAATTTAAACATTCAAAAACTAAATAAATTAAAAATAATCTAAAAAGATAAAAAAATTGAAAAAAATATTTAGTTTGAAAAAAATATATAGTTTGAAAAAAATTAAATAACTATATTTTGAAGAAAAATATAAGTTATTTGTTACGAAAAAAATTTGGTTATGATTTAAAAACATAATATTGAATTATTTCATAAATAATTTATTATTTAAAAAATAATTTAAGTTATTTTAGTTAAAAATATAATTTGTAACATTAATTTTCCAACTTTTATAAATAAATCAGTTTTCTGAAATTATCAAGTTTTTAAAAATTAGGCTAAACTGAATATAGTTTTGAAAAACTATATTCATAACTTGGTAATGTCAAAAACTGAATTATTTATAAAAGTTGAAAAAATAATGTTGAAAAGTATTCATAACTAAATATAATTTTTGAAAAAATAAATTATTTATAGAATAATTTGGTATTGTATTTTAAATCATAACCAAATTGTTATTTTGAAATAAATAACTTATATTTTTTTTTGAAAATATAATTATTTAATTTTTTCAAAATACAATTTTTTTATTTTTATTTATATTTTTATATTATTTTAATTTATTTTACTCTTTGGATTTTAAATTTTAAATATAATATTATATTGACGTTATTGAACTTGACTATAAATAAAATATAAATTTTGAAAATTAAATATATTAAAATTTTAATATTTATGATAAATAGCTTTTCAAAAATAATTTATAGTTTTCAAAAATAATTTAAGTTATATTTAGTTATAAATATAATTTTTAACATTATTTTTCAACTTTTATAAATAAGTTAGTTTTTTGAAATTACCAAATTATTAAAACTTTAAATTGTTTTGTTTTGTTTATACATTTAATATTTTTTTATATTTAAATATGATTTTTAAATACTTATATTTCCTTAATTCTCACCCTCTACAATTATAATGCCACATATGATGTCTAGTCAACAAAATAATGAATTAAATAATAAGTTTTTATTTTTAAATTCCACATCAACACAACAGTAATATTTACTCGCTATAGCAGGTCACATGACTAAATACAAAAACGCTTACTTAAAGGACTAAATGTTAAAAAATCGAAACAAGGAGGACTAAAGCTCAAGCGGTCCACCTGAGTGACTAAAAAAATAATTTTGCCAAATAAATACATATGGTTAAGTCATTAATTAGTTCTTTCTATACCCATTTTTTATATTGATTAGATTAATTTGAAATGAATTCATAAGTTGGAGTATAATTATAGAGTTTGTTATGGAAAGTCCGGTGGGAATCTTTATTCTTAACAAATTAGTCGGGTTTTCCTTTAGTGGCATGTTCTTTTTTTTTTTTTTTTTTTTTTTTTGATAACTCGCCTGCGCTTACGCTTGACTATGCTCGAGGACAACAACTCCGGCTCCTCATTCTTCTTTGCCAAGGTAAAGCGCGGATGTGCACGCAGACGGCGATGTTACGACGGGTCTGGCGGCGTACAACCAGATCCTCCCAGGTAAAGAGAACAATTATGTTCGACCCCAATCTACTAATAACGATCTCTCCCGAATCGAACCCACACGGATGCTATTCAAGATATGAGTTCCCACCAAATCTTCACCATTTCGCATATACCCCGGGAGCAATTTGATGGAGCAGAGATATGAACCCCCACGACCTCCACCCCACAAACATTTGATGGAGCGAGGGATTTGAACCCCGACCTCCACCCCACAATCTTGTGGTGGTAATTAGCCGGCTAAGCCCACCCTGCAGTTTTCAGATGGCATGTTCTTCACAAACATAACTATAATTATGCTTGGCAGAATGTATGATTGGAAAAAGTGAATATTCGCCTTGTATGGTTATGTTTCCATTGATCATTTCTAGTTTTAGTGTTGGAAAATGAATTTTCAGAATTTATTGGTTTTCGTGTGAAAACCGGAATTATGTTTGGATGAGTGAATGAAAATGAGTTTTATGTAGGTTTGGAAATGAGATGTGTTTGGTTGAGTAGTTTTGAAGTAGTATTTTATGTATATAATAATTTGAAAAGTTAATAGTGGTTGAATATTTTAATTAAATCTATAGTATATATTTGTAAGATTGTAGGGCCATGGTCCCATTAGATATATATAGTAATATTTTAAGAGATAAAGTTGATAATGGAGGCCCCACAAATATATTTGGATATAATGGAGGGTCCCACAAATATATTTGGATTGAAAAATGAGAATAGTGATTGATGAAGCGATGTAGGGTAATTTATAGGGTTGGAAATGAAATTATAGGTTTGAGATGTTGTTTTATGTGGAAAATGGAAAGTGAAAATGATGATTTCTATTGGAAAGTTTATAAACAAACGTGATTCTATTTCATGAATAGTTGGAAATTGGAAATAGTGGTTTGGAAACATAAACAAACAAGGCCTCTAATTTCCAAAGAGACCCATTGCCAGTGCCTTTTCCACCTACATGTGTTCATGAAAAAAAAATGAAAGAAAGAAAGAAAAGCCAGCCTATACTATGAACATGCTTATGTAGTGAAATTCCTATGTAGTATATCAGTTAATTAAATATTTATTTGGGTGAAGAAGAATATTTTTTAGGTAATATTGTACTAAATGATTAGTCTAACATTTGTATCCGACCTAGAGTTTGTTTGCTTTGACGAAGAATCTGGGCAAGTTTCGAAATTACTTCCGGTTGTTTATTAGCCTACGGATAACCATGCCTTGAATATTGAGTCGGACATTGACAACCTGAATAATAATCTAGCTTCATATGACAAACATGCTCCAGCTATTGATACCATGCAATCCGCAAACACTCTTATTCTTTCTGTGAAGGGAAATGATTCCTGCATGTATCACACACGCACTTGTTCAGAATAGGATATTTTAGTCACTAACTTGGTGGTCCTGTCCAAATATGTGGAGGTGATACCTCATCTGATAATTCTTTGTCTCAGACTCCAGTTAAGACTATGCTAACTACACGACGGAGTTCAACTGGTAGCACACCACATCCAAGAACCAAGACTCTAGAAGTGCTGACGGATATCAAATTGTTGACATCAGACATAAGCTGAAAACGTCTGGCATTAATGTCTCCAGGACAGTACGAGTTGCCCTAGTTAGTCCAAAGCCATTTCAAGCTATGGATCTGATTGCCTCTAAATCATAGGTTGATGAGGTAGATGATGATGACCCTTATAGTGAAGAGTTTTGAGAGTCCATGAGAGTAGACTATCAGTACGCGATACGCATGTTTGCGGACTTATTTTGGGTTTGTTCCTTGTCTTTGAATTTTACATTTGTTCCAGCTATGTAACCAGCTTGTGGTTATTATATTCTTTGGGTCCTTTGGACATTAATTTGTAGATGTTTTTTTTATAAAGGGTTTTTGCCTGAGGTGTGTTTACCTTGGAAAGTTTTATGAGGCTCCACTTTCAGTCTAATTGATCGGCCATGTGATTAACATTTTTTCTTTTTCTTTTATTTTTGGCCTTGTGCCTTTTCCTAAAAAAAAATTCAGGGAGCATAGCACAAAAGTTATTGCATGTATACCATATCTATTCAATGATCAATCCCTCATTTTCTCATTTTTTTCCAGATTTTCTTTTAACTTTTTCGAACGATAGTATTTTATTAGAAACAACTCAAAAAATTGGAATTACAATTACAAACATAGCCAATCGCTTTTATGAGCCGACTTGACTAAATAAAAGCGCTTTAAGCGAGGAATTGTCAAAACCAATTCAGATCCACTTCACAAACTAAAAACTTCACACCCAAAACTAGACCACTCCCACACCTGGAAGACTTCAACACTCCTTAATGGAGATCAGAAACACTAAAAAGCCACAATACGACAATAAAAATTGGGCACGAGCAACCACCAACACGGGGATGATAAAATCGACCCGCCTATGGATTTCGCCCTTCAACCGGTGAAAACAAAAACAAAAAAAAAAAAAAAAACAAAAAAATAAGAAAAATACAACAATGAGATAGCTAAAAACGAGAAATAACAAAAATAAAGGAGAAAAATGCCTCTCCCTCTCCCAAATCTCTTGCATGGCAGATGCCAATCGCCTCTACTCACCGAGACACCTTCGCAGCCTCCGACCGCTTTCACCCCTGACCAGGCCAAAAATTTTGGCCACCCTGACTCCCAAGGACCGCCATTGTTGGCCTCCCACAGAAGCATGGAGGAGAGAGGGGGAGGGGGCTGCTGAGTTGGGGGAGGGAGAGGAAGAGAAATTATGGTTAGGAGTTTTTTTTTTGGGTAGAGAGAAGAAAGAGAAAAATTAGAAAAGAGAGAGAGAGAGAGAGAGAGAGAGAGAGAGAGAGAGAGAGAGAGAGAGGGGGAGGTTTTTAATACTTCTTTTAAATTCTTGTAATACTTAAAATCGTGCAAGATATCGATATATGATTATCAAGAATTAATTCAGCCTCCAATGAGAATTACTACATCTTAATTTCCTTATAAAATTTTGTTGTAGTTCTAATATGGAACTGCAGTATATTTCGAATACGAACAACATACTACACTCAACGTATCATTCAATAAAAATTTGTATTTTTGCTAAATTAATGAGACATCTGCCAAGTATAATACTTTGGACTGTATCTCGAGTCTCGACAACTTATGGAGTTTAAAATGTGCGTATTTATTTTAATTCAAAACTGAGAAAACAAAATTGTGCAAGTGGACTTATTAATTTATTTTTAATAATTCGTTTTGTATCATATTGACAAGAAGTTTAGGACTTTAGGGGCCGACAAATAGTGGCACACGGATACCACGCGGGATTGATGTCACATTTCAACCCCACTTTTTTTCTCTTCATTCTTCAAAGCCATTGGTCGGGATAATTGACATCATCCCTTTTTAATTGCTCAAATCTTGAAAATTTTGCAATAAAGCTCCTTTATATATAAAATAGTATTTTAATTGATAAAGGGCAAAATATATAAAATTTGGACCTATCTATATTGGGCCGACTGCTCTTCTCTAAAATATTGGTGACTTGCTAAGCCCTAAAGTATTGGTGACTGCTAAGCTCAACATTTAAGCTATGACCGACTTGCCACGCTCCGGGTGGTCAACCGGGAAAGCCATGAGGAAGGAGGTCGATTGGGCCAAGTGCGTTTGGCTACAAGGGTGAGGGGTTCTCAAGATGTTTTAATACGTTGGCCGAGGTGGTTTAGCCACGATGGTCCGAGGTGTCTCAGTCGGTTCGGAACCAAGGTCTTAGTGGCGTAAAATTAGGGTTTTTAGGAGATCCGATCCTAACCTAATGATGGCTCGACACCAAATCGTAACTTAATCACGGATTTTACGAAAACCCTAATCCTAGCTAAGGTATAAAAGCCCAAGTCCAGGTTCATTCTAAACCTAATCTCATTTTTTACTTTCACAATATATTTTTTCGCCTCTTGCTTCTCTTCCAAGTCACCGACTTAAGATCGGGAAGGTACGCGAGTCCCCCCTCGGCCCCCTTTGTGCAGGATTTACGGAGGAGTTCAACTTGGAAATTGATTGGCGAGAGGAAGACGTTTTTGGGAGCAACAAGTGGCGCCGTCTGTTGGAATATTGAGCGGAGATGTGAGCTTCAAGTGATGGTTATGGAAGATATCAGGATAAATTTGGAAGATGATCTCAACCGTATGCCGTTGGGAGATACTCCGGCGGAGTTACGCAAGAAGATGTTAGGCCTCCACCTCCGCCACCCACGGTGGAGGGACGGAGGCGCGGTTTCAGTCGGAGTAGATGGACAAACACCCGTATGTCCGGTGGGAGTGTTGATTTGGGCCCAATGTTCTTTGAACAATTGAGTGGTTTCATTACTGGTCGTTGAGCAAACGGTGGAAAGACGGCCGAGAGAGATACTTCCGCCACCAACTCACTTTGTGGTCCCTCCTCCGTTGGTCCCTCCTCTCGTGGTCCCCCAGAGGTCGGGGATGAGGTCGGCGGCCGGTGGTGGCGAAAGAGTGCATTCGTCGAGGCGGAGCCCACATCAACCGAGGATCGGGATCGGTCGAGCGGATGGATGACCTCCATCGTGAAGTGAGGATATTCGTAGGAGGGTGGCAAGAGCGCCGAGCGGCTTCGGTCAGTGCGGAGGAACTCCCTTCTCGGATGAAGTGATGGCGGATGAGCTCCCATCCTCCTACCGAGCTCGAGTTATGAATATGATGGCACCACGGACTCATGGGATCATCTCTGTCGTTTCGAGAATGCCGCTTTGCTACACGGAGTTCACGGATGGCGTGATGTGTAGAGTCTTCCCTACCACTGACGGTCACCAACAACGGTTTAGCTTGCTTCCGTGCTTTATCGAAATTTTGATGACTTGATTCGGCATTTCGCAATCAGTTCACGAGCCGTCGTAAGTACCAAAAAGCGCCCTAACTCTATTTAGCATCAAGCGAGGGAAGGAGAGGGACTTTGAGTTATATACGAGAGGTTCACCGCTGCGGCAAAGTTGGAGGTGCCTTTGGCTAGTCCGGAAATTTTGGCTAATGCCCTAGCTCGGGGCCCGAAAGATGGAGAGTTTTGAATCCTTGGTGATAGAGCCGGCTAAGACCTATGATGAGTTGTTAGCTCGAGCGGAGAGGTATATTAACCCCGGGAAGAGGCGAGGAAAATGAAGAGGAGGAAGTAGAGAAAATGAGAGATAGGAAAAGAAGATCGGGAGGATACGAGATCTCGGAAGAAACCGAGGTCTAAGGCAGCGATGGATGGACGACCAAGGTACGAGAAGTATACGCCGTTGGCCATCCTCAAGGCGAGGTGCTCATAGCTATTGAGAGGCACCCCGACACGAGGTGGCCAAAGGCACATGCGGAGGCACCGGTAAAGCGAAGTGCAAGGAGTTTTATAGGTTCCATAATGAGTATGGACACACAACCGATCGATGCACGCACCGAGGGATGAAATTGAGAGGCTCATTCAGGCAAGTCATCTCAAGGAAATTGTGTACATCGACAAAAAGGAGAAAAAGGGGAGTATAAGAGGGACAACCGGGGTTATCATCAACCTCGGCGGGAGCTGGAGCGGGGGGGAGGAAAGGGAGGAGCTACCTCCACCTCCGCCCCACCTCGGCGAGAGGTCATCCGGATGATAGTTGGAGGGCCGACGGAAGGAGATTCTAGGAGAGCTCGGAAGAATTATGTGAGAGCAAAGAAAGCACCGGATCGGGTGCAAGAACAAGCGAAAGTGAACAGTCGGACGAGCCAAGTATCCAGTTTAGGTAGGAGGATAGCAAGTGTATTGTGACACCTCATAGCGATTCTTTCGTGATCATAGCGGCGATACAGGAGCTCGGTGGACATCCTATTTTACGATTGCTGAGAAAGATGGATCTCCGGTCGGGCCGAGCGGTGGACACGGCGTTGGTCGGATTTTCGGAGGAATGATCCAACCAATAGGTATGATTACTTTACTGTCTCTTTGGGTAAGAGCCTAATCGTAAAACTAGGATGATTCGATTTTTGATAGTAGATGCACCTTCTTCGAATAATGCTATGTTGGGTAGGCGTCATTAAATGCTTTTCAAGTGTGGTGTTGGTGTACCATTTGAAAATGAAGTTCCTATGGGGAAAGAGGTAGGTGAGGTCGGCGGAGATCGATACATGGCTAGAAGGCTATATGTGGAGAGTATTCAAAAGGCGGAGAGGGGGAATGTTTTTGATGATGATAAAAATAGAGATAAAATGATTAGACTTGATGAGCGGTGGAGCATGTCGGCTAATGAGGAGATGATGGTGGTTGAGTGGTCTTGGGTGACCCCGATAAGGTCACCAAGATCGGAAAGGATTATCGATGAATTGAGGGAAGAGTGGTGGAGTGTTTAAGGAGTAATGTGGATGTGTTTGCTTGGACACGAGAGGACTTGGTGGGGATCGATCCAAGCATAATCGAGCATAAAGCTTAATGTTAATCCATCATATAAGCCCATAAAGCAAAAAGAAAAGAAATTTCGGTCCTAAGAAGGATGCTATAATTCGAGCGGAGGTGCGAGAGGTTGTTGAAAACGGGCATATCAAAGAAATTCGAGTTTAAAGTAATGGTTGTCCAACGCAGGATCTTGGTGCCAAAAACGGAGGATGATTGGCGCATGTGTGTGAATTTTAGGGACTTGAACCGGGCTTGCCCAAAGGATTACTATCTGTTGCCCCGAATCGATCGAACTTGTGGATTCGACGTCGAGTGCGAATTGCTTAGTATGATGGATGCATCGCAAGGCTATCACCGGATCAAGCTAGCAGAGAAGGACCAAAAAGGGTGAGCTTCACCACCTCCTTTGACACCTTTTGCTATGTAGTAATCTTTGTTCGGGTTGAAGAATGCGGGAGCCACATACCGAGGTTGGTGGATAAGATGTTTGAGGGGCTCGGGAGAAAAATGGAAGTATACATGGATGACATGTTGGTTAAAAGTATGAAGGCCGTGGATCATGTGCGTGACCTGGCGACACATTTGACACTTTGAGAAAGTACGAGATGAAGCTCAACCCTAGGAAATGTGCTTTTGGTGTGAGGTCGGGAAAGTTCTTGGGGTATATGGTGACGGAGAAAGGAATAGAGGCTAATCCGAGAGAAGGTCGAGCCATTAGAGAGATGTTACCACCTCGGGATGCAAATGAATTATAGTGTTTGACAGTCGGTGGCATCCCCGAACCGGTTTATTTCACGCCCTGGAGAGAGGAGTTTGCCCTTCTTCAAAGTGTTGAGGAAGGCCAAAAATTTTGTTTGGGATGAGGATTGTCGAGGAGGGCTTTCGAGGATTTGAAAACTTATTTGGCCGATTTGTCACTATTAACTAAGCATCACGGGAGAACCCTTGTACTTATACCTTTCGGTGGGAGAGCAAGGGGTTAGCACGGTCTCGATCGAGAGGAGAGGTCGGTTGAAGCGGTGTATTATGTCGATAAGGTATTAAGGAATGCCAAACTATGGTATGCGAGAGATCGAGAAGGCGGGCTTAGCCTTGGTAATGATCGCAAGGAGACTTCGATTGTATTTTCTATCGCACAAGGTTATCGTCCGAACTAATCTTACATTGAGAAATGTGATGAGCAAGCCCGAGGTGGCGGGAAGATGGTGAAGTAGGCTATTGAATGAAGCGAGTATGATATCGAGTTCGAGAACAGGTCGGCCATTAAAGCTCAGGCTTTGGCGGATTTTGTTCAAGAATCGATAAGGGATGATAGTGGAGAAGGAGCTTGGGTGATTTATGTGGATGGTTCAGTAGGGAGCTCGGGCTGTGGTGCTGGTATTGTCCTAATCAGCCCACAAGGGGTAGAAAATGATTTTGCTGTAAGGTTGGAGTTCAAGCTATCCAATAATGAGGCGGAGTATGAAGCATTTATTAGAGGGATGCAAATGGCCATTGAGATGGGGGCTACTAGAATGGTTATTTACATGGATTCTCAGCTCGTTCATAAGCAAGTTACTGGGGAATTTGAAGTTAGGGAGGAAAGGATGAAGAGGTATGTTGAAGCATACTGAGCTTTAGAAGGAAAGGTGAAAGAGATCAAGATCGTCAGGTCTCGAGGGCGGAGAATGGTCGGGCGGATTTCTTAGCAAAGATGGCCAGCTCGGCCTCGGAGAATCAAGCCAAGCAAATCACGCTTTTGATGGCAAGAGAGATCTTTGGGTATGGAGATTGGAGAGATTGAAGAAAAAGAGGATTGGAGGTCGTTTGTCATGCTTTATCCGAAAGAGGGAGTCTTTGTCGGGAGGTAGGCGTGAAGCGGCTCGGTGAAAATTAGGCGACACGTTTTGCATTATCGGGGACAAGTTATACAAGAGAGGCTTCTCCATGCCTTTATAGAGGTGTTTAAGTGGAGAAGAATGCGTATGTCTTGAGAGAGATGCACGAAGGGTGTTGTGGAAACCATATGGGAGCAAAAATCTTGATGAAAAAGGTCTTGAGGCGGGGTATTTTCGGCCTTACTTGAAAGAGGAAGAGAGAAGCTAGTGAGAGCGTGTGAGAAGTGCGATTCATGCACCTTTGATACATCATCCGCAGAGGAGCTCATGAGTATGAGCTCGGCATGTCATTTTGCAAAATGGGGTATTGACATCGTGGGTCCCTTTCCTCCGGCTTCAGTCGAGAAAATTCTTGATTGTGGCGATTGATTATTTTAGCAAGTAGGTGGAAGCAGAGCCCTTGCTAAAATAAATGAGGATGCACGATGATGAAGTTCATCCGCGAGAATATTGCATGCCGATATGGAACACCTCGGATCTTGATATCGGATAATGGAACGCAATTCGCGGGGGCAGGGATCCGAGCTTGGTGTGAGGAGTTGAAGATCAAGCAAAATTTCACGTTGGTGGCTCACCCACGAGGCGATGGGGTGTGGAGGTCACTAATAGAATCTTGGTCCAAGGAATCAAAGCTCGGCTTGAAAAGGCGGGAGGTGCATGGGTTCAAGAGCTCGATTCGGTATTGTGGGCTTATCGAACTAATCCAAAGGAGGCAACATGTGAAACTCCATTTAGCTTGGTGTATGGAATGGATCTTTGTTATATACCGGAGATCGGAATGGAGACTCATCGGATTCAAAATTTTGATGAAAATGCCAATGAGATGATGATCTAAGAAGCGTTGGATACTATTAATGAGAAAAGAGAGATGACATTTTTGCGGATGGAACGAACACGAGGAAGGATCAAGGCAACGATGAAAAGAAAGTGATGAGGAGGGCCTTCCAAGTCGGAGACCTGGTTACGAGAATGTCGGATCTAGCAAGAATAAGGGGAAGGCCGGATGCAATTGGGAAAGGCCACCTCGGTGGCGAAAATGGGCGGGGAGGTGCATATGAGCCGGAGGAACTGGATGGGCGAAAGCTCCGAGGGCATGGAATAGTTGCAATTTAAAGAAAGATCATTCCTAGAATGGGAGAATCTCTTATGTCTTGAAATTACTCGTTTTGAATGAAATGATTTGCTTCCCTAATACATGAGTTCGGAAATAAGTTGGTGAAAATTGACAAGTATTTGGAGCTCGGCTCGAGCTAGTCTCCAAATACTTGGGGCCACGAGGCCATGCAAGGAGCTCGGCCCGAGCGACCTTCATTTGATGAGAAATCGACAAGTATTTGGAGCTCGGCTCGAGCTAGTCTCCAAATACTTGGGGCCACGAGGCCATGCAAGGAGCTCGGCCCGAGCTTCCTTTTGATGAAATCGACAAGTATTTGGAGCTCGGCTCGAGCTAGTCTCCAAATACTAGAGGCCACGAGGCCATGCAAGGAGCTCGGCCCAAAGCTTTCTTTGATGAAGTCGACAAGTATTTGGAGCTCACTCGAGCTAGTCTCCAAATACTTGGGGCCACGAGGCCATGCAAGGAGATCGGCCCGAGCCATCTTTCTTTGATGAAGTCGACAAGTGTTTGGAGCTCGGCTCGAGCTAGTCTCCAAATACTTGGGGCCATGTTAGAGATTTTTCTAACCGCAAGTCTACGGTGTCAAGTTTTAATATAGAGAAGTAAGGTTGTCGAATCCACAGGAATAATTATCGAATTATTGCTAAGTACTATAATATAGTAGTCTAACTTTATTTAGAAATTCAATATATGATGGAGTTGATTATACTAAAAATACTAAAAATAAATCAAGAATATGAAAATATCAATGAGTTTATCCAAATGATTAAATGAATTCTAGAGGTATGATGAATCTAGTTATCCCTTATGTTGTCAATATGGTTTATCAATCATCAATTATCAATTTATAAGTCAAGATTTCTACAATAATCATTCCCTCTCTCAAGTGCTAAATGATTTTAGATTCAATTGGGAAATCAATATCTCTATAAAAATCACCAATTAAAATCTCAATAAAAGCTATGAATCTTGATAAATGACTTCAAAGGATTCATAAATCTCTCAATTCTATGAAATCCTAGGTTATGCTATTCCAAGGTCATGTATTCAATTACCTCTCTCAAGTGTCAAATCAAATACACCAAACAATCTAAATTATTGATCAAGTAATTTAGAAGAATAGATCCAAATAGCACAAATAAATTGATAGATCTAGATTGACAAACCACAATCTCAAAACATAAGTTCAAACATAAATTACATCAATCCTCTAGAATTATAGTGTTTAGCTCATGATTAAAGAAAATGAATCCATGAAAATACAACAATACATCTTACAAGATATGAAGAAAGCAACAAAATAAGAACAAGAGTTGAGGGATCTTCTCTATTTCTAGATGATAGAAGCCTCCAATCTTCTTCTCCAAATTCTTCTCAAAATGCTCAAATTCTTCTTCCTTGTCTTGTAGCTGTTTTTATTGCCTTCCCAAGGGTTCCAAGATGCCCCAATTTCAAGCCCCAAGGATGGTATTTATAGTACACAAAAAGTCTAAGAAAAAGGTGAAGAAACATAGTAATTTCCGCCTCGGGCGCGCTGCGGCGCCGGGATGGGCGCTGCGCCCAACCATGTCATACGCACAAAAAACCCGCCCCGGGCGCTGCAGCTGGCGTTAGGCGCTGCAGCGCCGCTAACCAAGAAAAACACCGTCGCCTGTCTCGGGCGCTGCAGCGCTCGCCGGTTTTTTCACCCACCAAATGTCCGAATTTGATTTTGAGCCCTTCATCAAAGTTGTAGCCCTATCTCTTAGCTTTCCATAGCCACTTGAATCATCTCAATATCAATTTTGTAGAGAGAGTTATGGCCAAAATACGAAACGCTGCCAGTAATAGAAATTTCAAACGCGTTTGGACGATTCTTCAAATCAATCTCTCGTTGTTTGTTTGTTTGTACTTCTTTTGATACACGATTCATTACTATGACTATAAACTCAATATAATTAGCTCTCAACATGGCTTGGCTACTCAAATGACTCAAAATAATGAAAAACAACACAAAACTCAAGTCTAGGAAGCCCAAATCAATGGTATAAAATCAAGTGAACAAATACCCCCAAACTTAAACTGTTGGCCGTCCGGTCAACACTTTTAAAAACAATACAAAACATGACTGGGAGTAATGAAAAGTAGAACGCACAATAACTCCATAAAATTCGTATTGTTCATCATAGGTGTCAAGCAACGAATCAACCAAGCCGCAAACATCTAACATAGAGCATACATCAAGGAAACCATGGTAAATGCTAAGAATCACGTCTCTCAAAGATCAAGTGTATACTCTCATCTCGAATGAATATAGGACGTGTTTACGCTCAAATCAATTCAATGTCGCAAAATTACTATAGGCTTGCAATTTGTCTCATATCTCCACCACTAGAATGTATGCAATTTGTGAATCAAAAAGGACTTTTTTTTCTTTGGTTGTAATGAAGGTTCTTTGGTTAGGGTAGGAAAATATGGATAGAGTGACTCAAACTCGAGGCGTATAGACCGGTGAGCATATAAGTCATCTACATTAAAGCTCAATATGCTACTCAAACCATCTCTCATTTTCATCAACTCCTCTTATCTCCATCTCCTTTCTTTCTTTTGAGAATCACCTCAAATTACAATCCTTAGCCCCCAAGTTCATTTAAATGAAACTCATTTACAAAGCCGATTTTTTTTTCTTTCAACATTTATACGAGTTTTCAACACTTTATTTCTCCTCCTTTTCTTCCTCTTTGTTCCCATCGATCAACTCTAATACCATCTTCTAAAATTTTGATTTCACTCATTCACCCTTATTCAATCCCTTTACTTAATGCTATACGCTCAAGTTTTGGGTAAAAGATTTATCAAGTTTAAGGCTTGAATTGTGGCTATCAAAAATTAGGCAATAGGCTCAAGTTGGCTAACTAGGGATTTCAATATCATCATTAGGTAAGCAAAAGGCTTGAATGGCTAACAAAAATGACCTTTGATCATTTTCACATTTCGCATACAACATGTGACCTTGACAGAGATACCGTGAGCAAGTTCTAGAATTCTAACAACATGAATGAAACACTCAAATCATCAACAAGATCGCATAATGTGAAAGCAATAAAGGCTCAAAAGCTCACAGCTTGCAAATACGTAATTCAAAAGCATCAAACCATGTTTTCAATATCCACATGCTCAATATCATTTATTCATGGCTCAATCAACTCATGCTCAACACTCAATCCAAACAATACAAAATTTTCAAAATCAATCACAAGTTACAATCAAGAGATTAACTCACTCCCTAAAATCTATGAAAGCAATAAACATGCTAAAATCAGTAAACATGCTACTAATGCAAATGCAACTTAAAATGCTCTACATGCAACTATATGAAAACACACAAACAAATGCAAATTTTTTTTTACACACTTCAAATCAAAATACTCACACATTTCAAATCAAAATACTAACTCTCCCCCAAACTTGAATGAAATTATATCGAAACAAGGAAAAGATAGAATTTCAAGAAAGAAAAATGTGAAGTTACCATTGGGTTGCCTCCCAACAAGCGCTAGATTTACCGTCTATAGCTCGACGTATGAATTGGTGCCTCCTTGAATGCATATATTAGCTGCTTTGGGTCATGGTCAAGTGCCATATTTGCCTTACTTGCACCTAATAATGCATACTTGGGGTGTCCAAGCAAGGATTTGAGTCCTGGCGTAGGGAATATCTTGATCCGGTTTACGTGTATGTTGTTCGTTTGCATACGTATGATCGTATTTTCTCGCTCGGGAACAACTTTCTTATAATATCTCGCACGAACGCGCTCATTCGTACACGCTTGGGTTGTGTGTTCCTTATCCTGTTTTTGTTCCTTTTCGCCACATACTATTTGACCGTGCATAGACATACAATCTGTGTGGTTCGAACTTTCTTGCTCTTCCAGGATCTTCAACTCCTCGTATTCGGTATCATTCCTTCGATGAATGACACTATATTGTTCCTTCGAGTTGGCTTGGTGGTGCTTAAAAATTGGCTCTTTTGATGTTGCCCACCAACTATTGTAACTAATTGGCCCATTTGAGTCTCGAGATTTTTCAATTGTGAATCCATAGTATTGGCCAATTGTGTCAATTGCAACTTCATCTTGTCCATCTTTGCTTCGTTTTTGGTAAGGCTATTTCCCATTTCCCTCATGAATAAATTTATTTGACTCATAAATGAAGTCGTTTGATTCATGAATGAAATGAGGGCGTCTTCCAAAGATGGTTTTGCCTCTTCCATCCGAATAGGTGCACCTATACCAATTCAAAGAAACAAATCAAGCATTGTAGAAGTAGAATTTACAAAAGAAAAATGAAATAAAAATAAAAAAAAAAAAAAATGTCTAAATTAAGAATAATTCTATCTATCGCAATATTAGCACCAAAAATTGTATTAGTCCCCGGCAACGGCGCCAAAAACTTGTTAGAGATTTTTCTAACCGCAAGTCTACGGTGTCAAGTTTTAATATAGAGAAGTAAGGTTGTCGAATCCACAGGGAATAATTATCGAATTATTGCTAAGTACTATAATATAGTAGTTTAACTTTATTTAGAAATTCAATATATGATGGAGTTGATTATACTAAAAATACTAAAAATAAATCAAGAATATGAAAATATCAATGAGTTTATCCAAATGATTAAATGAATTCTAGAGGTATGATGAATCTAGTTATCCCTTATGTTGTCAATATGGTTTATCAATCATCAATTATCAATTTATAAGTCAAGATTTCTACAATAATCATTCCTCTCTCAAGTCTAAATGATTTTAGATTCAATTGGGAAATCAATATCTCTATAAAAATCACCAATTAAAATCTCAATAAAAGCTATGAATCTTGATAAATGACTTCAAAGGATTCATAAATCTCTCAATTCTATGAAATCCAGGTTATGCTATTCCAAGGTCATGTATTCAATTACCTCTCTCAAGTGTCAAATCAAATACACCAAACAATCTAAATTATTGATCAAGTAATTTAGAAGCAATAGATCCAAATAGCACAAATAAATTGATAGATCTAGATTGACAAACCACAATCTCAAAACATAAGTTCAAACATAAATTACATCAATCCTCTAGAATTATAGTGTTTAGCTCATGATTAAAGAAAATGAATCCATGAAAATACAACAATACATCTTACAAGATATGAAGAAAGCAACAAAATAAGAACAAGAGTTGAGGATCTTCTCTATTTCTAGATGATAGAAGCCTCCAATCTTCTTCTCCAAATTCTTCTCAAAATGCTCAAATTCTTCTTCCTTGTCTTGTAGCTGTTTTTATTGCCTTCCCAAGGGTTCCAAGATGCCCCAATTTCAAGCCCCAAGGATGGTATTTATAGTACACAAAAAGTCTAAGAAAAAGGTGAAGAAACATAGTAATTTCCGCCTCGGGCGCTGGGCGCTGGGATGGCGCTGCGGCCCAACCATGTCATACGCACAAAAACCCGCCCGGGCGCTGCAGCGCCCGCCTAACCAAGAAAAACACCGTCGCCCTGTCTCGGGCGCTGCAGCGCTCGCCCGGTTTTTTCACCCACCAAATGTCCGAATTTGATTTTGAGCCCTTCATCAAAGTTGTAGCCCTATCTCTTAGCTTTCCATAGCCACTTGAATCATCTCAATATCAATTTTGTAGAGAGAGTTATGGCCAAAATACGAAACGCTGCCAGTAATAGAAATTTCAAACGCGTTTGGGCGTTTCTTCAAATCAATCTCTCGTTGTTTGTTTGTTTGTACTTCTTTTGATACACGATTCATTACTATGACTATAAACTCAATATAATTAGCTCTCAACATGGATTGGCTACTCAAATGACTCAAAATAATGAAAAACAACACAAAACTCAAGTCTAGGAAGCCCAAATCAATGGTATAAAATCAAGTGAACAAATACCCCCAAACTTAAACTGTTGGCCGTCCGGTCAACACTTTTAAAAACAATACAAAACATGACTGGGAGTAATGAAAAGTAGAACGCACAATAACTCCATAAAATTCGTATTGTTCATCATAGGTGTCAAGCAACGAATCAACCAAGCCGCAAACATCTAACATAGAGCATACATCAAGGAAACCATGGTAAATGCTAAGAATCACGTCTCTCAAAGATCAAGTGTATACTCTCATCTCGAATGAATATAGGACGTGTTTACGCTCAAATCAATTCAATGTCGCAAAATTACTATAGGCTTGCAATTTGTCTCATATCTCCACCACTAGAATGTATGCAATTTGTGAATCAAAAAGGACTTTTTCTTTGGTTGTAATGAAGGTTCTTTGGTTAGGGTAGGAAAATATGGATAGAGTGACTCAAACTCGAGCGTATAGACCGGTGAGCATATAAGTCATCTACATTAAAGCTCAATATGCTACTCAAACCATCTCTCATTTTCATCAACTCCTCTTATCTCCATCTCCTTTCTTTCTTTTGAGAATCACCTCAAATTACAATCCTTAGCCCCCAAGTTCATTTAAATGAAACTCATTTACAAAGCCGATTTTTCTTTCAACATTTATACGAGTTTTCAACACTTTATTTCTCCTCCTTTTCTTCCTCTTTGTTCCCATCGATCAACTCTAATACCATCTTCTAAAATTTTGATTTCACTCATTCACCCTTATTCAATCCCTTTACTTAATGCTATACGCTCAAGTTTTGGGTAAAAGATTTATCAAGTTAAGGCTTGAATTGTGGCTATCAAAAATTAGGCAATAGGCTCAAGTTGGCTAACTAGGGATTTCAATATCATCATTAGGTAAGCAAAAGGCTTGAATGGCTAACAAAAATGACCTTTGATCATTTTCACATTTCGCATACAACATGTGACCTTGACAGAGATACCGAGCAAGTTCTAGAATTCTAACAACATGAATGAAACACTCAAATCATCAACAAGACTCGCATAATGTGAAAGCAATAAAGGCTCAAAAGCTCACGAGGCTTGCAAATACGTAATTCAAAAGCATCAAACCATGTTTTCAATATCCACATGCTCAATATCATTTATTCATGGCTCAATCAACTCATGCTCAACACTCAATCCAAACAATACAAAATTTTCAAAATCAATCACAAGTTACAATCAAGAGATTAACTCACTCCCTAAAATCTATGAAAGCAATAAACATGCTAAAACTGTAAACATGCTACTAATGCAAATGCAACTTAAAATGCTCTACATGCAACTATATGAAAACACACAAACAAATGCAAATTTTTTTTTTACACACTTCAAATCAAAATACTCACACATTTCAAATCAAAATACTAACTCTCCCCCCAAACTTGAATGAAATTATATCGAAACAAGGGAAAAGATAGAATTCAAGAAAGAAAAAATGTGAAGTTACCATTGGGTTGCCTCCCAACAAGCGCTAGATTTACCGTCTATAGCTCGACGTATGAATTGGTGCCTCCCTTGAATGCATATATTAGCTGCTTTGGGTCATGGTCAAGTGCCATATTTGCCTTACTTGCACCTAATAATGCATACTTGGGGTGTCAAGCAAGGATTTGAGTCTGGCGTAGGAATATCTTGACCGGTTTACGTGTATGTTGTTCGTTTGCATACGTATGATCGTATTTTTCTCGTTCGGGAACAACTTTCTTATAATATCTCGCACGAACTGCTCATTCGTACACGCTTGGGTTGTGTGTTCCTTATCCTGTTTTTGTTCCTTTTCGGCCGCCACATACTATTTGACCGTGCATAGACATACAATGCGTGTGTGGTTCGAACTTTCTTGCTCTTCCAGGATCTTCAACTCCTCGTATTCGGTATCATTCCTTCGATGAATGACACTTTATATTGTTCCTTGAGTTGGCTTGGTGGTGCTTAAAAATTGGCTCTTTTGATGTTGCCCACCAACTATTGTAACTAATTGGCCCATTTGAGTCTCGAGATTTTTCAATTGTGAATCCATAGTATTGGCCAATTGTGTCAATTGTAACTTCATCTTGTCCATCTTTGCTTCGTTTTTGGTAAGGCTATTTCCCATTTCCCTCATGAATAAATTTATTTGACTCATAAATGAAGTCGTTTGATTCATGAATGAAATGAGGGCGTCTTCCAAAGATGGTTTTGCCTCTTCCATCCGAATAGGTGTACCTATACCAATTCAAAGAAACAAATCAAGCATTGTAGAAGTAGAATTTACAAAAGAAAAATGAAATAAAAATAAAAAAAAATAAAAAAAATGTCTAAATTAAGAATAATTCTATCTATCGCAATATTAGCACCAAAAATTGTATTAGTCCCCCAAACAGCGCGCCAAAAACTTGTTAGAGATTTTTCTAACCGCAAGTCTACGGTGTCAAGTTTTAATATAGAGAAGTAAGGTTGTCGAATCCACAGGGGAATAATTATCGAATTATTGCTAAGTACTATAATATAGTAGTCTAACTTTATTTAGAAATTCAATATATGATGGAGTTGATTATACTAAAAATACTAAAAATAAATCAAGAATATGAAAATATCAATGAGTTTATCCAAATGATTAAATGAATTCTAGAGGTATGATGAATCTAGTTATCCCTTATGTTGTCAATATGGTTTATCAATCATCAATTATCAATTTATAAGTCAAGATTTCTACAATAATCATTCCCTCTCTCAAGTCTTTAAATGATTTTAGATTCAATTGGGAAATCAATATCTCTATAAAAATCACCAATTAAAATCTCAATAAAAGCTATGAATCTTGATAAATGACTTCAAAGGATTCATAAATCTCTCAATTCTATGAAATCCTAGGTTATGCTATTCCAAGGTCATGTATTCAATTACCTCTCTCAAGTGTCAAATCAAATACACCAAACAATCTAAATTATTGATCAAGTAATTTAGAAGCAATAGATCCAAATAGCACAAATAAATTGATAGATCTAGATTGACAAACCACAATCTCAAAACATAAGTTCAAACATAAATTACATCAATCCTCTAGAATTATAGTGTTTAGCTCATGATTAAAGAAAATGAATCCATGAAAATACAACAATACATCTTACAAGATATGAAGAAAGCAACAAAATAAGAACAAGAGTTGAGGATCTTCTCTATTTCTAGATGATAGAAGCCTCCAATCTTCTTCTCCAAATTCTTCTCAAAATGCTCAAATTCTTCTTCCTTGTCTTGTAGCTGTTTTATTGCCTTCCCAAGGGTTCCAAGATGCCCCAATTTCAAGCCCCAAGGATGGTATTTATAGTACACAAAAAGTCTAAGAAAAAGGTGAAGAAACATAGTAATTTCCGCCTCGGGCGCTGCGGGCCGGGATGGCGCTGCGGCGCCAACCATGTCATACGCACAAAAAACCCGCCCGGGCGCTGCAGCGGGCGTTAGGCGCTGCGGCGCCCGCCTAACCAAGAAAAACACGTCGCCTGTCTCGGGGCTGCAGCGCTCGCCGGTTTTTCACCCACCAAATGTCCGAATTTGATTTTGAGCCCTTCATCAAAGTTGTAGCCCTATCTCTTAGCTTTCCATAGCCACTTGAATCATCTCAATATCAATTTTGTAGAGAGTTATGGCCAAAATACGAAACGCTGCCAGTAATAGAAATTTCAAACGCGTTTGGACGATTCTTCAAATCAATCTCTCGTTGTTTGTTTGTTTGTACTTCTTTTGATACACGATTCATTACTATGACTATAAACTCAATATAATTAGCTCTCAACATGGCTTGGCTACTCAAATGACTCAAAATAATGAAAAACAACACAAAACTCAAGTCTAGGAAGCCCAAATCAATGGTATAAAATCAAGTGAACAAATACCCCCAAACTTAAACTGTTGGCCGTCCCGGTCAACACTTTTAAAAACAAGACAAAACATGACTGGGAGTAATGAAAAGTAGAACGCACAATAACTCCATAAAATTCGTATTGTTCATCATAGGTGTCAAGCAACGAATCAACCAAGCCGCAAACATCTAACATAGAGCATACATCAAGGAAACCATGGTAAATGCTAAGAATCACGTCTCTCAAAGATCAAGTGTATACTCTCATCTCGAATGAATATAGGACGTGTTTACGCTCAAATCAATTCAATGTCGCAAAATTACTATAGGCTTGCAATTTGTCTCATATCTCCACCACTAGAATGTATGCAATTTGTGAATCAAAAAGGACTTTTTTCTTTGGTTGTAATGAAGGTTCTTTGGTTAGGGTAGGAAAATATGGATAGAGTGACTCAAACTCGGCGTATAGACCGGTGAGCATATAAGTCATCTACATTAAAGCTCAATATGCTACTCAAACCATCTCTCATTTTCATCAACTCTCTTATCTCCATCTCCTTTCTTTCTTTTGAGAATCACCTCAAATTACAATCCTTAGCCCCCAAGTTCATTTAAATGAAACTCATTTACAAAGCCGATTTTTCTTTCAACATTTATACGAGTTTTCAACACTTTATTTCTCCTCCTTTTCTTCCTCTTTGTTCCCATCGATCAACTCTAATACCATCTTCTAAAATTTTGATTTCACTCATTCACCCTTATTCAATCCCTTTACTTAATGCTATACGCTCAAGTTTTGGGTAAAAGATTTATCAAGTTAAGGCTTGAATTGTGGCTATCAAAAATTAGGCAATAAGCTCAAGTTGGCTAACTAGGGATTTCAATATCATCATTAGGTAAGCAAAAGGCTTGAATGGCTAACAAAAATGACCTTTGATCATTTTCACATTTCGCATACAACATGTGACCTTGAGAGATACGAGCAAGTTCTAGAATTCTAACAACATGAATGAAACACTCAAATCATCAACAAGACTGCATAATGTGAAAGCAATAAAGGCTCAAAAGCTCATGGAGCTTGCAAATACGTAATTCAAAAGCATCAAACCATGTTTTCAATATCCACATGCTCAATATCATTTATTCATGGCTCAATCAACTCATGCTCAACACTCAATCCAAACAATACAAAATTTTCAAAATCAATCACAAGTTACAATCAAGAGATTAACTCACTCCCTAAAATCTATGAAAGCAATAAACATGCTAAAAAGCGTAAACATGCTACTAATGCAAATGCAACTTAAAATGCTCTACATGCAACTATATGAAAACACACACAAACAAATGCAAATTTTTTTTTACACACTTCAAATCAAAATACTCACACATTTCAAATCAAAATACTAACTCTCCCCCAAACTTGAATGAAATTATATCGAAACAAGGGAAAAGATAGAATTTCAAGAAAAAAAATGTGAAGTTACCATTGGGTTGCCTCCCAACAAGCGCTAGATTTACCGTCTATAGCTCGACGTATGAATTGGTGCCTCCCTTGAATGCATATATTAGCTGCTTTGGGTCATGGTCAAGTGCCATATTTGCTTTACTTGCACCTAATAATGCATACTTGGGGTGTCAAGCAAGGATTTGAGTCTGGCGTAGGAATATCTTGATCCGGTTTACGTGTATGTTGTTCGTTTGCATACGTATGATCAGTATTTTTCTCGTTCTGGAACAACTTTCTTATAATATCTCGCATTTAACCGCTCATTCGTACACGCTTGGGTTGTGTGTTCCTTATCCTGTTTTTGTTCCTTTTCGGCGCCACATACTATTTGACCGTGCATAGACATACAATCGTGTGTGGTTACGAACTTTCTTGCTCTTCCAGGATCTTCAACTCCTCGTATTCGGTATCATTCCTTCGATGAATGACACTATATTGTTCCTTCGAGTTGGCTTGGTGGTGCTTAAAAATTGGCTCTTTTGATGTTGCCCACCAACTATTGTAACTAATTGGCCCATTTGAGTCTCGAGATTTTTCAATTGTGAATCCATAGTATTGGCCAATTGTGTCAATTGTAACTTCATCTTGTCCATCTTTGCTTCGTTTTTGGTAAGGCTATTTCCCATTTCCCTCATGAATAAATTTATTTGACTCATAAATGAAGTCGTTTGATTCATGAATGAAATGAGGGCGTCTTCCAAAGATGGTTTTGCCTCTTCCATCCGAATAGGTGTACCTATACCAATTCAAAGAAACAAATCAAGCATTGTAGAAGTAGAATTTACAAAAGAAAAATGAAATAAAAATAAAAAAAAAAAAAAAAATGTCTAAATTAAGAATAATTCTATCTATCGCAATATTAGCACCAAAAATTGTATTAGTCCCTGAAACATGGCGCCAAAAACTTGTTAGAGATTTTTCTAACCGCAAGTCTACGGTGTCAAGTTTTAATATAGAGAAGTAAGGTTGTCGAATCCACAGGGAATAATTATCGAATTATTGCTAAGTACTATAATATAGTAGTCTAACTTTATTTAGAAATTCAATATATGATGGAGTTGATTATACTAAAAATACTAAAAATAAATCAAGAATATGAAAATATCAATGAGTTTATCCAAATGATTAAATGAATTCTAGAGGTATGATGAATCTAGTTATCCCTTATGTTGTCAATATGGTTTATCAATCATCAATTATCAATTTATAAGTCAAGATTTCTACAATAATCATTCCCTCTCTCAAGTCTTTAAATGATTTTAGATTCAATTGGGAAATCAATATCTCTATAAAAATCACCAATTAAAATCTCAATAAAAGCTATGAATCTTGATAAATGACTTCAAAGGATTCATAAATCTCTCAATTCTATGAAATCCTAGGTTATGCTATTCCAAGGTCATGTATTCAATTACCTCTCTCAAGTGTCAAATCAAATACACCAAACAATCTAAATTATTGATCAAGTAATTTAGAAGCAATAGATCCAAATAGCACAAATAAATTGATAGATCTAGATTGACAAACCACAATCTCAAAACATAAGTTCAAACATAAATTACATCAATCCTCTAGAATTATAGTGTTTAGCTCATGATTAAAGAAAATGAATCCATGAAAATACAACAATACATCTTACAAGATATGAAGAAAGCAACAAAATAAGAACAAGAGTTGAGGGATCTTCTCTATTTCTAGATGATAGAAGCCTCCAATCTTCTTCTCCAAATTCTTCTCAAAATGCTCAAATTCTTCTTCCTTGTCTTGTAGCTGTTTTTATTGCCTTCCCAAGGGTTCCAAGATGCCCCGATTTCAAGCCCCAAGGATGGTATTTATAGTACACAAAAAGTCTAAGAAAAAGGTGAAGAAACATAGTAATTTCCGCCTCGGGCGCAAGGGCGCCGGGATGGCGCCGCGGGCGCCCAACCATGTCATACGCACAAAAAACCCGCCCGGGCGCTGCAGCGCGGGCGTTGAGCAGCTGCTTGGCGCCCGCTTTAACCAAGAAAAACACCGTCGCATGCCTGTCTCGGGCGCTGCAGCGCTCGCCCGGTTTTTCACCCACCAAATGTCGAATTTGATTTTGAGCCCTTCATCAAAGTTGTAGCCCTATCTCTTAGCTTTCCATAGCCACTTGAATCATCTCAATATCAATTTTGTAGAGAGAGTTATGGCCAAAATACGAAACGCTGCCAGTAATAGAAATTTCAAACGCGTTTGGGCGTTTCTTCAAATCAATCTCTCGTTGTTTGTTTGTTTGTACTTCTTTTGATACACGATTCATTACTATGACTATAAACTCAATATAATTAGCTCTCAACATGGCTTGGCTACTCAAATGACTCAAAATAATGAAAAACAACACAAAACTCAAGTCACAGGAAGCCCAAATCAATGGTATAAAATCAAGTGAACAAATACCCCAAACTTAAATGTTGGCCGTCCCAGTCAACACTTTTAAAAACAATACAAAAACATGACTGGGAGTAATGAAAAGTAGAACGCACAATAACTCCATAAAATTCGTATTGTTCATCATAGGTGTCAAGCAACGAATCAACCAAGCCGCAAACATCTAACATAGAGCATACATCAAGGAAACCATGGTAAATGCTAAGAATCACGTCTCTCAAAGATCAAGTGTATACTCTCATCTCGAATGAATATAGGACGTGTTTACGCTCAAATCAATTCAATGTCGCAAAATTACTATAGGCTTGCAATTTGTCTCATATCTCCACCACTAGAATGTATGCAATTTGTGAATCAAAAAGGACTTTTTCTTTGGTTGTAATGAAGGTTCTTTGGTTAGGGTAGGAAAATATGGATAGAGTGACTCAAACTCGGCGTATAGACCGGTGAGCATATAAGTCATCTATATTAAAGCTCAATATGCTACTCAAACCATCTCTCATTTTCATCAACTCCTCTTATCTCCATCTCCTTTCTTTCTTTTGAGAATCACCTCAAATTACAATCCTTAGCCCCCAAGTTCATTTAAATGAAACTCATTTACAAAGCCGATTTTTTTTTCAACATTTATACGAGTTTTCAACACTTTATTTCTCCTCCTTTTCTTCCTCTTTGTTCCCATCGATCAACTCTAATACCATCTTCTAAAATTTTGATTTCACTCATTCACCCTTATTCAATCCCTTTACTTAATGCTATACGCTCAAGTTTTGGGTAAAAGATTTATCAAGTTAAGGCTTGAATTGTGGCTATCAAAAATTAGGCAATAGGCTCAAGTTGGCTAACTAGGGATTTCAATATCATCATTAGGTAAGCAAAAGGCTTGAATGGCTAACAAAAATGACCTTTGATCATTTTCACATTTCGCATACAACATGTGACCTTGACGAGAGATACGAGCAAGTTCTAGAATTCTAACAACATGAATGAAACACTCAAATCATCAACAAGATCGCATAATGTGAAAGCAATAAAGGCTCAAAAGCTCACAGGCTTGCAAATACGTAATTCAAAAGCATCAAACCATGTTTTCAATATCCACATGCTCAATATCATTTATTCATGGCTCAATCAACTCATGCTCAACACTCAATCCAAACAATACAAAATTTTCAAAATCAATCACAAGTTACAATCAAGAGATTAACTCACTCCCTAAAATCTATGAAAGCAATAAACATGCTAAAACTGTAAACATGCTACTAATGCAAATGCAACTTAAAATGCTCTACATGCAACTATATGAAAACACACAAACAAATGCAAATTTTTTTTTACACACTTCAAATCAAAATACTCACACATTTCAAATCAAAATACTAACTCTCCCCAAACTTGAATGAAATTATATCGAAACAAGGGAAAAGATAGAATTTCAAGAAAAAAAAAATGTGAAGTTACCATTGGGTTGCCTCCCAACAAGCGCTAGATTTACCGTCTATAGCTCGACGTATGAATTGGTGCCTCCTGAATGCATATATTAGCTGCTTTGGGTCATGGTCAAGTGCCATATTTACCTTACTTGCACCTAATAATGCATACTTGGGGTGTCCAAGCAAGGATTTGAGTCTGGCGTAGGAATATCTTGATCCGGTTTACGTGTATGTTGTTCGTTTGCCATCGTATGATCGTATTTTTCTCGATTCTGGAACAACTTTCTTATAATATCTCGCACTGAACTGCTCATTCGTACACGCTTGGGTTGTGTGTTCCTTATCTGTTTTTGTTCCTTTTCAGCCACATACTATTTGACCGTGCATAGACATACAATCGTGTGTGGTTCGAACTTTCTTGCTCTTCCAGGATCTTCAACTCCTCGTATTCGGTATCATTCCTTTGATGAATGACACTAGATTGTTCCTTCGAGTTGGCTTCAGTGGTGCTTAAAAATTGGCTCTTTTGATGTTGCCCACCAACAATTGTAACTAATTGGCCCATTTGAGTCTCGAGATTTTTCAATTGTGAATCCATAGTATTGGCCAATTGTGTCAATTGCAACTTCATCTTGTCCATCTTTGCTTCGCGTTTTTGGTAAAATTTGTTTCCCATTTCCCTTATGAATAAATTTATTTGACTCATAAATGAAGTCGTTTGATTCATGAATGAAATGAGGCGTCTTCCAAAGATGGTTTTGCCTCTTCCATCCGAATAGGTGTACCTATACCAATTCAAAGAAACAAATCAAGCATTGTAGAAGTAGAATTTACAAAAGAAAAATGAAATAAAAATAAAAAAAAAATAAAAATAAAAAAATGTCTAAATTAAGAATAATTCTATCTATCGCAATATTAGCACCAAAAATTGTATTAGTCGACAACGGCGCCAAAAACTTGTTAGAGATTTTTCTAACCGCAAGTCTACGGTGTCAAGTTTTAATATAGAGAAGTAAGGTTGTCGAATCCACAGGGAATAATTATCGAATTATTGCTAAGTACTATAATATAGTAATTTAACTTTATTTAGAAATTCAATATATGATGGAGTTGATTATACTAAAAATACTAAAAATAAATCAAGAATATGAAAATATCAATGAGTTTATCCAAATGATTAAATGAATTCTAGAGGTATGATGAATCTAGTTATCCCTTATGTTGTCAATATGGTTTATCAATCATCAATCATCAATTTATAAGTCAAGATTTCTACAATAATCATTCCCTCTCTCAAGTGCTAAATGATTTTAGATTCAATTGGGAAATCAATATCTCTATAAAAATCACCAATTAAAATCTCAATAAAAGCTATGAATCTTGATAAATGACTTCAAAGGATTCATAAATCTCTCAATTCTATGAAATCCTGGGTTATGCTATTCCAAGGTCATGTATTCAATTACCTCTCTCAAGTGTCAAATCAAATACACCAAACAATCTAAATTATTGATCAAGTAATTTAGAAGCAATAGATCCAAATAGCACAAATAAATTGATAGATCTAGATTGACAAACCACAATCTCAAAACATAAGTTCAAACATAAATTACATCAATCCTCTAGAATTATAGTGTTTAGCTCATGATTAAAGAAAATGAATCCATGAAAATACAACAATACATCTTACAAGATATGAAGAAAGCAACAAAATAAGAACAAGAGTTGAGGATCTTCTCTATTTCTAGATGATAGAAGCCTCCAATCTTCTTCTCCAAATTCTTCTCAAAATGCTCAAATTCTTCTTCCTTGTCTTGTAGCTGTTTTTATTGCCTTCCCAAGGGTTCCAAGATGCCCCAATTTCAAGCCCCAAGGATGGTATTTATAGTACACAAAAAAGTCTAAGAAAAAGGTGAAGAAACATAGTAATTTCCGCCTCAAGGGCATGGCCGGGATGAAGCTGCGGCGCGCCAACCATGTCATACGCACAAAAACCCGCCGGGCGGCGCTGCGCCGGGCGTTAAGCTGCGGCGCGCCCGCCTAACGAAGAAAAACACCGTCGCCTGTCTCGGCATTTGCAGTTGCGACGCCGTCGGCCGAGTGCAGCTAGCCGCCCGGTTTTTCACCCACCAAATGTCCAATTTGATTTTGAGCCCTTCATCACAGTTGTAGCCCTATCTCTTAGATTTCCATAGCCACTTGAATCATCTCAATATCAATTTTGTAGAGAGAGTTATGGCCAAAATACGAAACGCTGCCAAGTAATGGAAATTTCAAACGCGTTTGGGCGTTTCTTCAAATCAATCTCTCGTTGTTTGCTTGTTTGTACTTGTTTTGATACACGATTCATTACTATGACTATAAACTCAATATAATTGGCTCTCAACATGGCTTGGCTACTCAAATGACTCAAAATAATGAAAAACAACACAAAACTCAAGTCTAGGAAGCCCAAATCAATGGTATAAAATCAAGTGAACAGGCCACGAGGCCATGCAAGGAGCTCGGCCCGAGCCATCTTTCTTTGATGAAATCGACAAGTATTTGGAGCTCGGACTCGAGCTAGTCTCCAAATACTTGGGGCCACGAGGAGCATGATATACCAATCTTTTTTGTTAAAAAAATATATACATAATGTTAGCTCGAGTTCGAGTTAAACACTTTAGCATGAAATAAATCTAAGTTGTTGCGAGAATAAAAATGCGAGAATAGAGATCGGGAAAATTGAATTGCGAAGATTTCATTACTTGTCAAAAATAATTACAAGTACGTAGAAAAGAAAATACAACAAAAAGTGATATTAAAACTCCTAAGTAGTAGGGCAAAAGATCCTCGGTGGTGGTCAGGTCATCCGAGATGGTCACATCGTCCACAAGGGCGATCTTGGGGTCATCATTTGGAATTTCCGAGCAGTGAGGGAAATGCCTTCGGGGAGCTGGGAGTCGGTGACCTCCGAGGAGGATGAGAGGGCCCCCGAGCTAGAAGCGGTGGAGGACAAATGGAGCGGATAAGGATTCGATGAAAGCCTCCACGGGGAGCTCGTTGAGACGCTCCGCCTCGAGGGGAAAATACGAATCCCTTAGGGTCGGGAAGGATCTTTTTGGACCCTCGACGATCAAAGGGGCTCGATGGTGATGCCGCGTTCCGGTGAAGCTTCGGTCGAAAGCAAAGCCATAATACTCCATGGCACTTACGGATAGAACCTTTATGAACTCTTTGGAGCTTAAAAAGGCTTGCTTTACCCTCTCCCGAACGGTGCTCGAACTATGGAAGAGCCTTGGGGGAGGTCAGGAAACCTTGGCGGCCAATTTTAATGCCCTTGGCCCGAGCACGATCGACATTTGTGGTGCGGTGGATTTGGATATCACCCACCCGGCCTTGAGGTCGGCATTGTCGATCTCAAAGCATTCAACTTGGTCTCAAAAGAGGCCACGGTGGCTTTATGGACCTCCTTCTTCTCTCGAAGCGGTGCACCTCTTCCATAAGCTTGGTCTCCCGAGCCTTCAGCCCGTGTGCACTCTTCTTGGCGACATTGAGCTCGGCGACGAGGGGTCGGCAAAACCCACGCGAGCTCGGGAGATTAAAGCGACAAGTCTGGGGCCTCGCCGAATGATTCATGCGAGAACGAGCTCACCGGCTCGGGCGTCGAGCTTTTCTAGGATAGCACGGTGTCGGGCTCGTCTACGTTGCCTTGTACATACTAAATAGCAAAGGTCCCATTCGTATTCTTGAGGATTGAGTTACCAGTGAAGAATGTTTGGTTAGGAGTGTGGATGGGGTTGCAGTGAGTGAGAGAGAGATGAGTATTTGAAGTGGTAGTAGTCTTGGCTTTCTTGGCTCAGACTGCGGTACCAAGAGCGAGATCTCTTGGGGGAGGTCGGATAGTAGGATGGGCCTCGGACTGTGAGGTCGGCTATTACAAGGGCGCCCGGTCAGTCGCTGGCCGAGAAGACTAGCTACCCCGACTGTTGTGGCGATGACCGAAGGAGAGAGGGAACCCGAGGCGACTTAGCGCTCTCCTCCTCCTGTTCCATGACCATCGTGCCATAAACATGTCGCACAAGAGAAGAAAATGTCGATTAACAAAGGCGAGGAAAGATAGAAACAAAGTATGAAAAGTAATTACCGATGTCGCATGGTAGGGGAGCCATTATGGAGCTCACTCAGTAGTACAAGAGAGATGGAGTTAAGAGACGGGGGAAAGGTCATATTTGACTAAGGTAAGTCTATTTATCAAGTATTGGAGTTCGGGGACCGATTTTGGGGTTATGTTTCCCTGAAGAGGAAGGCTCCAAGTTCAAAGCGATAGGAAAACCCCAAGCTCGGGAGAGGAAATGAAAAATACTTGCCCTTCCGTAATTTGAAGAAGAATATATACTCGAGAACCGAGCATCACCTCGGGAATTAATGTAGAATAGACCCTTGGTGGTTGAGCTCTTTACTTGGAATAGGGCAAAGAATAGTTCGAGAGTAGGCTCTATTTCTTGATACTTGGTTAATATCAAGCCGCAAGGATGCGCAAAGAATTGGGAGCTAGCTGGTTGAGGGTACACGATAGAGGTGGACACCTCGGCCATAAAGGTATGGATGGGGAATCGAGGCCACCTCTATCCGACTGCGAAGAAGGCTAAGGCGTTTGGTGGAGGTCGGTTAGGGCGATCAAGTCTGGGTAAGGAAAGCTTGAATGATGAAGGAATTTTTGCGTTCTTTTTTATAGATTGGAGATTATGAGCTGTGAGGGTAGTTTCTCTGAAATCATGAGGGTACACAGGCAGCGGACCCGAGCTCAGAGCTCGGATCTCTATCACATCGGAGTCCGTGCCTGAACCAGAGCTGGACTCGGTAGCATCAGGATCCGAAGGACGGACTCCGGCAAGAGGGAGGTGTTGTGAGCCGGAACCCGTTTCGACAGCCCACCATTCTAAATCGGCAATATACGGATCCGATGGTGTTGAAAGAGAGGAAGAAGATGCCATAATAAGGTAAAAATGGAAAAAGAAAGGGGAAAGATTGGATTACTTACTGGATGAAAGTAGGAGATTGAAGGAGAAAAGTGGACGGGGCCCGAGATGCGTAGAACTTGCAGGAATCAGAGAATTCCACCAGGAGAAAGATGATAACAAACACTTTAGGGAAGGCTCTGCAAGTTTGTGTGGAAAAGTGAAATGGAGAAGGAAGGAAGCTTCTATAGAAGAAGAAAGAGAGAAAAGGGCATCTCGGTATTCGAGGAGACACCGCACGATTCACGAGGCATCGAGCGGAATTTGAAAGAGAGAAAAGGGCGTCCTTTCGGTCACATCAACGTGGCGAGAATTTGAAAAGCCAAAGGGCGGCGGGAATTTGAAAATCTCAAACCCTAAAAGTAGGTCACTCGACCTACTAGTAACTATGGTTATCACAGATCTACCCATAGTTGGGGGAGAAATTGGTAAGGGCAAAATATACCATACGTTGACTATCTATATTGGGCCGACTGCTAAGCCCTAAGTATTGGGCCGACCGCTAAGCCCTAAAGTATTGGGTCGACTTAAAGCCCTAAGTATTGGGCCGACCGCTAAGCTCAACATTTGGGCTATGTGACTTGCCACGCTACGAAGGGTCAATTTCGGAAAGCCATGAGGAAGGAGGTCGATTGGGCCAAGTGCGGTTCGGCTACAAGAGTAAGGGGGCTCTAAAGATGTTTTAATACGTTGGCGAGATGGTTTAGGCACGATGGTGCGAGGTGTCTCGGTCGGTTCGGGCCCGAGGTCTTAAGGGCGTAAAATTAGGGTTTTTAGGAGAACCGATCCTAACCTAATGATGGCTCGACACCAAATCGTAACGGAATCTAGATTTTACGAAAACCCTAATCTAGCTAAGGTATAAAAGCCCCAAGTCCAGGTTCATTCTAAACCTAATCTCATTTTTTACTTTCACAACATATTTTCCGTCTCTTGCTTCTCTTCCAAGTCACCGACTTAAGCATCGGAGAGGGTACGCGTCGGAGCCCCCTTCGGCTCCCCTTGTGCGGATTTACGGAGGAGTTCGGACTTAGAAGTTGATCGACGAGAGGAAGGCGTTTTTGGGAGCAACCAAGATATCTTGGCATCCACCCATATTTCTTTAGTACATATCTTAGGAGATTTGGGAGGAAAAGGGTAATGAGAATCAAATTCTAGATTTTTTGTTTTAGTTTGAGAGTCTTATCCAATCGATTACTATCCACTTCACATTTTGTATCTCATATTTCGTGTACAATCACATGAAAAAAAGTAATCAAGATAAATAATTTGTAAGAGAAAATTATGTGATTCATGTGATTCGTTGGATCCACTATTCACAATTAGAGTGGCTAAATCGGACAAACTAGCGATCTTGTCAGCCCGTATATGATTGGGTTGAGTTTCTTTTAAAGGGCCGGTGAACGTAGCTACGTTGGTCCCCAAAGCCAACAAGCTTGAATGGGCGATGAAAAATACATGTCCTGGGTTGGATTGGTGAGCCACTAGAAATGTAGATTGATGAAATTTTTGGATGTCGTAGGACTGAATTTATATCTTGACTCTTTGGGCTCGGACATGCCTAACCCATTTCTATTTACACTTGCCAAGTTTTATAATATCATGAATATGTTTATATGACTTGATTGAATCAAAATATTCTTGATGTTACAGGGCATCCTGCAGAACGGCGGTTGTGGTGATTAAGCACTAAGGGCATCTCCAATGTCAAACTTCTAAAAACCTCTACAAACCCTACTCTTTTTGGTGGAGCCCATGGTGCCACATCATAAACACCTCAAAAAGAAAAAACTCCACATTTCTCTCCACAATCCAAAAACTTCTCGAACAACTTTTTCCTGGACCTACACTCCCAATTATATCACATATTTTTATTATATTTTACATTATATAATATGCATTATTACATTTATATAAATATATAGAATTTATATTTTTATAAAATAAATATATATATTATACATATTTTATATATAATAAATATTATTTATATTTATAACAATATTTTCAAAACTATTTCATTTTTTTTTATTGTCAAGTAGTGGTGATGTGTGGACCTACACCCCACTATTTCTACCCACAATTTCCTTGTGGCCCAAAAAAACAATTGGTATCCTCAAAATAAAAAATAAATAAAAAACCAAAAATTGGGAAAAAGCGGTCTTTGTGTATATGGTACCGCTTTTTTGGGAATACTAAAAACCTTCACCCCACAATGGGGTGAGGTTTCTTCACAAGGTTTTTCACCCACAAAAACCCCTCAAAAAAGCCCCACTACTGATGCCCTAAAATATATTTATCTCTTTCTATTGTGCCAAGGGGGGAAAAATGATAATTACGCAGAAATACTTTAATAAGAGACATTATTACAACCCCCAACATATATACTTATGTATGTAAACACAACCCAAACCAACCAAAAGAGGTAGGGTGAGGGTTCGAATCTCGCTAGATGCATGAGCAGGCACCGTTTGGTTGGAATTTTATATCATGTGCATGCCAAATTGCCAATAATCTTCTTTGAGAACATTAGAACACTTGAGGCACATTCCGTGATTACATCATTATCAGTACTTCAGGGTATCAAGGTCTAGAAATAGTTAAGTGGAGACTTATATTGTGGTGCCTAAAACCTGAATTATAAAAAAAAAAAAAAAAATAGTACATAGGATGCAGCTATAGACTTCACTAACAGACACTGCATGTTAAGGTAAGCTGACTAAGGGCAAACACTCAACGTGCCAAGAAAAGACATGCTTGGGACATTGTAAAAAGGGCATTTGATGTTTGACAACTCTGTGCCTCTATTTCCTTGAACTTGTCTTTTGGCCCTTCCGACCAAGTCATGTGGATGTGAAAGCCTTCAAACAAGGAATACTTAGTACTATTCATACATTACCTCTTCAATTATTGATTGATCAGAACATAGCTCTCAATTTCTAGTGGAATTGTCCTGTTTCATGTGCTTAAGGGTTGTGCAAGAGCCAGCCTGACCCAACTAGCCTTTGTCATGTACCCCATTCTGTAGTTGTTATTCCACATTGGTTTGTTTTTCAACATACGCAATCTCTTACTCCGGAGAAGAGCGTATTTCATCTCCTGTTTCAATTTATTGTGTGAATGACATGCGTTTATGTACCACATGATGTCATTAATATACACGTGGTTTTATCATAGTGTACCGTATAAAATAGGAGATTGGAATTGAATTCTAGTTAAGTTTGTCAAACTGTGTAATTTTCTTTAGATTTTGTGGATAGCAGAAGGTGCATGTTGATTGAACGTTATAACATTCATTTTCAAAATCAGATCTCCTGTTCCACATTCCTGTTCCACGATATTGGATAAAAGACACTATACAACTATCTTTATCATCTTGATACGTGACATTCATCTAATATTGCAGTAGAATATGAAGTAGAACGTGAATGTTGGAACAAAAAATCTACATCCGCATCTTCATACGATGTTAATACCTAATTTGTCGTCACTCGTCCGTATGTATTACAAGAAGATTGAAGTATTTAAAACATCTTTATTACCAAGATTATTTCAATCGTCCCTCAAAAAAAAGATGATTTTAAATGCGAAATGAATGTCCTGCCCCTGAATCATGTAGCAGAAAATGGCATTTACTTTTTCAACTTGTAGAATATGCTCTCAAATAGGAGCAAATTTCTTAGGTTGAATCTTGATTCTGCTTATTTACAAGACCCATTCTAACAGTGACCTAAATCACGAGTCATTACACATATTCACCTCTGATGAAAATAATTCGAACAACTCTTAAACACCACTGGTTGAAAAATTCCATGTGAAACTCTAATCTCTTGCATGTACAAGTGAACAATTCCCCCAGCCATCAACTATCCATAACATGCTTATCAAAAACATCCTCACCGGAACGTTTATTCGCGAAACAACCCGATTCAACTTCATCCACGTAAACATCTTCCCGACATCATCACCGCTCTCGGAGGCCGAGCTAGAACCCATTTCCTTTTCTAGACTGTCGAGTTGGACACACTCGGCAACCGAATCATGAGGCGAGCCATTTTGTTCGAATCGTGACTCCTCGGCGTCAAGACTTCTTTCCTCACAACATTGAACACTATGCCGTTGTGAATCCGTTCGGGCTGCAAGAGATCCCCTTCGCCACCATAATGCTCGAACTGCTTCCAGAAGCTCTATTACCGAAATCTCTCTGCTCGTATTCCGTGTCCGACGTTCTATCCGGCGTTGCAACTCTCAAGCCCTGATGGATTTGATCCCTTCCGCCCATTTGGCCCATCATTCCTCTATTCATCCTCGAATCGACCTCCAGATTCTGGACAAAGTCGACGAATTTATCCGCCGAGGTCGTTCTCATGAGGGGCCCACCGGACCTCGTCCATGAGTTGAGATCGGCGGTCTCGGACTCGCTGTCGCTTCCATCGAGCGCGTAGCGGTGCGTGCGCCAATTTCTTCCGCTGGAACCACCGACTCCTTGTTGAAGAGAAGACGAGACGTCGGCCAGTAGGTCTTCCTCGAGAGATCCGGTCGAGTTTTCTCGGGCGATAACATTCCAGGAAGGAATTCTTTTCGATGCATTGAATCTAACGGTGGTGGCCAGACCATGAGACGCGCGGCTGCTCTCTGAGCACTCCTCTTCAATCGACGATATGGTTGAGTATCGCGACGCATTCGTCGAGAGCAAGTTCGATTCCACAATTTGCTTTAATGGCTGAGAGCTTCTCCCATGTGCATCTTCTGCCTTGGTTTGCTGCTTTTTGAAGTTCCACGTAAGATGGATTCTGTATTATCTTTGATAGCTGAAATCACAAAAAGAAAGTGTCAGAAGGGGAAAAAAACTTAGTTATGAATCTGTTGTAGCTTATCCCCCAACATATACAGAGGAATATCCCATTTACTCAACTAAAGAAAATAATGATACTTGCATAAGTAACCGGTTTTAAACAATATGGTTTGCAGTTAACACTGACAATATCACATAGGAAGACAATAATCTAGTTCAGGTAGAACTATGGATTTTTCAGAAAAGTGCTTATAAATATTGTCCTGTGATTAGAACAAATACACTTTAATACCCATCTAGAAGAAGTGCAAGGGAAAAAAACTCAATATCCATAATTTTGCGGTTTGCCAAATGGAAACACCCTCTTTATAAACTTGATAGAAAGGAAGAATTTATCATTGCTAAATTGAAAATAATTTAGAAAAAGCTTTCAGCAGACACCATCCAATAAATCACCCAACGTGACTGTAACACAACTAAATTATGACTTAGATCAGTGCTATCTGTTCGATTGAATTTCAGGGCAGAGTTGCTTTCTCAATATTCCACATGGGTTATACAAATCACCTCTAGGACCTCATCATGTATCATCATACGTGAAGTCATAAGAAATCTTAAAAGATGAGCGAAAATTATTTTGCTGCATCTCTCTTCATTCATTTTACAATTTGTGTAATATAGAACAGTGCCTTTGCTTCATCTCAATATGTTTCTTCCTTCACAACATTGTGATCTTTTGGTCAAAAAATTATTGATACATAATACTTTATCCATACCTGAGCTAAAGTAGCAGGCATTACAACAGTTACATCACCCTCCCAGTCCTGAGCAAACAGCTTGGCAAGTCCCCCAAGTGGAAAACCAAGCTCCAATATCTGATTGCATCTGTGTTTTACCTCCATCTCAGCTAGATGAGCAAGCTGCATAGTAATAAGATAACTTAAAGATCAGTTTGTTCATTCACGTAGAAGATAATGCAAAAAGGATAAGAGTTCTGTTATACAAATTAAGCTAATTCCAGCAAGAAAAATGAATCAGGGGCACACACACCCCATATAACTATGGGGATAATTACAAAAAATCTACCCCCCAGGTTTGAGCTAATAACAACAATCCAGAGGTTTTTGAAAATTATAAAAATCCCTTGAAGTTTGATTCTGCTTTGCCCCTTCATAAGCAAAAACATTTCAAACATCCTACTTACATTGTAGAAATATTATAGTTACCCCTTTACATTTAAGACTGAATCAAACCTTAGGGGTGTTTTTGTAATTTTGAAACTTCACTGGTTTTTTTTTTTTTTGTAAGTACCCCAAACCTCAGGGGTAATTTTGAAATTATCCCGATAAATATATAGAAGGAAGAACTTCCGAACAACGTTCTCGTGTTCATTTCGCTAGCCTTCATAAACCCCAAGAAGGGGGAGATTAATCTTCGGCAGCCAAGAGTTGGGGGTAAGAAAGCAAGAAAAACAGCATATTCATCATGTTTCTATAGAACTGTTTAAGGAGACATAATCTGAACCTTGTTTTCCAATTTTGGTAGATTGATTTTGTCACAGGAAAAGACTGCGAACACATAATTGTATGCAAAGAGTTCCAGAGACGAGCGATTTCAGAATTAGGAAAGCACAACTATATTTTGCCTGCCCATTTATTTTCAAGATTTAACTCTATAACCCATCAACCAACATAGTGTTTTTTCCCCTTTATCTGTTATCTTCCTTGAAAGATAGAATGACTGACTACCAGTGAAGATCACGAATTTACGCCTAATTAACCTGGAAGCTTTCAATGCTGGCAACCTGGATAAAGGGTCAAGCTCATTGGTATATTCGATAACTATACTCAACACAACTCTCTAAAAATTAGGTTCCTATGACAAGGATTGTTTACTTCCATGTCTACGCGAAAGCATACATTCTAAATTATTATGAAATGTTCACAAATCATGGGCCATAAGCGTAACATTTTGAAATATATATACTCCCCCAAACCATACCTTTGCAGCAAAGTTGCCTCCATAAGCTCTAACAATCTCCTTCACCCTCAGCAAAGGTGCAATATGCGGATTCGCCTGACTCACAATAAAATGATTCACATTGAAAAGCTCTTTCAACTGCATCATCGGCAAATCAATCTCCAAGCTACCATCTCTCCACCGACGTGACGAAGCACCCGAAGCCTCTTCGGGCCCCAAATGAAACGGCGGATGATAAGGCACAATTTCTCCACTTCTATCCTTCGCCATCAGCTCTTGAGCTTCGAAAAGACCAGGAAAAGCACAAGAAGCCGTCACCGCACTCCATATCACAACATGAGGTGAAGTCAAGTAATTAAGACACCTAGGCGGCTCATGCTTCCTCGGAGAACAAACCGTAATCCCCAATATCCGCCCCGTCATATCATAAGCTTCTTGGAAAGTCAAATTATTCGTAAGATGTCTCAACATAATCTGCAATTGTCTAATCTCATGAACCGCCCCCTGCGTCATGACCCTCTTGAAAACGGTGAAAATCCCACCCATCTGATCGAAAAATTGAATCGAATGCCAGGAATCCTCGAAGAAGCTTTGGAGCTCCGGCCATGACCTAGTAGCAACAACCGAACACATTATAGACCCCACGCTAGAACCCGCGATTATCCGAGGCAAAAGCTTATGTTCGACCAACGTTTTCACCACCCCAACGTGAAAAGCTCCTAAAGAAGCACCCCCACTTAAAAGCAAAGCTGTCCTACCAAAGGCATGCCTAGTTTCATGCATAAAAGCAAGCTTCTCTTCCAATAAAAGCTCCTCTGAGTCAGAATCACACACCATTCTCAATTGTGTTGTAACCTCATCTATGTACTCTTTTATCAGTTTGGGCACATGGAGCCTCCCTTGTGAAGCTCAGGATTACACATGTTACCGAGATTTCTAACTAAATCGGCCCTCATACAAAATATGATATCTCTAAGAGAACCCTCTTGACGACGATGGTGAAGCTCTTGAAGTTTATTTCTCACGAGCTCCTCGTCGTAGAGATCCGCTTCGTTCATTCTAAGAGTCTCTTTATCGAGCATCTTAGCTGCATGAGCCCACTCCTCATATGTTAATGCAGCTCTCATCATATTCCTCCAAAATTTCCTCCTATATGCCATCTCTGCTCTTATTTTCACATTCGTGTAACGTTTCAACAAGAATGCAATCATTGTCACCATTACTAATATCCCTTGTGGGTTTCGAGGATGAAACCATGAGATTGCAGGTGATAAATAGTCCCTCAAACAGTTCTTGAACTTGTAAAAGTACATTAACAACATCCCAAAAATTTGGTGCCTCAAATGTGACATAGACTTGCAGAATAAGACTCTAAATGCAACGGTTCGACTAAAAGCGTCGAAGGCCCAATGGAGAATGAATCAACTCTAGCCTCATTGCTTATATCCATGCCTTTAACTAAATAAAGCAGTTAATCCTAAACATATATACTAATTTAAATGAAAACTGAACTGAACTTAAATAAATAACTGTTCTTGGTACAACCCTAGTCGTACTTGCTGAAAAGAATCAAAGATAAACAATATGAATTAATAGAAGTAATGATTTTTCCAGCAACTCAAAAGGGAGGTTCCTCTACATATCAGAGAAAAATAATGAAGAATCAAAAGGCAATAGCTGAATCTAAAGAAAACTGAAGATAGAAATCCCCAAACGCCCAAATCTCTCAATTTGAACCTTGTGATGACAAAATCGACCGACAAAACAGTTCTAAAAACCCAGAAACCTAAATGAGAAAGAAGACCCACAATTCGATTCTCAAAATTCAATTTTTTTACTGTCCCCCCCTGATCAACCTTCAAAAGGGTCCTCAAATCAACCCCACAAGAAAGAAAAATAAAAATGAAAAAGACGTTTACGATTCGCAAGATTACAAGAAAGTATTGTAGGAATACCAATTCGCCACAATCTAATCTTTCTTCCAAGAAAAGGAAAATAAACAGGCAGCTGCGTGAGGTATTCAAATTGAATTAAATGCGTATGCGTTGAACTATACATGAGATTAAAAATATAAAATAGAGTTCAACGCTATACGCATCGGGATTGGGAAAGCGAGGAAGTTTGGATCAGATCAGATAACGATATCATGTTGCAGTCAGTTACATTGCCAAGGGCTACGGATAACGGATGGCTATAATAGTATTTAATGTAAACCGACATGTATATATAAATATTTTAGCAATACACTATTTTCTCAGAGGATAGGATAAGGAGGACACGACTTCATTTATTGCAAGGTGCCGTTTTCTTTTCTTCGCTTTTATCTTCTTGGTGTTGTTTTCCTTGAGATGGACTTTCAAAGCTTTCTTTGGAATTATGTTTGAAGAAGAGCCCAGAGGAAAGTGCAGAATTTTTTATTCTTTTTTAATTTTTAGTGCAAATTTTATGTTTTTTCTGCTTTGTCATGTTGTGTAAGCAATGTTAATTGTTTGTTGAAATATTTTAAGCGTGGGGGATTTAAATTCTAACGTGAAATGGTTACGCTTTGCAAGAAATTACGTTTTTCCTTTTTTTTTGGAAGCAAATTATTCACTTGCAAACAAAGATTTTTTGACAAAGCTTTAAAAATTGGTTTTAATTGGTTAGACTTTGACCTCAATAATCAGATTTTAGTTTTTGCAATCTGAGTTGTATTTTAATTGAAACAATCAAGTAAATGTGATGCAGCATAAATATGAACAATGATACAGTTCACCTCGTATATTGATCCTACGAAATAACGTAAAAACATATAAGAGTTAAGAGAATACTTTGATTTTTAATTCAATAATCAATCACCATAAAAAATAATAAAAAGCAAGTATTTATACGATTACTCTCCTACTAGAATAAAACTCATAACTATTGAAAACTCTTAAAATATAATAAAATAACCTACTAATAAACTAATTTTAATAGATAATAAATTATCTTTAAATATTATCCATCACAAGGGGAATAAATAATATATAATATATCATATAACTAGGCAATGCTCGCATTTTTTGATGAAGTTGGAGCTAAGACGTGATTCTAAATTTATGTCTAAATTTATGTTTTGAAACATATATTTAAAAAATTCAGTTCTTACTTCTCAAAGTAAAACACTTTGGTTGTGATTGGTTGTCTTTCATTCCGTCCACTTTCATTTTCCGAGTAAATAATGGTGATTTTTTTTTTTTTTAAAGTGACAAAGAGAATGGATAGAGAAAAAAATAATAATTGTGTTGGTGTGATGGAGAATCTTTTAGAGATATTGATTGTTGTGAAATTTTTGTGGAAATAATAATGTAAAATATTATGTAAAAAAATTGAATAAAAATAAAAAATAGAACCAAAAATAAGCAATATGGATATTATTTTATGTCTTTTGTTATCAAGATTAAGAGAAAAATAACAAAATTTGATAAATTTAAAAAATTACCGAAATTATTTATATGAATAGGAGGAGCGAGAGAGATTAAAAATAACTAAATAGTATAGTTAGGTATTGGAAAGTGTGAAAATGAAAGGGAAAAATGAGTTAATTTTAAAAAGAAATGAGATTTTCTTTTTAAAAAAACTCACTCCACAAACAATCACACTCTCTAAAAAATTTCTCTCAAAAATGAAAATTTTGAAGAATTTTTCACAACCAATAATGACAAATCATTACGTATTTAAGTCATACTTGAGTTAGATTCTTGTTGTTATTACTAATAATAAATTAAGATGATGTTTGACAAAGTTTATTTTAAAAATAAGTGATTGAAGTGTTTGGATAAAATAAGATTAAAGAATTTATAAGATATTTAAATATGACTTTATATTGAAAATATTCCAACCTTTCTTAAAAAGAAGCTTATAACTTATAAGCTCCTAATCTGTTATAGAACAAACAATTTAAAAACACAAGAGAATTATTATAGAACTATCAAAATATTAAGAAATAAATAGTAGAGAGAGAATAATATTGTAGAGAGAAAGTAATTCTTTCTATTTCTCTTTGATATTGTTGTGTGTATTTTACAACTAAAATTATGGCATATTTATAGCCAATACTCAACTACCACATTTGTGTAGTTGATGCACATGTAATATAATATCAAAATTAGACAACAAATATTGTGCTAAAGTCCATATTGTACAATTTTATTACAAAAATCTATATTGTACAATTTCTCATAACACTCCCTCTTGGACGTAGCACTATAGTAAGTTGGATGAGTATGTCTCGTTAAAAACCTCAATTTGGAAAAATCCTGTGGGAAAAAACCGGACATAAGGGAAAAATAGTACATTCTCAAATCATGACCTTGTGCATAAGCTGCCTCGTTAAAAACCTTAAGCTGGAAAAACTCAATGGGATAAAAACCGCAAGAGGAAAAAAAGAGTACAATGCACAATATATTCGCTCCCCGAAATGAAGAATATTAATCGTATAATTGATTCATTAATCTTGCTCGTATGGACTCTTCTCATTCCAATGTCAGTAAACCTGTTTCTCCAATGTAGACGCGGTAAGGATTTTGTAAATAAATCGGCCAAGATTATGGCATGAGCGAATCTGCTTTGAATATCCACCTCTCCGTGTTTCGGGAGTTCATGTGTATGGAAAAACTTTTGTGAAATATGCTTGGTCCTATCACCTTTTATGAACCTCCTCTTACTTGTGTTATACATGCTCAATTATCCTCATAAATAATAGTAGCGATATCTCAGAATCGATTTCAATTGATAATGTTTGAATATGAGTTATAACAGATCTTAACCAAACACATTTTTGCCTACTTCATGAAGAGCAATTATCTCGAGTGATTACAAGAAGTAGCCACTAATGTTTGTTTGGTATATCACCATGATATAGTTGTACCATTATAGCAAAATACATAACTAGATTGTGATCGAGCTTTGTGTGGATCAAATCTATACCCCGCATCAGCATAACCAACTAATCCAGAGTTAGTGAATTCCTTTGAGTAGAATAACTCCAAATCTATAGTACCACTGAGGTATCGAAAAATATGTTTAATACCATTCAAGTATCTTCTAGTTGGTTCGTAATCGTGTCGCGCAAGTAAATTGACAACAAAAGCGATATCCGATTTGGTGCATTGTGCTAAATACATTAATGCTCCAATAGTATTGAGATAAGGTACTTCAGGACCTAAAATCTCTTCATCGGACTCCTTTGGTCGAAAATGGATCTTTATTGGGATCTAAACTTCGCACAACCATAGGGGTACTCAAGGAATGAGTATTGTCCATATTAAACTATTTGAGCAATCTTTTGGTATAAGCAGATTGGTGAACAAGTATTATGTTATTTTTATGATCTAGCTCAAGACCAAGGCATCTTTAACCTCAAATTCTTTCTTTAGATATTCAAAGCAACATTAGATAACTCTTCATGAGTGCTAATCAAATTCATGTCATCGGCATGTACAACTATGATAGCAAATCTGATATCTGATCTTTTAATAAAAACACATGGACAAATAGGATTGTTTTTGTAGCCTTTCCTAGAAAGGTATTCATTGAGCCTATGATACCACATGCGACCAGATTGCTTTAATCCATAAAACGGTCTTTGCAGTTTGATCGAGTATAGTTCACGAGGAGTGTCTAATTTAGCATTTTATATCCATCAGGATTTTCATATAAATATCAGAATTGAGTGAACTATATAGATATGTCGTTACTACGCCCATTAGCTAATGTCTAAAATCTCATGGATAACCATACCGATGAGAAAATGCGAACGTGATTGTATCCATCACATGTAAATATGTCTCATCATAATCTATCCCAATTTCCAGTCTCTCGAGAGAATCCTTGAGCTACTAGTCGGGCTTTATATCTCACGATCTCATTTTTCTCATTTCTTTTTCGAACAAATACCCACTTGTATCCTATGGGCTTTACATTGTATGGAGTTCAAGTAATTTTCCCAAATATATTTTGTTTCTCTAGAAAGCTAACTCAGAATTTATTGCTTCCTCCCACATAGGACAATCAGGCTTTGACGACATTCTAATATAGAATGTGGTTCACTATCATAATCATCATCAATGTTTTCTTGAGGAACCAAGAATGCAAAATTTTCATCAGTGATTATTTCATTTCGATCTCATACCTCATTACAATAGCTCAAGGAATTCTCGGTGCTATCAGAATTTTTAATTTGAATATTTTTCGAGATATTAGGCTCTGATTCATCCGGAACATGCTTACTAATATCAATTCAACCCTTTCTTTTTCAAGGAACAGTATCTTTTGAGCCAATAGGTCTACCACATTGTTGTCGTAGGATATTATCATTCATTTTCTTCTTGTAGGTCCCAAGGGGTGTGAGTAAGGTTTAGAAGGGGGGGTTTGAATAAACCTTACCAACTTTTTGATTTTAGTCCTTTTAAAATTATAACAGAGTTAACTCAAACAGCTTAGTCCTTGAGGAACAACTAAGTTGGTTATTCAGCTGAGTTAGCCACTCAATAGACTCGATAGAGTTGTTGATAACTCGACTGTTTAACCTGAATTTTAACTTAGTTGTATTGGTTTTATCAGCGGAAAACTTAACACCCTTGATTTGTTTTAAGCTTGTTTTAACACTTGATTTGTAAGAACTTGGTTATTAATCAGTTGGATAGCAAATATGAGTCTTTATCACCAGATATGATGTAAGTATGCAAGAAAGTAAATATGCTGAAAAATAAATGATACATTTAATTTTTATAGAGGTTCGAAGATGGGGTAATTCTTCTACTCCTATGTTCTCCAACTCCTAGAGGAATCCACTATGTAACAGATCAGTTTACAACGTGGTGAACAGTCTAGAGACAGCCTTGGTCACACAACTGGCTTTCTTGAGACTCTTCGGCTTCTTCACAGGCTGTTTGCGCTTGCTACTTCAGCTCACTTTCTCAAGCTCTTGGATTTGATCATGAAGCCCTCCAATTACTTGATACTGGTTTGACCTTGAACCTTCCTACGATCCTCCTTGGAAAGTAGACCCCTTTTGATTCTTCAAAAGTTTCCTCTTCAACAGATTTGAAGTTGTCTTTCCTTCACAGCTCAGTGTTGGATTGATTTCCTTCGAGTTTCAGGCTTGAGGATTTGCTTGAATATTCTTGAGAATTTTTGTAGGTTAAATGCTTGATAGAAGCTTGCTTGTTCGTGGTTCGAGTAACCTTTTCTCAATGAGTTTCCTCGGCCTTTTTATAGTGAACTTTTGAAAATTTTCTGTTGAAGAGACAAAGCTAATTGCAAAAGTCACTTGTGATCGTTGGCTTGTCTTGTTGCGATCCTTGATGTTGACATTTCTTCGTATTTAATGTCTTGCAGCGTATCTGACACTTGTTGCAGTGCTTCCCATTAGTTTGTTCCTTTTGCACACAACTGGAACTAACACTTTATCTCTGACAACTTTAACATGTTACCATTCCGAGTAACATTCTTGACTTTTATCAACGGATCTCGTTCAGTTGCCTTGACTTGACAAATAGTCTTTTATTCCCCAGGTGACTTGAGTTAGCTTCCAATCTTTAGATGACTCATCCGTCACTTCAACTTGAGACTTGGCTTCTTGAGATGACTTGACCGACTCTTCACACAAATTGCTTCATTACCGATATACCTTCAATCGAGTTCTTGACTTTCTTCTTTGCCATGCTCGTTATTGTCTCGAGTGGAGTCTTCACTTGATCTTGATTGACTTCGTATTTCTAGGCATACTGACCGACTCAGCCTTTTCCATCTATCTATTACAATACAAATCACAAGGAAAATGGGGTGCCAACTTTCTAGTTTAAGTTTTACATGGCATCAGTCAAAATCTATAAAAAAAATTTTCTAACACTTCTGTTCTTCAGGAACAATAATCCTGGCTGGAACATTCGCAGCCGCAATATGAGACTTCATGATTTTTCTAGCATCATTAAATGCAAATGCAACATTTCAATAGTTTGCGCTAATAATCGAGCAAATGCAACATTTCAAGTAGATAATAGACATACACGTGTCAATCTACATGATGCATCTATTAAGATCATGAAATATCTAAATGGCCCACTTGCTGGATATATTGGTCAACAAATATCACCATGAATACGTTGTAAAAATGATGGTGATTCATAACCAACCTTTTCCATGGAAGGTCTAGTAATGAGTTTTCCTTGTGAACACCTTGTTAGGAATTTTATTGTTTAGATTTTGATGAATGCCATGTAAAACTTAGAATAGAAAGTTGGCACCCCAATTCTTGTTGTAAAATGCATTGTAATGAATAGAGCCGCCAAGCTGAGTCAAGACAGCCTACGCCCTAACTAACATGCAAGAAGACAATCAAGACTGGAAGGAAGACTCGCTATGAGACAAATTTGAGTATGGCAAAGAAGAGTAGACGGAACACTATCAAGAAGAAGCGGTGAGATGCGGAGTGGAGCATCGGTCAAGTCAACTCAAGAAAAGCCAAGTCTCAAGTTGAAGTGACGAAGAGTCATCCATGATTGAAGTCGACTCTAAGTCACCTGGGGAAAGCAAGGAAATGCAATCAAGTCGAGATAATCAGAAAAGAACCGTTGTACGAGTAAATCAAGAGATTTACTTAAACAAGTAATATCTCCATACAACCTTTCTTGGAGTGCTCGGTCCCGAAGCGTGCAAAAGGAATGAACCAATGGGAAGCACGACACCGTGTCGAACTCGAAAAGGTGAAAAGAATAATTCATACGAGGAAACGGCAATTCCAAGAAGCGCAAGCCAACGACGCAAAGTGACTTTCAAAAATAAGCCTATCTCTTCAACGGGCAAATTTTTGAAAGTTCACTATAAAAGGCCGAGGAGTTAGTTTGAGAAAAGAATGCATGAATGACACATACGTGAGATATACAAGCACATTAGAAAATCAAACAATCTCAATCCTCAAGCCTACATTCCGAAGTACATCAATCCAACACTTACCGTGAAGGAAAGAGAGCTTCAACCTTGATTGAAGAGAAACCTTTGAAAACAAGGGGTCTACTTTCCGGGGAAGGATTGTAGAAAAGTTCAAAGTTGAACTAAGTCTTAAGCATTTGGAGGGCTTCGTGATCAAATCCAAAGAGCTTGAGCAAGTGAGTGTAGTAGCAAGGTACGCCTGTGAAGAAGTTGAGTCGAGCGAACGAAGCCGGTGAGTGATCAAGGCGTCTCATCGAGTCCCAAAGGATCAAGTCATTTGTTGTGATCAAGACTTGTATCCTGATTTGTTACCACTTTGTAAACTGATCATTACTTAGTGGATTCCTCCAGAGTTGGAGAAGAGAGGAGTAGAAGAATTACCCCATCTTGAACCTCTATAAAAACTTTTGTGTCATTTACATTTCAAAGCATTTAAATTCCGCACTTTTAATTGCTTATATCTCACGATAAATTTGCTATCCATTTGATAATTTACAAGTACTAAATCAAGCTCTAATATCTTGCTTAATCAAACTTAAGGGTGTTAAGTCTTTGAAAATAAAAATACAAATTGAGTTAAATTGTAGCCAACAATTTGAGTTACTCCATCATGGCTCGGTGAGTCTGTTGAAAGATTAACTCTCTTGAGTGACTAATTCGATTTGTCCATCAAGGACACATTTGTGTAGAATTAACTCTGTAGATTTAAAAGGACTAAATCGAAAATGTGGTAAGGTTTATTCAACCCCCCTTCTAAACCTTACACTTACACCCCTTGGGACCTACAAGTGGTATCGGAGCGGTTGGTTCATTGAACCTCCGCACCGCATTCTTGAACTAGATCTCCAAATTTTTCAAAGTCGCTTTAATACTTAAACTTTCAAAACTCTTTTTTATTAAAAGTCATTATCATGGAAGCAAATCTAACACGCATCCCTATGTTCACCATTGAAGAATTTGATGATTGGAAAATTCGTATGCGGGCTCATCTATCAAAGATTACATGATGAGATGTGGATAGTGATAGAAGATGGGCCTCTACAAATATTAAAGGTGAAACACAGCGTATGCGAAGAGTTGCGGTGAAGGAGAAGAAGATGTTGCTCCCCGGACAGTCATGGTTGAAAAACCAAGAACCGAGTGGACAAATGATGACGAGAAAAAGATACAACTGGATAATGTAGCCAAGGACATCCTCTACAAAACTTGGACAAAGCCATGTTCAACAAAGTCAAATCATGCAAAACGGCTAAAGAAATCTGGGGACAAGTGACATTAATTTGTGAAGGCTCGGAGCAAATCAAAGAAAACAAATTATCGTCAGAGCTGTACAGAAGTTTGAAAATTTCAAAATGATCTCGGGAGAGAATCGGATCAACCGGATGCTCGGTTTGAGGTAAATCACAAATGAGTGTCTACACTTGGAAAGGAATATACACGAATGAAATGTGTATGAAGATCCTAAAAAGTCTTCCAAATTGAATGGGAAATGAAGGTCATGGCACTTTGAGACATTCCATGGACCTATCAAAGACCTCCAACCATGAACTATTCTCGGACCTCAAAGCCTATGAGTTTGAAATGAGAAGAAAAAGACCAGGAAGAGACATTGTGTACCCAAAACAGTTTGCTCTAATTGTCAAAGATGGGAAGAGAGTCGAGGTCAAAGAGGCAATTGACCCGGAAGAAATAGCCCGATGGTTAAAAGATTTAACAAGTTCTTTAACAAGAACTACAAGAGAGGAAAGGGTGAATCTTCCGGAAGACACTCGGCTCCTCCAAATCGAGGGATGATAGGCCAACCAAGAGAAAGCGGATCATCAACAAGTTGAGTATCAAAGGGTCGACAACTCAAGAGTAGAAAGAGCGATCTAAAGGCTGAATATCTATGTTGGAATTGTAGACAACCAGGTCACTATGCCATTGATTGCTCATATCCAGGTAGTCAACAAGACAGGAATGAAGAAGAAAGAAAGGTCTTGAGAAAGAAGACAAGAAAAGAAAAAGGCAATGATGGCTGCAGAGATGTTGAGACAGCCAAGTCAAGAGAGCGGTGATTGAGAGCGGTGAAGTGACTACTCGAGTGACTACGAAGAAGAAGCCTTGATCCGCTTAATGGCCAAAGAACAAGATCAAGAAGATGAGGTACAATCTAATTCAACAAGCTCGAGATTAATCGGTGATAGTGATCGTGACACACACACTTCATCACCTAATGATCTTTATGATTCATTAGGCAAAATGATGAAAGATTTTGAGCACATTAAATCCTCACACACACTATTGAATGAGGAAAACGACTACTTAAAAGTCAAAACTCAAAGCCGACTAAGGAGCCGAGTACTCTAAGTCAAATAGTCATTGAAAATGAAAGTTTAAAAAAGGTGAAAATGCTAAATTAGTAGCAGAAATTGCTTTGCTTATAGAAAAGAGGGAGAATGACCTCAAAAAATGTTATTGCCTCATTCACTAAGGCATCTAAATCATTGGATGATCTTATTATGAGTCAAAGAGAATGTGGAGACAAGACAAGGTTTAGGATTTAATTCCTTTGTGCCATGTCAAACCTCAAGAGTAATTTTGGAAAAAGGATCTTCAAGTCATGAAGAGTCCGAAAAACCCAAAACGCTAAATGTTGCACACACATTCACTCCAAAGCACAATACTAAGCAAACTGGCCTTGGTTACAAAGGAAAAGAAAAACAAAGCCGAGTTGAGTATCTTTGAAAGGACAGTGAGAAGAGATTCACCGAGTCCTCAAAGCAAACTCCTAACAGAAAATACTCGTAAAGAAGAAACAGAGCTACCAAAAATTCGAGAAAATCCATAAAAGAAATACATATGATGGGAATGGTAGAAAATATCCAAGCCAAGTGATTGGAACAATGTGAACTATCGCATGTAGACTTATGGAATATAAGCCCAAGTGGCAAAGGCCTAGAAAAACAAAGGCCATTCCAAAAGTATAAGAGCTTTCATCAAAGACACACATGCACCTAGGCACTACACTCAAAAGCACCACAATTACCCAAGGAAGGCAATTGCTAAAACACATATGCGGCATCTGAGACAAAAAGAGCAGATTTTGTATGAACCTAGAATCCCCAAGCAATTTGCGAAATTAATTATGATTATGGCAGCGATAGATGGCAACCCCTTAGAGTCAAATCATTTGGCTATAGGTTGGTTGGATCATCTTACAATTTAACCCCTCGGGACCGGACAAGTATGGGTACCTAAAACTTAATTTCCTTGATTGCGGGTTGAGCAGTGAGTGCCAAGGAACCTGGTACATGGATAGTGGTCATTCGGACATATGACAGGAAATAAGAGAAATCTGTCAAAATTCAAGGAAGTCAAAGGAGCCAAAGTCATATTTGGAGGAAATGAAGCTCCTGGTGAAATAAGAGGCATTGGATCCATCAAGAGGAATGGATTAGAAGTCACAGATGTTGCATATGTTGAAGGACTCAACTTCAACCTCGAGTGTCATCGGCTCGTGACAAGGGCTACAATGTTGGATTCAACATGGGTGTATGCCAAATCAAGGATATTGAATCAAATGAAGTTGTCTACAAGGAAATAAAGAGAAGAATATGTATGTAGTGGATTGGTCAATCGCAACACCCAAAGACTCTACTAGCAAAGAGCACGCAATTTGAATCAAGTTAGGCCGTGGCACAAAAAGCCGAGTCACCCGAATTTCAAAACAATTAACAAGCTAGCAAGAAGTCATCTTGTAGAAGGACTTCCGGACTCGATATCAAGAAGGAGAGTATATGTGATGCATGTCGGAAGGAAAACAAATCAAGTCGTCATTCAAAGAAAAGACATGCCCATCCTCAACAAGAATATTGCATCTACTTCATATGGATCTATTTGGCCCGGTGGAACCCGGCCCAAAGATAAGTGGAAAGAAATACACCTTGGTGGTAGTAGATGACTACTCAAGATATACATGGACAATATTCATGTGCAAGAAGAAAGAAACCCTACAAAAACTACCACGGTGATGAAGAGAATTCAAAATGAGAAGAGTCAAACCATTATCAAAATAAGATCGGATAGAGGAACCGAGTTTGTCAATGGAATAATAACTCAAGTATTGTATTGAGAATGGTATTGGTCATGAACTATCGCAGACAAGGACTCCATGTGAGAATGGAGTTGCGAGAAAGAAAGCAGAACCCTCAAAGAAGCGGCAAGGACCATGTTAGTCAAGCGGGGGTTACAAAAAGATTTTGGGTCAAGCAATTAACACGACTTGCTACACCCAAAACAGATGTATGATAAATAGACGGTGACAAAGACTCCTATGAGATCTCGGATGGAAGAAAACCAAATGTTGCATATTTGAGAATATTTTGATGTAAATGCTTCATCCACAACAATGGCAAAGACAACCTAAAGGCTTTTGATGCTAAAGGTGATGAAGGTATCTTCTTAGGATACTCGGTGAAAGCAAAGCCTCTGAGAATACTCAATAAAAGAACTATGGTTACGGAGGAATCCATTCATGTAGTATTCGATGAGCCAAATGTAAATGGAGAAAACATTGAAGAGTCGGTGATAAGTTGAAACATCCAATCATACTGAAGAGTCCCTACGCTGAAGTCAAGGTCGGGATTATCAACTCAGAAGAAGATGAGATAGTGAATCTCAAAAGCGGTGGAAAATTTGCAGCTAAGTGACCACGAAAGAGTGACCACAAAGAACACAATCGCAAGTCAATGAATCCGGCTAACTTACTCCAACTGATGTAAGATGGCCGAGAGACCATCCACGTAACTTGTCATTGGAGATATGAGAGAAGGTGTCAAAACAAGATCCGAACTCAACAAGAAGTTATGTTCACATGCTTCATTTCGCAAATAGAGCCAAAAGATGTGTCACAAGCATTGGATGACACACATTGGATTCAAGCTATGCAAGAAGAGTGAATCGGTTTGAGAGAAATAAAGTATGGGAACTAGTGCAAAGACCCATACATCAAAATGTTATTGGAACCAAATGGGTATTCGAAATAAGATGAACGAGGAAGGCTGTGGTAAGAAATAAAGCAAGACTAGTAGCCAAAGGATATTGCCAAGAAGAAGGGATAGATTTTGATGAAACATTTGCCCTCGTAGCAAGATTGGAAGCTATAAGGATGTTTCTTGCCTATGCGCTCACAAGAATTTCATTGTATATCGGATGGATGTAAAAAGTGCATTCCTAAACGGTTTATTGGAAGAAGAAGTATATGTTGAACAACCTCCAGGATTTGAGCAGAAGACTCTTGGAGACAAGGTATACAAACTCAAGAAAGCCCTGTATGGATTGAAACAGGCACCCCAGAGCATGGTATGATACCCTGTCACAATTCCTAAGCGAGAATGGATTCACAAAAGGAAAAGTAGATAGAACACTTTTCGTAATTCAAGACAAGAAAAGTATATCTTGCTTGTTCAAATATATGTGGATGACATCATTTTTGGATCCACTAACAAAAGAGCTGTGTGAAAAATTCTCAAACCTCATGCAAAGCAAATTTGAAATGAGCATGATGGGAGAGCCGACATTTTTCCTTGGACTTCAAGTGAAACAGTGAAGGATGGAACCTTCGTAAGTCAAACAAAATATACGAGAGATTTAATGAAGAAGTTTGGTATGGAAGAGAAGTCTTACGTAAAAATACCAATGAACACATCGGTCAAAATGGACATGGATGCGGATGGCAAGCACTGTAGATCAAACAAGATACTGAGCACTTATTGGATCATCTTGCTCTATCTCACAAAGCGAGGGCGGACATCACCTTTCTTTGTAGGTGTATGTGCAAGATTTCAATCTGCTCCAAAAGAGAGCCATATGACAATGACTAAAAGAAATCTTGAGATACTTGAAAGGAAGCCAAGAAGTAGGCCTATGGTATCCAAGGAAGGTGGATTCGACTAAGTGGCTATTCAGACTGGGACTACGTTGGATGCAAAGAGTGGGACAGAAAAGCACTTCGTGCACTGTCAAATGCTAGGAAACAGACTAATTTCTGGTTTAGCAAGAAGCAAAACTCAATAGCCACCTACACTGGTGAGGCGAGAATACATAGGCTGCGGGCAAAATTTGTTGTGCCCCAAGTCCTATGGATGAGACAACGGTGAGAGACTATGAAGTTGAAGAAAAGAAATTCCAATCATGTGTGATAACACAAGTGCCATTGCAATCACTCAAAATCTGTGTTGCACTCAAGAACAAAACATGTAGATGTCGATATCATTTCATAAGAGATCATGTTGAAAAGAAGGACATTATCTTGGAATACATCTCAACCGATAAACAATTAGGCGACATCTTCACAAAACCATTATGTGAGTCAAGATTTGAAGAACTCAAGCATGAGTTGGGGTTAATTGGTGGTGACACTCAGACAAATCAAAGAAGAGCATTAGAACAGAAAAAGAAGTGAAAAAGAGTGAAAACAACAATCAACTCATGTAAATCATTTGTATCGGAAAGAACTACACCGAAGTCGGTGATAGGTGAGTCACCAAGAGAAGCTGCGAGGAGTAGAGTTAAATCGCCTAAGAGATAAGTGAATAACTTATGAGCAAAGTGACAAAAACGCGATCGTTTTGACTTAGCGGGAATGTTTTAAGGAACACGTCAAAGATAATGATGATGTGTACAGACATAAAGCCGCACACTAAGCTTATGATTGGATATAAATGCCGCATTAAATACGAGGCGTGAAATGCTCAATAGGCGTGCGAAATCCAAGCCGTTGATTTCGATCACAATTCAAAACCGTCGCACGCCCTTTCATAAACCATATTTAAACCATTTTCGTCCGCTTTCTCTCTCACACTTCTAAAAACTGTTCATCTTTTTCTCTCAAAAGCAAAGGCAAACTACTCTCAAACCCTATCAACATTCAAATCAATTTCGAGACTTCTCTTGATATAATTTGAGAAATGGCACCAACTTACGACTTTACTAAGTTAGGAAAGCAAATCCACACCGGTTCGACGGTGGATTTCGACGGAATGGTGAAGCGAGGGTCCGACGACACCCTGGTGAAGAAAATCGCGGAAAAGTTGGAAACGCCCAGGACTAAAACCGTTTCTAACGCCGAATATCCTATGACCTATGTGGAGGAGGTCGACAATTCTCGTGAATGCCGAGATTCACGACGAAGGAATCAAGTCATCTTCACGGAAGCGGTGACTATTGCCGCCAAGGATTTGGTGAATATTGCTCACTACCCGCGGAATGAGCAAATCGAAATTAAGGAAGGCGATGTAAACTTGGGTGACACATGGAAAGAAATAGCCAAGTCCGACCTTCTTTGATAAAATTATATACACAAGAAACAAGAGACTGAAGGAGGATTATCACAAATTGTTGGACATAGTTGCCAAATGTATCGACATCAAATTTGGCAGCTTTGACCAACTATCAAAGGCAAAGCCGATTGTGATGGCTGCAATCATCGAAGAAAAGAAGATAAATGGGCTGAGTTTGTCTACAATAGGGCGCTTAACGTGGGAACAAGTCCTTCAAAGAAGATGGCACATTTGGAGGATCCTAGGATATGGCCTAGTGATTGGCTCCACTCTTTGGAGGTGAAAGGAGTACCTCTTGACATGGGAAGGCTTTCCATGTCAACAAGAGGATGTTGTTGAGCTAACCTCTCTGGTGCTCGGGAAGCGAGCTTATGCCAAGAGAGCGACACGGTGAGGGGAATCGGTGACCCAAGATGTGCTTACTCTCTCCGGCCTAAGAAAAGCGCCCTGCAATGCCATAAGAAGACGCTTGCCCCTGCGGCAGAAAGAAAACAAACATGCTCCCGCCCGAAAGTGTGTCACCCGCCCCAAAGCCGTGTGTCACTGCCCCTGCAGCGAGAGGTCGAGAAGGACTCACAAATACCTTCTCCGTCGTCAAAAGGAGGAGAAGCGACAAGCCCGGGACGGACGGCTCCTCGAAACAAACAAACACCAAGACGCCCGCCGCCAAGACTCGAGGACACCGCCCGAACTGTAAAATTCCCCGGTCCAAACCAGAGACGAAGAAGACTCGTCAAGCAAACCGAACAGAGAAACCGGTGAGTCGGTTACTCGGCTAAAGCACAAATACCTAGGAGACTACTTTGGAGAAGTAGAGTCTCGGATGTAGTTGATGAAACGACCAAGTCTCTTGCCAAGGCGATCGCAGAGGCAACCAAGACACGGTTTGTAGCTCACACAAACAAACACAAAGAAGAACGGCCAGCGAGATAGTGATGTAATGATCCTATCTCCACCTTACCCGGACATCCGAATCGTCTGCGTGAGTGGAAAAATGGAAGTTGAGCAAGTCGAGGAACAGTTCCAACGGCCCGAGTTCATAGAAGAAGAGAATCGCTAAATTTCCTTGGACTAACTCTCGTGCTCGGCCAGACTTGATGAGGACAAGCGCTTAGACATCCTGCGGATCTACAAGGACGGGGAGAGAGCAAAGCAAGCCGAAGAAGCCGAAGCACGTGAGAAGGCAAGCATCCGCCCTATCTCCCGCACCACGAACACTTCCATCCTCTTGATGTCTTCTCGGACGGTGATGAGGATCCAGAAAATCTTGCGCCTCGAGAAGAGTTACAAATGCAGCAAGATCGCATGAATCAAGAATTCTTCACGAGCAAAGACTAATGGAGGGACCAGGAGAGTCCTCCGAACACATTTGAAATCGATCCTATGGGAGTGGTTCAGCAAATAGCCACTGATGTTCTTCGCTACCACTTCCCCACTCACTACGAAGAAGCGATAAGGAAATGGCGATGAAGCGGGCTAGTGGGGACCCCGGTCGAGCCAACCCCTATTGAAGGTGTGCTACCACCTGCCCCAGGTGAACCATCGATTTGCAACAGTGGGAGCCCGGAGACGAGTGACCCCACACCAAGTCACTCGGTGGTGCGCCGAGGGGGAAACTCCTCCACTGCAGCAAGGTCGGAGGATCTGCAGATGACTCCACAAAGAAGCAAGGAGGCGAAGAAGAGAAATTACAATCACAAGAAGAACAGCAAGTTGCCATCAACGAAGCTCGGCGATTGAGACTGTCTCGGTGAGGTGCCAATGCTCGAAAGGCTAATGACGGCGCGATGCGTCGAGGCACGAGGAAGGAACAGCCCACGGGAGTTAACACTGGCGATGAAAGTGCAATCCATGGGGTTGAGACTCAATGGATGCCATCTGTAGAAGACCCTAAGACAGTGACACTGTCGAAAGGGAGGACGTGCCTCGCAGCGGTAGAGAGCTGCTGGAGGAAATGAAGGCCCACGGGAGGTTGAGACTTCCCGGGGTAAAGAGGCTGAAGTAGAGAACATCCCTCCCGCAATCATCGACCCATCCGAGAAGGAGATCAGCACACTTCATGATTCCCGGACAACCACGATGTCACTTTTCGGGATCGAGAAGACGAAGAAGAAGCGAGTCAACCCCCATGACAAATCCAAAAGACTCATTGCGGGTGTTCCAAGTACGAGTAAGTCGATCCCAAGACTACTCGTCAAACTTTTAACTTTGATGATGAGCCACCTCTAGAAATCTCATCATCGTCCGATGACGCTGCTGATAAGGCCGAGGACAAGTCAATGAAAAGGAAAAATCACCGAGACCAACGGAAGGCATTAAGACAATCGAGGCTCAGCCAAGCCGGGTCTATTTCACAACCAAACCCAATTGAACCAGCAACCACTGCTCCGGCTCCTCAAGCTACAATTTGGATCGATTCCCAAAAGAACTCCACGCGCACCGCTCATCATCGAAGCAGATCCTCCGATCGGCGGTGATGAATCTTTTGTAGAATCTTTCCCTTTTCACCTGGAGATACAGAACTCCACGAAGAGTCGAAAACGAGCAAGCACGTTATCACGGACCAGCTCCTGTTTTTCACTCGGCACCATTGTTCAGCCGATTTTGATTTCGATCTTTGTATGGCCATCACCTGCAACAGAAGAATCGGTGAAGTTCGAGAAGTGTTCAAGGCACTCTTTCTTTGAAGTTGAAAAGATGGAGAGGCATCAGGCCTCTTTGGACATGCGCTGGACATGAGATGCCACCCTTACGGTGACTTACTTAAGAGGCATACTTGATTCGAATAAGGAATGGTGGCAAAAGCTGAGAATCCGTGCGTGTGGAACAGTGAGATACTTGAGAACCTTGTTCAACAAGCTACTGGTGTGGAGAGTCGAGAATGTTGATGCGAAAAACGAAGGCGAGGGAACACATTGAGCATATGCATGAAGCTCACACGCCGAGATCAAGGCGCTGCGTGAGCGTAATGCAAATGATATACAGACGTTTGGAAGAACACATGATGAGAAAATTCAGCCTTCTCATGGCCGAGATGAAGCGATTTGTGAGAATCCAACGCTACTCGATGCGAATTCGTCTTTGCGCATACAACGCAGAGACTTGAAGCGTAATTCAACCAACAGAAGACTTCGACTTCATGCTTGCCAAAGATGTTCCCGGGGTTCCTCTATCCTTTGATGATGCCAAAAAGGGGGAAGAGGAATACCTTAAAGCAAACAAAATCAAGCGAGAAGGGAAGCGGTGAGAAGAGAAAATCGGTGAGGAAAATTTGAAAGCGAAGAAAGGAAAATCTGTGAGGGGGAAGGATCAAAAGATATGACCTTGATGATTGCACAAACCCCCAACAGGGTCTGTCCACGGTGACATTATAAGCAAACAAACTCCCGTGACTCTGCCACTCCAAGACTCTTTGTATCTATGGTGAGAAGAGAAAAGAAATTGAAGCGAGGGATGAAGGAAGTGGAAGGAAGAATGGATGCCAGGGTGATGAACATCTTGAAAGAACATGGAGGCATTCGGTTAGCGAGAGACACGTATGCCATTTTGGATGTCGGGACAGAGCCAAGATCGGTTGGACGAATTCAAAACGCTTCGAATCGAAGGATATTTTGCAAATATGTCCATGGCTCAAGCTTGGGACTTATCTTGGGAAAAGGGTCTCACATTGTGTGAAGAAGGACAGACAAGACGAGACTTTCCGGATCGCTCTCTTAGTCACTCTGCTAGTCAATCAGGGAAGAAGAAGACCCAAGATAAAGATATACGCCCGTGAGGCGGAAGGAAGAAGCGGCCAGATGGAGAAAGAAGCTTGGACAGGCCTCTTCCCAAGAATATCGAATACGTAGATCCTGGAAAGAAAGGAGGGATCTTGGGCTGGGGCTTGACCAAGTGGCAAATTTGCGAGTGGCTAAAACTAACGCTGAGTATGCAAAAAGAGAATAGAAGAAAAAAAAAGACAAACTCGGCTATGGCGGGAGAGACAGGGGAAAGACTAAGGAAAGATGAAGCGCCAGGAAGGCATATGAGAAGAAAAAGAAGCGGCGGTGACTGACGAGAAAAAGAGAAAGAAGAAGAAGATCTTGATCAAGATGAAAGAAGGAGACAACGAAGGAGATGAAGTGTTCTTTGCCCAACCCTTCATGTATTTTATTATGTAAATACATACAATGTAAGTCTTCGTAATAGAGTTATAAATTTTTTTTTGTGAAGACGGTTATATACTACGATACACCTTTAAACTTGATTGTGTTAAGTACAAGAATGATATGATCAATAAAAAGATTGATTTGCGCATACATTCTATGTCAATACACTATCTCGTATGTATCTCTTATTATTTACATATTTGTATGATCTAAGTTTTGGCATCATCAAAAAGTGGGGGAAATTGTTAGGAATTTTATTGTTTAGATTTTGATGAATGCCATGTAAAACTTAGAATAGAAAGTTGGCACCCCAATTCTTGTTGTAAAATGCATTGTAATGAATAGAGCTGGCCAAGTGAGTCAAGACAACTACGCCCTAACATGCAAGAAGACAATCAAGACGGAAGGAAGACTGCTATGAGGCACCAGTGAGTATGGCAAAGAAGAGTAGACGGGAACACTATGAAGAAAAGCGGTGAGATGCGGTGAGTGGAGCATCATCAAGTCAACTCAAGAAAAGCAAGTCTCAAGTTGTGTGAGAAGAAAGTCATCCATGATTGGAAGGCGACTCTAAGTCACCGGGGAAAGCAAGGAAATGCAAATCAAGTCGAGATAATCGTAAAAGAACCGTTGTAAATCAAGAGATTTACTTAAACAAGTAATATCTCCATACAACCTTTCTTGGAGTGCTCGACCCCGAGAAGCGTGCAAAAGGAATGAACCAATGGGAAGCACGACACCGTGTCGAACTCGAAAAGGTGAAAAGAATAATTCATATGAGAAACGGCAATTCCAAGAGCGCAAGCCAACGACGCAAAGTGACTTTCAAAAATAAGCTATCTCTTCAACGGGCAAATTTTTGAAAGTTCACTATAAAAGGCCGAGGAGTTAGTTTGAGAAAAAGAATGCATGAATGACACATACATGAGATATACAAGCACATTAGAAAAATCGAAACAATCTCAATCCTCAAGCCTACATTCCGAAGTACATCAATCCAACACTTACCCGTGAAGGAAGAGAGCTTCAACCGGTTGAAGAGGAAACCTTTGAAAACAAGGGGTCTACTTTCCGGGAAGGATTGTAGAAAAGTTCAAAGTTGAACTAAGTCTTAAGCATTTGGAGGGCTTCGTGATCAAATCAAAGAGCTTGAGCAAGTGAGTTGTAGTAGTAGTAAAGCGGTTGCCTGTGAAGAAGAAGGCCGAGTCGAGCGAGAAGCGGTGAGTGATCAGGCGTCTCGCATCGAGTCCCAAAGGATCAAGTCGGCTGTTGTGATCAAGATTTGTATCCGGACTGTTACCACTTTGTAAACGATCATTACTTAGTGGATTCCTCCGGGAGTTGGAGAAGAGAGGAGTAGAAGAATTACCCCATCTTCGAACCTCTATAAAAACTTTCTTGTGTCATTTACATTTCAAAGCATTTAAATTCTGCACTTTTAATTGCTTATATATCTTTGATAAATTTGCTATCCATTTGATAATTTACAAGTACTAAATCAAGCTCTAATATTTTGTTTAATCAAACTTAAGGGTGTTAAGTCTTCCATTTGAAAAATAAAACCACGGTGAGTTAAATTGTAGCCAACAAATGTGAGTTACTCCATCAATGACTCAATTTGATTTGAAAGATTAACTCTTGAGTGACTAATTCGATTGTCCATCAAGGACACGGTGTGTAGAATTAACTCTGTAGATTTAAAAGGACTAAATCGAAAATTTGGTAAGGTTTATTCAACCCCCTTCTAAACCTTACACTTACACCCCTTGGGACCTACAAACACGATTCACGAGAAATAGTCTTTCGAAATCAATATTTTTGTACCTTTCAATGGATGTCCATTGGTATGCTCAACAATCCTACGCATCATAGTTGTTCCTGGATGTCTGGCGATCATGCCATAAACGAAATATATCAAGATTTACAGTTTCAAGGCATGGTGGCGTAGGATTCGAAGGCTTTAATTGGGATATAACACAATCCGTAAATTGTCGCTTCAAATTTCTCATGGACATTCTTCTTGCCCATTTTATAGAATGTGATACATAGACACTCTCAATCATGGTCATTTGGTCTCTCTAAATGATAGCCATTATCACGCCGCATCTTTAAAACTTAGTAGATTTCTTTTTGATCTACTAGATAATGATGCATTTTCAATCTGCAGGATTGTACCATTGGGAAATATTAATGTTGCATTCTCGGAGCTATCAATAATCTCAATGAGACCGGATATAGTTGTAACTTGTGCTTTGCACGATTTCACACTCGAGAAATATACTTTATTCGTTAATATTGAGTGTGTTGTTACACTTTGTCAAGTAGACAATAGTCTTTCTTCTTAGTGTTTCCCATATATACCTAATTTAATATTTTGAATTAATATTATGCAATTATCCTTATGATTTTATATATCAAATTCTATCAATGTGAAACAGCTAAGTAATAACATAGATGTATAAAAAAAATTTAAACATAAAAGATTTAATTCGACAACATAGACATACATAATCATCTAATTACATGTTAAAAATAATTGCCCATGCTAACAAAGGAAAAACCATGAAGATAAGAAGATTAATCATAAGCCAAAAGTGCTATGGAGGATATTCTCCAACAAAAAATAGGATAGTGTACAAGAATACTAGTGTAATGAGATACGCTGCAATTTAGTTAACCATTTTTTTTTAAATGAATGAAATATGAAGTTTTATAAAGATGAGAGAATATGTGAATTTGTAGAATAAAATGTTGGTATATTTATAAAATAAAAATTATTGTTCATAGTCGTTACATGAGCGTTAGGGGAAAAATTTTGAATGTGAAATTTGTGAATGATTTAGTGGAATTATAATGATATTTTTGTGATTGAAATAATAAATACAAATATTGTGATAAAATATCATTCATATAAAAAGTTTAACCCGAAAATATATCTTTCCGAAAAAATACATATAAGCACAATCAAAACATTCTCACTCTTACAATACCAACAAAATTACATGAAATATTTTAGAAACTAATTTAAAGCATAGATATCATTGCTTAAATATTTCCATCACCAATAAAGTGATCAATCCTTCCTTCCAGGATGCTCAAAAAAATTAGCAACATCCGGATGTGTAATATCCACATTTACGTCATCAAAATTATCATCTTCAGGATGATCAGAAGTGAAATTTGCTTCAACATTTTCATCTTTCTTGCGAAGTGATGATTGATAAAGCTCCACTAAATGTTTGGCATTCACGACAAGTACATGACCAATGACCTTTTATTACGCGCCGGTAACATTTCTTTCCACCATTCTCTGGATTTATCACTTTCTCTTTTCCTTTCTTATCATTTCTCTTCCACTTGGATGGTTACTTGTATTTTTGTGATTTGAATTATTCGACTACCACGATTATATAGAGTAAATTTTCCACTACCACGACCACGACCTCTTGAATTATTGAAATTTTGAGCTCTAGTCACATTCTCTTGGGGAATGGATTAGAACTAGTAAGTCAGAACTCATGATTTTTTATATCAATAATTTATTATTTTGTTCGACCACAAGAAGGCATGAAATCAAGTCGAATACTTTGTGAAACCTTTTCTCGATATTGCTGCAGATCAAACCCGAGGTATGAAAAAGCAGAAAGGGTCTTTTCAATCATATCTCCATCTCGTGATACTTTCTCCACATAATTTCAATTTTGAAGAAATTTTAAATAACATGGAATTATACTCACTTACGGATTTGAAATCTTGAAACCACAATTTTATTCAATCATATCGGGCCTTTGGAAGTATAATCATCTTCAGGTGGTCATACCTTTCTTTCAAATTTTTCCAAAGTACGCATGGATCTTTTTCGTAAGATATTCAATTTTTAAATTTTCATCCGGATGATGACGGAGAAAAATCATAGTCTTAGCTTTATCTTGGCGGAGATGCACTATTTCCTTCTCTAATAGTATCACCCAAACCTTTAGCGTCTAGATGAATTTCAGCATCTAAAGCCCATGACATATAATTTTTTCCAGCAATATCAAGAGCAACAAAATCAAGTTTTGCAAGGTTAGCCATAAGGATATTCAGAGCCGGTCCTAGGGTTCGAGGGGCCTAGAGCGAGAGAAAAAAAAAGAGGCCCTAATTGTGTTTACATAAAAAAACTTAAAATAACAAAATAATATTATAAATGAATTTCATTATTGATTTAACAATGTGTAATAGCAAAAATATCGTACTTCAACTTTAACATTTTGGTCTTATAAAATAAATTACGTAAAAGATCGTTCAATATAATTTATATTAGAAAAAAGGAAAAAAATTATCATGGAGAATGACATATGAATATGGCTTATAGTGAGCTCTTTAACTCTTCAATTATAGTTTTCGGTTTTGGTTTTGCGTATTAAAAAACTGATACATTGCTTCTATCAAGAATCAACCTCTTGACCTCCCAAGGCTAAGGATGTATGCTACCACTCCGCTAACTGGTTTTTCTTGGCATCTTACATTATCCATATTTTATATTGATGGCTCAAAAGCTACCTTTAAACCTTAGGCAAGTGCACCTATCGTTTTATAGAATAGATTGTTGAATACCGAGTGTTATTCCACGGGGATTGTAAGTACTAATAATTACCATCTTTTTGTTATCTAATCTAGTAATTTTCAGAGTTTTTGTTAGATAAAAAAAGAAAATAAAAAATTTAAATTAACAAATTATAAATAGTAAAAATGAAGGAAGATTTGTAAAATAAGAAATCAAGAGATAGAAATGTGTTTGAATGTAAATCCTCTAGAATGCTTTTGTGATTTGACAAGTTAAAAATACAACCATAAGCCCTTAAGCAAAAACCAACCACTTTTAATAAAATCTCATATTTCATGGACCGTAGAAATTCCCAATTTAAGTTAAACCATTTCTCAAGGTGAAAAACTCCTAATCTCAAGTTGATTAACTGAAATCTCTTTCTAGTTAAAATCCCCAAAATTGCATTATAGCGATTTATGAATTCCCATATTAGGTTTGACCCTAATCCGGAAGATTTATGTCGCCCTATATCTAGGATTGCATGCAACTCTTTTCACTTATATAGGTTTTTTCTCACCATAAATATCTCGATTACGATGCGGAATAGATATCAAATTAATATTTGGAAATATTAACTCGAATGAAATAAGCATGATATAAGTGAATCACACAAGACATGAGAATTTTATTAAAAACATACAAACCTTAATCACAAATCTATTCTAGAGTTCATTACATTCAAACACTAGGAGTTTAGCTACTCATGATTTTGACAAAAGAGTAAATTACACAAGAAGATTTAAGTATTGTAGACATGGTGTACTTATCCTTCTCAAAATCTCAATGGACTTCTTTCTTGATTGATGATGTTGCTCCAAGCCTTCTTCTCCAATATTGCCCCAAGCTTTCTCCTCCAAGACCCCTTGATCTCAATTCTACTTAATATGATGAATACAATGAATATTTTCTGAATGTCTAATGAATGAATCTCCCAACTCCAACTCTTGGCTTTTATAGACACCATTCTTGTACAATAATACATTGATAGTGCTATCTTTTGTTAAACAATTGCTCCACTTTCATTGTTGGTTGGTGAATTCTTGTATTCATATGATGATTGAGGGAACATGAAGACACGGTGCAGCAAAATATGGTGTTAAAAGTGTACCAAAGTGGTCAAAAAGGTTTGGTTGGTGATTTTTCCACAAATTCCGCATAAAAAAGTATCTGCAAGTGGCCCTGACACGCGTGGCCGTCTTTGGCAAAGACCGCGGCCAGGCCATGCCGCCTGCGGAAGTTGACAAAATGGCGGGCACGGCCGTGTTGTGCAAACATACAAAGCCTGATCGGCCGTGTCGGTCTGCATTTTTGTGCGATTTTTCTCCTTTTTTGATCTCCTTCAATATGGTCGTGTTTGGTGACACGGTTTGGCCGTTTTGGACCCTTTTTTCAATTTTTCTTCAATTTATTTCCTTCTTTTTAAACATGGCCATGTTATTTGACACCCCAAGTCATGTTGAGTGATTTTCTTGCCTTTTTGCACTTAATGTTGGCTTTGAATTGATCCAAATTGCTTCACCTATAATGTTAAACACATCCCGCGATAAAATGCTAAAAATACTTGAGAAAACTATGATTTTTCTAACAAAACAATTTAAAAACTATTGAATTAATAGCACAAAATATATACAAAATGGCACTTATCAAACCGCCTACAACTTGGAAATTTTGCTTGTCCTCATGCAATTTTAAACGAAGAGTAGGGTTGAAAACAAAAAGAGACATCTATTTTCACAATTTCGACATGATTGAAGTAAATTGCTAACCTTTTCATTCCCAATTGAGCCAATCGATTCGATTTTTTCAAGTCAACCAATTTGTTAAAAAGAGAGTGACTTCAATAATTGGAATCGTTCAATCATCACAGTTGTCATATCACAAAAATTGTTTTTCATTCGCTTAGACTAAATACAAGAATGTAATGATAAAAGGAGATGTCCAAAATTGCGTTTTTTGGCATATAATTATAAACTAGGACATTTTTGAGGCAAACTTCCACTAGGTTTAAATTTTGAATGACTTTCCAAAAGCTCCAGGGTGGTGTCCCATATTCATATTTGTGCCACCGTTTCGTAGAAAACAAACATGGGGCTCATGAATGCTCCTAGTTACTAAGTAGCAACAAACAGAGTATATAACCTCGATTTGTCCTTTTTATAAAAATATAAACACATTTTTTTTCGATATCTTGATTTTTTTTAAAACCCGAATTATGATTTCTCCAGCGATCATGACACAAAGTATCTATATTTAAGCAAAGTCCAAACTATTTTCATGACATTAAACTCTTTTGGCCAAGTTCATCCTTTTACCAGAGTCACACAGTTTAAAACATTTTGGTAATTTGAGTTCTCAAAAAGATGACTTTTTCGGGATAAAAATGGTCATAACCAATCCACAAACAACTTATCTAATTGTAAAAAAATATCTCATGTTTGTTTGCAAGAGATTGATAAAGTGCAAAAAAAAAGAAAACAAAACATCCACAAATAGAACTAAAAAGACACGCAAGCTAAAGAAAATAAGTCTAAAAAAAATCCAGGCGTGCTAACAAATGCTAACAAATCTCACCACCTCCAACTTCAAGGGTCACATTGTCCCCAATGTGAAGAAGGGATGGGATACAATAAGGATAAAAAAAAACTAGAAATGAAACAAAGAAAAATACGACCTTATGGCGGTGGCGGGAAGTGCCCTTGAGATAGATGTCATTGGTGGAGTTGAGAAACAAGGGCATTTTGGTGTTGTTGTTTTTCGCGAATGTCTCGAATGACGCCGAATTGTTGCTCCATCATTTGTTGTTGTAGGTCAAGCATAGTTTCTTTGGCGTTCGAGCATGGTCCGTTGGTGTGATAACATGCCCCTTTGTTGTTGTTGTTCCGTAAGATAGCTTGGAGGTCATCTTGGTCATGATGTTGTGGTGGGCAAGATGAAGAGGCACGGTGTTGTGAATCTCGTGTAGGAGATGGGAATGAGGAGCATGATCCGGACCAGGGGGTAAGGGTAGAAAATCACCCCCTCCGGTGGGAAAACCATCGCCAGCGATTATCAAGATCTCGTCTGATGGTCGAAATTTTGGTCGGAAGTGGAATTTGGGCAGCCGTGTGCGAAAACAAAGAAGGTATTGATCATTGATTTTTCAATTAACTTCATGGCAACACATACCTCTATATCAATGCGTGAGCTCCCGAGCACTTATTGTAGGCAGTCAAGTCGTGTTCGAAGTGGAGAGCGATTGGAGTGACTAGCCGCCAACAACGATCTCACTACACTCTCCCTTCCCGACCTTTTGAAAGTGACGTGCAAGGTAAGCCCCGATATCCAAGTGTTTACCGTACACCATGGCCCAAAGAAACAATAGTTCGTCCCTCCTTAGATTTCCATCACTCTCCCGCGCCCAAACAATGTATTAGCCATCACACGGCGAACGAACAAAAAACAGGGTTAATTACTTGAGATACCTTGGCACGAGAGGTGTTGTACTCATTCAACATTATCGGAGGAGTAATTCGACTCAAAAACGTGCGCGTGAAATTCCTAGGTGTTCGACATTCACCTCCGACCGAAAGACCATAAATTTGATTAAAGTCGGTGAGGTTAGTGTGTACTCTTGATTGAAGAGCCTGAATGAGATGAGACCGCCCGTGGCATTAGGACCCTGGAGAATCTCGGCATTGAATGGCGAGAAATTCAAGAGTTATGCGCTCGTATATGGGAGATTTAGCGCCCATGAAACGTCCCCAACCGACTTGCTCAAACATCCATGCTATGTCCTCCCGTAACCCTAAAGCTTCGAGTCACGTCATCGGGTAATGGGTGTTGTGTAATGGTTTCCCAATAGTAGTTGATACCGGTCTTTATGGTCGTCATCCGGAATAGAATACCGTGATGATTATTCGGTGGATTGGCCGGGAGGGTTGACGGGAACCAGAAGGTCCCCTAGACCCAGAAGGAGCGGTAGAACGGCTGCGTTTGGACATGATAGACCCGAAATAAGAAATTTTGATAGCAACCAAGTATACACCATTAATGGACACAACAAAAGGACTGTCACCACGAATTCGTCTCATGAAACTCGATTATAGGTAGCATGCTATACGTGAATAACTAGCAGAGGTAACATCAAATATTCAATAAGACTCAATGCCAATTGTGATCACTTTCAATTCTAATCAAAATAGCAAGTAAATCACAACAAGGTATGTCATCCACTTATGATCAACATATGATTTTACCAAGCAATCAACAACAAATTCCTATATCAGTAGGACCATCATATTAAAACAACAATAGAAAATCCTTCTATTCATTGAAGACCATCATGTTGTTAAATTAAGCAAGAAAATTCCAACATATGAGTTCACATGATTTCATCAAGAAAAATTCCACAAGTACATGGAGCCAAACTCATCATCATAAAAATCCAATAAATACCCTAAACTACAACACAAAAACAATTAGGCATAAAAAAAACTAAAAATTCAAATTAAATCAAAAGACCCTAAATAAGAGAAATTACAAACATGCATGAACAAATTGAAATCATAAGAACAAAATTAAGAAAAAGAAGATGAAATTAAATACAAAACATAAAATGCATACATTGAATAGAGACCCACAAGAGAGATACCAAAACCCAACAAAATTCCCAACTTTTGAGGAAAATAATCGGTAGAGTTGTTGAAAAACAAGAAAAGATGGTGTTTTTGTGGAAGAATTTAAGGTTTAAAAGGTAAAGTAAGATGAATTTAGGGAAACTTTTGGGGAGAAAATAGAGTTTTAGGGTGAAAAATTGGGAAATTTGGGGGAAAGTGAAATAAAATCGCGCAGCAGGTCTGTTTTTGCGGCCGGACACGGCCGTGTTGGACGACACGGCCAAGCCGTGTTCAGGCTATAATTTGTGTTTTGGTTTTCGGCCCAACACGGCCGTGTGTCGTGCGACACGGCTCGGCCGTGTTCGGGCCAAATTATTTTTTTAAATAAAAAGGAAAAACGAAAAATTGGACACGGGCGTGTTGTTTGAACACGCCAGGACCGTGTCGGGGTGTTTCAGCAATTTTTTAACTATCCCAAGTATTTTCTTTTTAAAAATGGACCATAAGGATTTATGCAAAAATAAAAAAATGAAAACAAGTTCAAAAGAAAAACACGAACACACAAAAATCATCGGGTTGCCCTTTGCTAGCGCTTCTTTAACGTCGTGTAGTGGACTATTTTACCTCTAGTCGTGTGTATTCGGGAGCATCAAGATGGATGGAATCTCAATAATTATCGTCGATGGTGCCCCCAAATAGAGCTTCAGACAGTGTCCGTTTACCTTAAAGGTACCCATTTCCTTGTGCGTGATTTCAATAGTCCCGCAGGAAAACACTTGAGTGACAGTAAATGGGCCGGACCACCTGGATTTCAACTTACCCGGAAATAGTCAGAGTCGGAAATTGAATAGTAACACTTGATCACCCGGTTGGAATTCCCTCGTGCGCTTAATGTGTTTGTCATGTCATTGCTTTGTTCGTTCTTTGTAAATTTTCGAATTCTCGTATCTTAATTTCGCCCTTCTTCGAGTTTGTTAATCTGCAATAAATGGTTATTTTCGCACTTGACAAATCATAATTAAGCATTTTAATAGCCCAAAAGCTTTATGTTCAAGTTCAACCGGCAAATGACATGCCTTATCATAAACGAGTCGTTATGGGGTAGTCCCTATCCGTATTTTGAAAGTCGTCCTATATGCCCAAAGGGCATCATCGAGTTTGAGGGACCAATCCTTACGAGAGTGTCCAACCATTTTTTCTAAAATTCGTTTTAATTCTCGGTTTGACACTTCGACTTGACCACTGGTTTGGGGGTGATAGGCGGTGGTGACTCGATGTGTGACACCATAACATTTTAACACTTTGTCAAATTGACTATTGCAAAAGTGAGTGCCTCTATCACTAATGATGGCTCGTGGTGTACCAAATCGGGTGAAAAGTTTTTTGAGAAAATGTATCACCACACGAGCATCATTTTTAGGCAAGACTTGAGCCTCTACCCATTTAGACTCATAGTCAACGGCTACTAAAATGTATTTATTGCCAAACGACGCAGAAAAGGTCCCATAAAATCAATACCCCAAACATCAAAAATTTCGCAAAACAAGAATACCATTTTGGGGCATTTCATTTTTTCTAGAAATATTTTCTGTTCGTTGACAATTATTACAAGTTTCAACATACCGTTTTGCATCTTTGAAGAGTGTGGGCCAATAAAAACCCGACTCAAGGACCTTGCGTGCCGTGGTATTTGCTTGGTAATGTCCACGGTGGGGCCCTTGTGATGATTCAAAATGGAGATTGTTTCGGGAAGTGCTACACATCTTCTTTTGATTTGATTTGCACAAACTCGAAAGAGGTGGGGATCATCCCAAATATAGTATTTGAGGTCCGAAAAGAATTTCTTCTTTTGTTGATGGGTCATCCCTTTTGGTAGAACTTTTCTGCAAGATAATTAGCAAAATCTACAAACCATGGAATATCAAGTGAAATTGAGTTAAGGGTAAAGAGTTGCTCATCCAGGAAAGAATCGTTGATATGTTCATTGTGTTGCTTGTCGGTGCTAGAGTGCTCAAGCCAAGATAGATGGTCGGGCAAGACTTTCGGCGCCCTTTTATCTTTGATCTCCACATCGAATTCTTGGAGTAAGAGCACCCATCGAATTAGTCGTGGCTTTGCATCATTTTTGTCAAGCAAATAGCATAAGGCGGAGTGATCCGTATAGACAATGACTTTTGATAGGATCAAGTATGAGCGAAATTTGTCAAAGCGAAAACCACCGCAAGTAACTCCTTTTCGGTAGTTGTATAATTGGATTGAGCAGATTGAGTTTTACTTGCATAATAAATTGGCGAAAATGTTTATCTTTTCTTTGCCCGAAATCGCACCTACCGCATAGTATTTTGGCATCACACATGAGTTCGAATGGTTGGGACCAATCCGGAGCCACCATGATGGGAGAAGTGGTGAGTTTTTCTTTTAAAGTATTGAATGCTCAAGGCATTCATCATTGATATCAAAAAGCGCATCCTTCTCTAAGAGGCGAGTGAGTGGCCGGGCAATTTCGGAAAAATCCTTGATGAAGCGCCTATAAAACCCGGCGTGCCCAAAAAGCCGGATTGCCTTCACCATAGGGTGGGTGGTGGCAATTTGAAATTGTCTCAACCTTCGCCTTGTCAACTTCAATGCCCTGCAAGAAATTTTATGTCTCAAAACAATTCCTTCTTGTACCATGAAGTGACATTTTTCCCGATTAAGAACCAGGTTAGTTTCTTCGCAACGAACAAGGACTTTTTTAAGATTTGCAAGACAAAGATCAAAGGAGTCCCCGAAAACTGAGAAGTCATTCATGAAGACTTCCATGATTTCTTCTACAAGTTCGTCAAAGATGGCGAGCATGCAACGTTGAAAGGTCGGCCGTGCATCGCACAACCCAAAAGGCATGTGTTGATAGGCAAAAGTACCGTAGGGACAAGTGAAAGTAGTTTTCTCTTGGTCCTCCGGCGCTATTGGGATCTGAAAATAACCTGACATACCATCAAGGAAGCAAGAATAAAGGTGACCAGATAATCGTTCAAGCATTTGATCAATAAAAGGCAAAGGAAAATGGTCTTTGCGAGTAGCATCGTTAAGCCATCGGTAATCGATGCAAACTCGCCAACCTGTTACCGTTCGCATTGGGATAAGTTCATTCTTCTCATTCGGCACCACCGTCATCCCGCCTTTCATTGGGACCACTTGAACTGGGCTTACCCAATTACTGTCAGAGATTGGGTAAATGAGCCCAAAGATCAAGTAGTTTGATTATCGCCTCGACTACCTCTTTCATGTTTGGATTTAAGCGACGTTAAGGTAGAACAACCGGCTTGAAATTCTCCTCCATCAAAGTTTTATGAGTGCAAAAGGAAGGATTGATCCCTTGAATGTCGGAGATCTTCCAAGCGATGGCCTTTTATGTTCCCGTAATATTGCCAACAATCTATCCTTTTGATGTGAGGATAAATTGGAGGAAATAATCACGGGGAGTTTGGAGTTATCGGCTAGAAATGCATATTCAAGGTGCTCGGGTAGTTCTTTCAACTCCAACAGGGGTGGGTCCTCAATAGATGGTTTGCTATGCCCCACTTGAGAGTTTTCAATTTTTTGAACTCTTTTCGTTGTTTCGTTGGTGTGTTTTCCTCCAATGCGAGTACATATTCCCTAAGAAATGGATTTTCCTCCGCTATACCCGCACCTTGAACAATACAAGTCTCCAAGAATTCGTTAGAAATCATGCTTAGTAAGGAATTTGTTATCTCCATATCAATAAGATCAATAGCAAAACAAGAGTCATCTTTATCTATCATATTTTTCATCGATGTAGCGATTTTAAAAATGACTTGTTCATCACCGACTCGTAAAATTAGTTTGCCATCATGCACGCGTCAATTATTGCTTAGCGAGTAGCTAAAAATGGACGCCCTAGGATCAAGGGGACTTCGACATCGGTATGCATGTCAAGAATTACAAAATCGACGAAGGGAAATATAAACTTATCGACTTTGACCAAAACATCCTCAATAATGACTCTAGGATATTTAATGGGCCTGTCCCTAATTGTAAGCTCATCCTAGTTGGTTTCGGTTCCTAGACCCTTTTGTTTGAATAAATCATAAGGCATCAAATTAATGTGGCCCCTAGAGCGCAATGCCCGATCAACGACCAAATTACAAACATTACAAGGAATAGTAAAACTCCCTGGATCTTTGATTTTACGAGTAACTTGTTTTGTAGAATTGCCGAACACCTCGTTCAATTGTACCATGGATGACTCTTCAAGCTTCTTTTTATTTGAGAGGAGATCTTTTAAGAGCTTGGCATATTTCGGCATCTGTGAAAGGGCTTCAACAAAAGGAATAGTGATGTGCAACTATTTAAACAAATCCAAAAACTTACCGAATTGATCATCATGTTTTCCCTTTTTCAATTGGCTTGGATACGGGATAGGTGGTTGAAATTCGGCACCATTTTCTTTGTTTCCTTGAGTACCTATTCGCCTTTTTGTTTTACGGGGGTGGGCTCATCTTCCGGCATCCGTACCTGATCGAGCTTTGTTCCGCTCCTTAGAGTGATTGCTTTTACCTGTTCTCGCGGTTTTGGTTCAGTATTGATGGGTAAACTCCCTTGTGGATTTTCGGAAATCATATTGGCAATTTGGCCGATTTGATTTTCCAAGTTGCGAATGGACGCTTCTTAGTTCCTTAAGGATGTTTCAGTGGCCGTGAAACGAGTTTCTGTTGTTTGGACGAACATGGACAATAAGTCCTCCAAACTTGGTTTTCGTGGTTGGAAACCGGGCGGTGCAGACGAGTTGGGGAGTGCATTAGGATTAGGCCGTTGTTGACCTTGATTCTCCCAACTAAAGTTCGGGTGCTGGCGCCAACCTGGATTATAGGTATTACTGAAAGGATTAAGTTGAGTAGGTCGAGATTGGTTACCTAGATAATCCACATTCTCATGCGGTGGTATTGCGTGGGGGAACTCTTGGTGATTGTGCGATCCTCCACAAGTCTCGCATGAGAAGACTTGTTGTGGTGCTTTTGAGTCGCCAACTCATCAATTTTTTGAGTTAGAGCTTCGACTTGTGCGGCTAGCGTAACTGCCGTGTCTGCATTGTATACACCCACTGTCCTGTTAGTTTTACCTCGTACCGATTGCCATTGATAGCCATTCATGGCCATTCCATCTATTAGATCTTGGGCGGCTTCTGGTGTTTTATTGTTCAAAGTTCCCCCGGCCGCCGCATCAATCATTTGCCTCGTTGATGAGCGTAGCCCATTGTAAAATGTTTGGACTTGCATCCAGATAGGAAGACCATGATGTGGACATTTCCGCAACAATTTTTTGAATCTTTCCCAAGTGTCGTACAAGGTCTCATCGTTTTCTTGAGTGAATGAAGAAATTTCATTCCTCAATCGTGCCATTTTGGCCGGTGGAAAATACTTCAAAAGAAACTTTTCAGCCATAATGCTCCATGTTGTGATTGTTCCCTTTGGAAAAATATTTAGCCATTGTTTAGCCCGTCCCCGAAGAGTAAATTGGAATATGTGCAAGGTTATTTGGATCTTCATCCGGTAGGCCGTCGAATTGAACAAACTGTTGTACCATTTGAATAACATTCGGTTTGATCTCAAAATTATTGGCGGCAACAGCGGGCCTTACGATACTTGACGATGTGTCGTCCACAGATGGCTTGGCGTAGTCATACATGGTTCTTTGTTATTCATCTGCCATGTCAGGATACTTGCCTTCATTAATATCCTCCTCGTGGTCTGTATTAGTGCTTTCCTCTGTGTTGCTACCGACGGTCTCGTGCTTCCAAATTCGGCGATGAGTAGGCATGCACTGCGGTAAATAAAGAGGATAAGTGTAATCCAAGACTTACGAAGATAAATAAGATGAAAGGCAATGGTAAAATAAAAAAAAAAGATTAGATTAACAAAAATAAAGTGTTCTTAATATTACAATCCCCGGCAACGGCGCCAAAAACTTGATGGCTCAAAAGCTACCTTTAAATCTTAGGCAAGTGTACCTATCGTTTTATAGAATAGATTGTTGAATACCGAGTGTCATTCCCACGGGGATTGTAAGTACTAATAATTACCGTCTTTTTGTTATCTAATCTAGCAATTTTCATAGATTCTGTTTGATGAAAAAGGAAAATAAAAAATCTAAATTAACAAATTATAAATAGTAAAAATGAAGGAAGATTTGTAAAATAAGAAATCAAGAGATAGAAATGTGTTTGAATGTAAATCCCTCTAGAATGCTTTTGTGATTTGACAAGTTAAAAATATAACCATAAGCCCTTAAGCAAAAACCAACCTCTTTTAATAAAATCTCATGTTTCATGGACCGTAGAAATTCCCAATTTAAGTTAAACCCTTTCTCAAGGTGAAAAACTCTTAATCTCAAGTTGATTAATGAAATCTCTTTCTAGTTAAAACCCCCAAGATTGCATTGTACCGATTTATGAATTCCCATATTAGGTTTGACCCTAATCCAGGAGATTTATGTCGCCCCATATCTAGGATTGCATGTAACTCTTTTTACTTATATAGGTTCTTTCTAACCATAAATCTTTCGATTACCGATGAGGAATAGATATCAAATTAATATCTTGGAAATATTAACTCGAATGAAATAAGCATGATATAAGTGAATCACACAAGACATGAGAATTTTATTAAAAACATACAAACCTTAATCACAAATCCATTCTAAAGTTCATTACATTCAAACACTAGGAGTTTAGCTACTCATGATTTTGACAAAAGAGTAAATTACACAAGAAGATTTAAGTATTGTAGACATGGTGTACTTATCTTTCTCAAAATCTCAATGGACTTCTTTCTTGATTGATGATGTTGCTCCAAGCCTTCTTCTCCAATATTGCCCCAAGCTTTCTCCTCCAAGACCCCTTGATCCCAATTCTACTTAATATGATGAATACACGGTGAATATTTTCGAATGTCTAATGAATGAATCTCCCAACTCCAACTCTTGGCTTTTATAGACACCATTTTTTGTACAATAATACATTGATAGTCTTTATCTTTTGTTAAACAATTGCTCCACTTTCATTGTTGGGTTGGTGAATTCTTGTATTCATATGATGATTGAGGGAACATGAAGACATGGTGCAAAAAATATGGTGTTAAAGGTGTACCAAAGTGGTCAAAAAGGTTTGGTTGGTGATTTTTCCACAAATTCCGCATAAAAAAGTATCTCGAAATTGGCCCCGACACGGACGGGCGTGTTGAGCAAAGACGGCCGGGCCGTTACGCTCGGAAGTTGACAAAATGGCCGGCACGGCCAGCGTGTTGGCTAACACGGCCAGGCCGTGTCCGGGTCTGTTTTGTGCGATTTTTCTCCTTTTTTGATCCCCTGCAACATGGCCGTATTTGGTGACACGGTTTGGCCGTTTTGGACCCTTTTTCCAATTTTTCTTCAATTTATTTCCTTCTTTTTAAACATGGCAATGTTATTTTACACCCCAAGTCATGTTGAGTGATTTTCTTGCCTTTTTGCATTTAATGTTGGCTTCAAAAAATTGCTCGACTTATAATGTTAAACACATCCCGCGATAAAATGCTAAAAATACTTGAGAAACTATGATTTTTCTAACAAAACAATTTAAAACCTATTGAATTAATAGCACAAAATATGTACAAAATGACACTTGTCATATATATATCTATAAAAAAGAAAAAACTCACCGGAGGTACGGCCCTATGCGGCGGCACCACCTCGACCGCCTCAGGGCCGCCCCTGAGGATATTTCAAATAAAACTTACCATACTTACCAAAAGTATTGAAAAATTGGCTAGGGACTTGTACTGACAATATGTTATAGAACAAACAATTTAAGAACACAAGAGAATTGCTATAATACTATCAAAATATTAAGAAATAAATAGTAGAGAGAGAATAATATTGTAGAGAGAAAGTAAATTCTTTCTATTTTTCTTTAATATTGTTGTGTGCATTTTACAACAAAAATTATGGCATATTTATAGCCAAAACTCAACCGCCACATTTGTGTAGTTGGTGCACATTAATTTTCAAACTTAGACTACAAATATTGTGCTAAAGTCCATATTTTATAATTTTATTACAAAAGTCTATATTGTACAATTTCTCATAACACTAACATCTTATTTAGTGAGCTTATAAGATATTTTAAAAAAACCTTTACCAAATACTTTTAGAAAACTTATAAACTATCAAATATCTTATAAAATATTTTGAAGATCAGTGAAAAATAATTCGTCTACATGACCAAGGACGGATCCAATGGGGGCAAGGGGGCCACTGCGTCCCCAAAATTTTCCAAATCCCCCGCCACCAAAAAAAAAAAAAAAAAATTTTACAAATTATTTTTTAAAAGGTAAAATAAATGAATTAATTTACAATTGCCCCCAAAAATTTTTCAAAAAATCTTTTCCCCCAAAATGTTTTCCAAATTATTTTTAAAATGTAAAATAAATGAATTTATTTACAATTTCCCCCAAAATTTAATAAAAACTTCAAATAATTATCTTTTACAATATAAAAAGCCATTAATTATGGTTAGTATATGAGAAAAAAATTTACATAGTTTAAATTTATAAACGGTCCATTTTTCGCCCCCAAAAGAATCACTGCTAATCCTGCTCCGCCACTGTACATGACGACTGCACAAAAATATATTATTATTAGATGTTAAATTGTTAACCCCGCTGCAGGCAAGCTATAACCGATCCCCATTACATCTCTTTTTCAATGAAATTGAAGTACTGTCTGATCAAAAAAAAAGACTGAAAGGATGAAGTATTGGGCAGTTTTGGGCCCTTATTATACAAGTCCATACCATGTGCGGCCTCCCTCATCTTATAAATTGGGTTGCAGAATTGGACTTCTTGAGCCGGTATTAAGAAAACACCTATTGGGCTTGAGCTAGTAACACATTCACTATTCATATGGACCCATTGCATGAAGGCGCTGATATTTTGTCTTTTGTGCAGTTTATTTCCAAAAGAATAAAAAGGATTGCATGGTCAAATGTCAGGTTTATGGATTGGTTTATTCGTGTAATGGGCTCAAGGCCAATCAGCCTTAATCATGATTTCACATAAATTTTCATTATTGGGGTAATATGGTGTCAAAAATCTTGAAATAATAATAAAAGACTATAAAGAAAGAGCAATAAATAATTTCCTAAATAAACCTGATTTGTTAGGTGACCAAGACTTCGCCTATCTCTGTGGCCCTTTAAGAAATTTCCATATAACGTCAATATTGAATTCTCCACTCGCATGTCTTGCCCTGATTAATGATATTTATTTTTTTGAAATGTGATTGATGATATTTAGGAACCCAAAAATGAAAAAATAAATTAAGTTGTAAAATATTTCCAAGTCTGAATCTTTGACACAAAAGAGGAATTATGGTCCACGCGTTTAGACTTTTAAATTAAATTTCACACGAAAAAGTTGCATGCCACCCCATGTGACTTGTATTAGCTGTAGATGAAGATCCCATGGGCCATGGCCCATAATCAATTACTATTACTTGTCTAAAACTGGAAAATAATTTTACATCTTATTCCAAGAATTCGATTTTTATTTTATAAGTGTTGATTAAATTTATCTGGTGGAAGAAAAGTTTCATTTGAAGAAAATGGTACTGGGATTGTGTATAGTTTAAGTCGATCGAGAATTCGATTCTGATCTGTAAGAAAAAACGCCCGTATACTAGTGCTTACATTCGGCGCTCGCGCCGCCTAAGATACAACGACTTTACTGATCCCGGTTAGAATAAAGACAAAGAAATCGAACAACAAACGAACAACAAGTTGTTCTTGACTTTCAAGCTTTTGAAGGAGGCTAAAGGTAATATGCGAGAATGCAATGCTCGTATTATGTTATTTGATTATTTTCGTGTGTTTTTGAGGTCACCAGGATCGATTATTATAGGCCTTGGACACCGTATGGAAAGAACATGTCTTTTGGCTCGAAAAGATACATTTTGCAATGAACAGACGCACGCACTGCAGGGGGCACGACCAGACGCACACGGCCGTGCTCCTACCCGTGCGTGCGGAGTGCAACACACTGCCGGACCAAAGACGACCCCAGGCGACGGGCGTGCGCCTGTCGTCCGTGCGTGTAGCGCAGACTCCGGCGAGTAGCACGACCCGACCGCACGGCCGTGCTCTGCCCGTCTTGTGGCCGAATCATTTCCCGATTGAACCCTTTTAATTAATTACGAAAATTAATTAAATCTATTTAATTAATTAAAAAATTAATTAAATATTTAATTTTTAAAGGTTTTTGGTCCAAAAGAATAAGGGCCTTGAAGCCCAAGCCCAAACCAAGCCCAGGCCCACGGCCCGCGGCCGCGACCCACGACCCGGACGGGCAACTTCTAGTGTGCAACTTTACCTTCTTTTTTTTTCCTATGTGGGATGAAGCATCTCTCCTCCCCCACATTTTCCATTTTCCATACCATTATTTGTATTAAGTGGTTAACTTAAGCATTAATTTCTCATTCACCCGGAATCGGTTTGAGAAATTCCAAATGCTATTCTCATCTACTCTCTTAGTAGAATTTTTACAAATAATTTAATTCCATTTGTCACAAATGGAAACCACTTAATTAATTGGTCAAAATCGAAGTCAACACCCAATTTCTCAAAGACCAATTCCAACAATCCCCACATAAATGAAATTAATGCATGCGTGAATGCGATTCGCTTGAAAGTCTCGTCGAATCGTTATTGCATCAGGATAGGTAGCTTGTGGCCTGAACCTTCCTTAGTAAAATACTATCAGTTCTTGGGCCGCTTAGTGACGCGATGTCTTGAACTACTCACCGTTTGTGTAAACCAAGACAACACTACTTACACAATAACAATTCTAACACTTGTTCTCACGTTGTGTCCATTTCTACTGGACCATATCTTAGATTCATAAGTGTTTCATTTGAAGCGGCCATTACTTCTCACTTATATAGGTGATCTCCTATTGAAGAGTATCTGCAATACTCCACCTTTCGGTATAGGAATCATTAAAAGTCTTAAACTTAACCTCACCACATTCAAACAGGTTTGCATACACTTGGATGTATCGAGAATGAGCTAACACATTTTCCAAGTGTTCAAATTTGAACATTCATAAATTAGTTGTCCCATTGAACCAAGGTCTTGGGATCTCCAATTCACAAGGTTGGAGTTACCGCTTATGAACATTCTTTAAGTTGTGGATTTTAAACCCATTCCTCTTAACAGTTTATACAATTGATCTCGATTTATGCCTTTCGTAAGCGGATCCGCTAGGTTTTCCTTTGACTTCACGTAGTCAACCGAAATAACCCCATTCGAAATCAACCTGTCTAATGGTATTGTGTCTCGACGTATATGTCTAGACTTACCATTATACATCTTTGCTTTGTGCCCTTCCGATTGCCGATTGACTATCACAGTGTATCATAACAAGCAGTACGGGCTTATTCCAACAAGGAATATCCTCTAAGAAGTTTCTAAGCCATTCTCGCTTCTTCTCCGGCTTTATCCAAAGCAATGAACCGGATTCCATAGTGGATCGAGCTATGCACGCCCGCTTAGAAGACTTCCACGACACAACCTCCACCTATTGTGAAAACAAATCCACTTGTGGACTTGGAGTCTTTTTGTGCGATATCTAATTGGCATCACAAAGAGTATCCTTCTAATACTTGCTTTGGATATCTCGTATAAAGTATTCCATAGTTCATGGTATACTTTAAATATCTAAGTACCCTTGTCACGACTTTCCGTGATCCGTACTTGGGTTACTTGTGAACCTACTTAGTTTGTTAACTGAATATGCAATGTCCGGACGTGTACAATTCGTTAAGTACATCGATCGCCAATTACCCTTGCATATTCGGTGAGAAACTGGTTCGCCTCTATTCTTGGCCAAGTGTAGACTTAGATCTACAGTGTCTTAGCCGAGGTCTTTGTCAAAAGCATTAAACCTTCGAGTATGCTTTCGACACAATGGGATCGTGACAAGACAATTCCATCCAAGTTCTAGAGATTTTAATCCCTAATATAACATCGATAATCCCATATCTTTCATGTCAAAGTTCTTCTTTAACATGTTCTTAGTATTCATGATTAAATCATGACTACTTCCCATAATCAACATATCATCTACATAAAGGCATACTATGACGTAGTCATTTGTAGTACCTTTAATGTAGACACACTTGTCACATTCGTTGATCTTGAAACCGTTTGACTTCATAGTCGAGTCAAACTTTTCGTGCCATTGCTTAGGTGCTTGTTTTAGTCCATAAAGAGACTTAACAAGTTTACACACCTTTCGCTCTTGACGGGTGCAACGTACCCCTCGGGTTGTTCCATATAAATCTCTCTTCAAGTTCCCCATTCAAGAAGCGGTCTTAACGTCCATTTGATGTATCTCAAGGTTATGCAAAGTCGCAATAGCAATGAGAACACGAATGGACGTAATCCTAAATGACGAGGAGAATATGTATCGAAGAAGTCATATCCCTCCTTTTGTCTAAACCCTTTAGCTACCAATCGGGCTTTATACTTGTCGATAGATCCATCTGCTTTATACTTCCTTTTAAGGATCCACTTGCATCCCAAAGGTTTGCAACCCGGTGGGAGATCAACCAACTCCCAAGTGTGATTTTGCATGATGGAATCTATCTCATTATTGATAACTTCTTTCCGGAGAGGAGCTTCGGACTAGAAAATGCTTCTTGAATAGTTCGGGGTTCGTTTTCTAACATATAAGTTAGAAAATCAGGACCAAAAGACTTAGCTACTTTTGTCCTTTTACTGCGTCTTGGTTCCTCTTCATCATCACTTTGAGGTAACCTTGCAGTATCATAAGTCCGTTTACTCGAACTTTCTTCTTTCCGTTCTTTGTCGGAAAGATATTCTCGAAGAATACAACATTCCTTGATTCAATGATCATACCTTCATTTATATCGGAATTTCGATTTTGTGCACTAAAAAACGATATGCACTACTTTTGTTAGCATATCCAATGAAAGCACAATCGATCGTCTTCGGACCGATTCTTACTTGTTTTGGCTTAGGTACTTCGCTTTAGCCAAACACCCCCACACTTTGAGGTATTTGTATGACGGTTTACGTCCCTTCCATAACTCATATGGAGTTTCGTTTTTACCTTTGTGTGGGATCTTATTAAGAATGTAGTTCGCGAAAGTATGGCTTCCCCACAAGTTTTGGGGTAAGCGAACTTAACAACATCGCATTCATCATCTCCTTAAGAGTACGATTCTTGCGTTCGCAACACCATTTGATTGAGGTGAGTAAGGTGCGATCGTTTGATGAATTATACCCGCTTCCAAGCGAAATTCTTCAAACGGAGCAACATACTCTCCGCCTCTATCATTTCGAATCATCTTAATTTTCAAATTAAGCTGATTTTCAACTTCATTCTTATAAGTTTTAAAAGCTACTAAAGCTTCATATTTACTTTTCAAAAGATATACATAACAATATCTTGTGCAATCGTCTATAAACGTTATGAAGTACTTTTTCCCACCTCGAGTTTGCACAAGTTTTAAGTCACACACATCCTGTATGAATTAACTCGAGTGTTTGGTACTTCTCCGTACCGAATGAAACGGTGCCTTGGCCAATTTTGCTTCAACACAAATTTTGCATTTGTCTTGTGAATCGGTTTTAAACGAAGGTATTAATTCCGATTCACTAACCTTTTAATTGTGTTGAAGTTTACGTGTCCTAATCTATCATGCCATAAATTAGAACAATCCAACAAGTAAATGTGAAATAACGTTTTTATTCTTCGCCTCTTGGTTGAAAACAGGACATTACTGAGACATTTTAAACAGGCCCTTATCAAGGTAACCTTTACATAAAAACTGACCATTCTTGGTCATTACAAACTTGTCGGACTCAAACACTAGCCTAAATCCGGCCTTGCTAAGCAACGGACCGGAAACCAAGTTCTTGCGGATGTCCTGGGACATGCAAAGACATCTACAAGCGTAAGCTCCTTCCGGAAGTCATCTTGAGCACCACCTTTCCAATCCCAACGATGTTGGAAGTCGAAGAGTTCCCCATGAACAACTTCCTTCCATTAATCGGTGTGTGAGGAGAGAACATCTCCTTGTCGGCACAAATGTGACGAGTAGCCCCGTATCTATCCACCACTCCCTTGGGTTATCCACCATATGGCTTCAAACACAACGGCGGATAGATCGAGCTCGACAAGTCTATTGGAACCGACTTGTCCTCCGTCACATGGCTTGTTGGTTGCCACCTTGATTGACCTTCTTCGGTGTTTGCAATCCGTCATGTGGTTCGGTTTGCCACAATTGTAGCAATTCCCCTTGAATTTTTGGCCTTGCCTTTCTCCTTCCCGGAGTGCTTACGTTTCTTGCTAGTCTAGACTCAAAGCAAGATTGGCCTTAGCCTCCATTCATTTCTTGGTTTTAACATCGATTTCGATTGTCTTCTTCGATGCGGCCGAACAATCGATCCTCAAGCCTCATCTCTTTGCGCTTGTGCTTGAGGTAGTTTTGAAATCCTTCCACAATGGCGGCAATTTTTCGATAATTGCAGCCACTTGAAAGGATTCATTCAAAAGCATCCCTTCGGACACTAAGTCGTGAAGGATGATTTGAATCTCCTGAACTTGGCTGATCACCGTCTTGGTGTCAACCATCTTGTACTCCAGGAATTTGCCGACAACAAATTTCTTTGTGTCGGCATCTTCCGTCTTGTATTTCTTCTCCAAGGATCGCCACAATTCCTTGGACATCTTGAACGTGCTATAGGCGTTGTAGAGAGTGTCGTCTCAGCCCGTTCAAGACGTAGTTGCGACATAGAAAATCGTTGTTGTCAACTTCGTCTTCTCCAACAGCGATGGGGGTCGTCTTTTAAAAACGAGCCAACCCCAAAGTAGTGAGGTAAACAAAGATCTTCTTTGCCAACGTTTGAAGTCGGGCCAGAAAAATTTGGGCGGCTTTTCGTCGTGAGCGGGAGCTTGTGACCATGGGTGTGAACGAGATCGAATCGATGCCATCGTCTTGAAGCGAAAAACAAAGAAGATTTTCGCTCTTGCGATTGTTGATTAAATTTATCCGGTGGAAGAAAGGTTTGTTTGAAGAAAATGGTTGGGATTGTGTATAGTTTAAGTCGAGGCGGTCGATTCTGTCTCAGAAGACGGAAATGCCCCGTATACTAGTGCTTACGGTTGCGCTCGCGCCGCTCTAAGATACAACGACTTTATAGTCCGGTTAGCGGACAAGAAAAACCAGGAACAACGGCGAACAACAAGTTGTTCTTGACTTTCAAGCTTTTGAAGGAGGCTAAAGGTAATATGCGAGAATGCAATGCTCGTATTATGTTATCCGATTATTTTCGTGTGTTTTTCGATCACCAGGGATCGATTATTATAGGCAGGCTGGGACGCCCGTATGGAAAGAACATGTCTTTTGGCTCGAAAAAAACACATTTTCAGATCGAACAGACGCACTTTGCAGGGGGGCACGACCTGGACGACGACCGTGCTCCTACCCGTGCGTGCAGTGCAACACTTTGACTAAAGACGACCCGACGTACGAAAATTAATTAAATCTATTTAATTAATTACAAAAATTAATTAAATATTTAATTTTTAAAGGTTTTTGGTCCAAAAAGAATAAGGGCCTTGAAGCCCAGGCCCAGGCCGAGCCAAGCCGAGCCCGGCCGGCACGCGTGTGCTTTGACCAAACCCACAAGATGTAGGTCCTCTCCCCTTTAAAAACTTGGGTGCCCCCAAGGGCCCAAACCCATTTGTCCAACTTAGGATAAATAAAGTGTGCAACTTTACCTCCTTTTTCCTATGTGGGATGGAGCATCTCTCCTCCCCCACATTTTCCATTTTCCATACCATTATTTGTATTAAGTGGCTAACTTCTAGCATTAATTTCTCATTCAATTTAATCGGTTTGAGAAATTCCAAATGCTATTCTCATCTACTCTCTTAGTAGAATTTTTACAAATAATTTAATTCCATTTGTCACAAATGGAAACCACTTAATTAATTGGTCAAAATCGGTCAAGACCAATTTCTCAAAGGCCAATTCCAACAATACGAAGGTTCTCTGTTTCATATGACTAGTTATGGTGCTTGGGGTAACTCGAACCCTTATCTTTTAAAAGAGAGGCCAAGAAATGATCAATTGGTCATCATTTGATAAGAAATCGATTTTTATGAGACCTTATAATTGATAGGACGAATTAAAAACAAAAAGAACAGTCAATCAATCCTTTGTTTTCTCATTGTCGGTGATCCGACAATTACTAGTTTCGGATGAATTCATAGCCAACCACCATTTTGATTTTTGGATGCATTGGAAAAACTGTTTTGCATTTGAAATTAAAGCCTCTAAATTCTATTAATAATAATTAAAAAATAACTCCTCAGTGAGAGAACGAATTCATGATAGTATTCATATTGTTTATCTTCTTTGCATATTTTTATTTTTAATTAAAACAAATAAATATAAGCGATAACTAATTTAACACATAAAATAAATGGTAATGCTATTCACATCCTCAAAATTGATACACATACTCATCTACTAAATACACCCCATCAAAGTCGTTATGGCAACGCACCTTTGAGCATGCCTCAGACATTGTACATATTAATACGACATAACGATGGTCCTTTACCGATGCTTGACCAATGCATGACTCCACGATTATTACCGTTATACGGTGATCACCACAACTTTGGATTATAAGTGGTCAGGCGGACCTTCATGGGCAATAGTCTTAAATTGAACAGTCCCTCTAATAGTCTCAAAGCTATGACCGTTGCTACCCGGTAACATTGGTCAAATATGGCAGATGAAGAAAATCAAGACAAATCGAAAGCTTTAAAAACCAAACTAAAGCGAGTTTTCAACTACCCCGCTTGTCATTCACTCATGCTTCCTCGAAGCTATGAAGGCTTTAAATTGTGGCTCGAGGAGCCAACGATCCACAGCTACATCGACCATCAAGACAATACTCGAGCATGTGCAACAAAAAAAATGATGACATTGTCACTCGAAAATCCTTAGAAATAGACGCCCTTCATTTAAATTGCGTCTTTAAGTTGTTTTTTGTTGTCTTCCGACATTTTACATTATTTTTTACTTTGCTAACGAACGGCTTGTGATTAGGACTTTTTCCTTTCTTTTTATATATTTCCATTTATTTAAAAAAAAGTTACTAAATACACCCCCACCTACTTTTTAAAATTAACTCATTTACTAAATAAACTCACATAATTACCCATTTTGCCCTTCCATTGTTGTCCCCTAAATACACCACAAAATCATATACCCTCGAATCATACACTCTCTCTAATCACGACCGCGAAAAACATTTCGGCAACGGAAGAAGAGATAATATTTTTCTCTAATTTCGATTGTAATATTTTACTTCAATTTTGCACTTATAGTTGGATCAATTTAGGTAATTGTTTGAGTATAAGTATTTGGGTAATTGTATTTTGTTTGAATCTCGAAGTTACAAACTTTCTTTTTCCTGGTTTATCCGAGTTTGGGGAAGAAGACGATGGATGACATGATGGCCTTGAATGCCACGAAGCACGATGGCACGAGCAAAGTTGTATTATGATCGCGTCATCGTGCTACATAGCACGATGGCACGACCAAATATGATCGTGTCAAGTATCACACTTTTGTTATAACAACAAATTTTAAACGTAAAAAATGAGTAAAAATAAAAAAATAAAATATTTTAAGTCTCAGAACTAAGGAGTTACTTATATTATTCGTCAAAATGAATAATTTGTTGTCCATATTTGCAATAACATGAGTGTTGTAAAATCTAGGGTTTACGAAGAAAAAAAAATCGATTTCCTAAAAAATGAAATATATGTGTGGGTGTGAGGAAGAAGATGAATAAGGGTATTTGAAATTATATAAAGGGGTGTACTTATAATTTTGGGGGTTGTGAATAGCGCCACCCTAAAATAAAATCTCGTTGGTCTCAAAGCAAAACATATGACATGTCACACGGAGGCACAACCTAGTGGTAAAGGAGGGTTTGAAATGGCGAAAATGATTTTATTTCCATTGAGAATTTCTTAAACAAACATAAATTCATTTTCGGAATATTTGGAAATTGAAAACCGAATTTGAAAACAATTCCATACATAACCTAAGCTCTTCTATCCAAATGCTATATAAGGTATTTAGTAGTTTATATTGAATGGACTTTTGAAATAAATCATATTCCAAAAAGTCATTTATTAAAAAGTTGAAATATTTCTTTCTATTCTAATTCTAGACTATCTTTTTGAAATAGATTCTCCAAACAAGTGTTAATAATATATTTTTTAATGAACACCTATTAAAAATCAATTTTTCTAAATAAACTCCTATTTCAAAAGTGCTTCCAAACACGCACACATTATTATAACTTTATATATACCCCCATTCCTTTTTATACATTTTAGAAATTTCACTTTAATTTTGAACTTTATATATATGAATGCACGCCATACATACTAATGTGACAGCAAAATATAATAGTAATTTTAAATTAAAAAACTCGATTTGCTTTTAACCTGATTTTCTTTTAACCAGTACTAAGGTATCATGAACAAACAATGTTGTCACTTAGATCTCCCAGATTGGATCCACTGTTGTACTGTACAAACTTTTTTTTTTTTTTTTTTAATTTAAAGGTTTTTTTAATTTTTTTTATAACTCACCTTCCAAAATTACGCCCGACTATACTTGGGATATCAATGCGGTCCATCATCGCCGCCACGCCGCTACCAAGGTAATCGAGAGTATTATGGTAGGTCTCACGACCTACAATGAGATCATCCTGGGTAAAGAAAATAATTATGTTCGACCCCCAAAATCTAATCAACGATTCAAGATGAGTTACCGGAGAAGTAATTTGATGTTAGGAATGTGAACTCGACCTTCACCCAACAAAGAGATTATAAGTCCCTTGTCGTGGACATGTGGGCTAACGCTATGGTTACTGTACAAGCTTTTATAACTCCATTCATCATGTCTAAACACAAAACTTCATACACAAAAATATTACAGGTCTCTTTCCAATTGAAGATGGCATCTTAATTAAAAGGCCAAAAAAAAAGGTAAACCAGTCAAGTCAGAAATAAGGCTTAGTCAAGACACCAATTTGTACCCTTAATTAAAAAAAAATAAAAAAATAGGGACCCCAATTTGTACAAGTCAAAACATAAAAAAGAACCAAATTTTTAGAAGTAAGCTTGCTGTTGGCTGTTGCTGCTGACATTTTCATCAAGGAAAAAATAATCTGTAGACTAAAAAATCCAAATTGCTTGAATACAAAATCTCACTTTGAAATCTATAGTAATTTCAGTCATCACCTGACATTTCTTGTAAAAGGTTTACCTTTCTTCTTCTTCTAGAGTCAAAATCTTTAATCCCATAATCAAGAAATTTATATCAAACTCATATAATCTATGCAATTATTTCTCAGAGGCAATATTGTTGCAGAAATCAGAGTGAAATTTTTTAATTAGAAGCAGAAAAACGAAAAAAAAAATCTGAAGTCAATCCTGGTTTGGAGCCATCTTCTCAACTGTTGGAATCCCAATTTCCCTCAATGGAGTCTTTTGATTCATCACCTAATTATATGAGGGCCACAAGCAGCTTTGATGCAAAGAAAGAATATTCTCCGGTATGTTTCCACTTTTTTATTTTAATTTTAATTTCATGATTATATTTTTTCTCTTTCTGAGTATTTGGCAATAAGATGGACTTGAAAAATATAAATATTGGGTTTCCATGTGTTTACTAGCTAAATCTTGAGAAGTATGGATGTATTTCTAAGTTCAGTTTCCAGTATTGGAAAGTGGATTTTCAGACTTTATTGATTTTTTTTCCTTTTTTTTGTGAAAAATGTTAATATGTTTAATTTGTTCTCTGAATCTCTTACAGTTTTAGTTATAGTATTTGAAGTGTATTTTTGACATAGATTCATGTGATTGCAGTGAAAAATTATTTGCTTGTAGTTTTTGAAGTATGTTTTCACATGTGTTTGGTGAAAAATTATTTGAGTGTTTCCAAAATCCGATTTTTATGAAAAAGTGAAAACTGAAATTGACTCTGTTCCGGTGCGAACTTCTCTAAATAAACATAAACCAATTTTTCGAAATAGTTGGAATATGGAAAATGGACAGTGAAAACACATTCATACAGGAGATTTGAGATTTTCCCATGTTATTTTTATCAGCAGGGAGGAAGTGAATGTGATGAGACCATTTCTGTTAGTTCTTCAACTTGTGCATCAGCAATTAATGGACCTTATGCTCCAAAACTTAACAACAATGGAATCAAACACAGAACTAACAAAAACAAGTTTGGGAGTGTTAAATCATCTAGGAGAAGAGCAAAATCAAGAATTATTCAATCTCCAATTACATTATCCGACGAGGATTCTTTAGTCGATTCGTCCGAATCGTCGCCTCATTATTCGAAGGCAACAAGCTCTTCCCAAGGCACGAAGTCTGAATCTTCCAGTAATAAGTCTTTGCAAACTCTTTCAAGAACTTCTAGTCTTAGAAATGTGAGAATCCTAATAAAGAAGACTAGTTTCAAGCCCAAGAGATCTTTGATGAATTATTCTAAGGTTTCTGATGATGTTGCTGTTACTAGAGCGACATATTAAATCGACTCTAAAGGACTCGAAGTTTCCTGAGCCGGTGGAGCTTCATCCCGGAGGGGCAGAAACGGAAAAAGGTTCTGCAGTGAAAGTTTGTCGATACCATCATTGCTCGTTACATGGACATTGCCATGGAACTTTACATGGACATTGCCATGGAACTGATAATCCTGTTGCTCAAACAAAGCGTTTTTGTATAAAAGAAGACGGTCGTTGAAAAAGCAAAAGAGTGTTTTACCTAAAACTGAATCCAGGCCCGGAGGACTGCATTGTAGTGATAAAAAGAAGCATTTTCAGAAAAATCGAATAATTCCTATTGTGGAACAAGTGAATCAAGATAGAATTGAAGATAAGAATGGTGTGGATTCTTACGCAGAAATGTGTCCTAAACAGGAATTTGGAGACGGATATGGCGATATTCAAGAGTCGGATTTTTAGAAGTTGCGTTTGGCGAAATGGCGTTTCCTGAGAGAAGTTACCAGGAGAATCTTGACATATCGAGAAAATATTCCTTACAGGAGCAAGAATTTGGAGGGACGTCTTTTGGGTCGAACGGTTATTGTTTGAGGTGCTCTTGCCATAACAGAGAACAAGTTACGTCTAAAGTCGCCTCATTAAGTCTTAATGGATACAATAATGAGATCCCTCAGAACGGATATGCTGATGCGGGAGAAAGTTCATCGCCCCTCTCCAAGAACCCAGACGAATTTACTCGTGCAAATGAAGAATCCAACAAAGATTGTCCAGAAACTCCGGTCATTTCTGACGAAGTAAACAAAAATAGTAGTGAATTATCGTCGGCTTCATATAGCAAAACTTCAAGTGATATCATTTCTGAGGAAGAAGGAGAGTTTACATCCGAATCAAAACCTTCCGTCGATTGGAATGCTAATAAAGTTACAGAAGTTGAGGATAATGAAAAAAATTCTCCAACTCATGAAGGAGGCAAACTTCAGTTCAGCAAACAAAGGCATATCAGCATGTGGCATTTAATACATCAGCATATGTCATCGAATTTAGCTGCAGAACAAACAAACGAGCCACTTGAAGGTGCCGATGGTGAAAATGACCAAAATTCTGTTCTTGCAAAGGAAAGTACTAATTCATGCAGGGACGTATCTGAATCAGATATTGGCACAGTAAACGGTGATTCAGAAAATCAAGAGATTGAGCTACGCAAATTGTTTGCGATCAAGCTTGTCCGAGAGGCAATCGAGAAGATTCTTCTACCGGAGATTCAAGATCAAACATCTGATGACCAGTCCGTAACGAGTGAAGGTACTCCACGGACGGAACTCTTGGAAAGGAATGAAATCGAAGGTAAAGAATAAATAATGTTGTCTGAAAATGTACATGTGTTTTACCTCAGTTTTTTCTTCCTCCCATATATTTCCGAAGGTTTAGTTTCAAAACTACCCCTGAAGTTTAGCTTAATTACAAAATAACCCAGTTATGTTTCAAATTTGTGTTTCTTTTACATATTGCATCCTCAAGAGTTGTTAGGTATAAACCTCAAAGGGGTGTTTGTAACACTTTAGGTGGATATTTGTAATTTTGAAAGATATCTAGAGTCTTTTTGTAGTTAGGCTAAAGTTTTGTAACACTAATTACCCTTCTGCTTTTTTTTTCTTTACCAGCTAGTACACAAGAAAATTATGCAGAGACTGATGCTGATAAAGGGGAAGGCAATGTGACACCTAATCCAAAGGAACAAAGTTCGATCAACGATGACGCTTCTAGTCCAGAGAACAAGAAAAATGAAAAAGAGGTTGTAAGAAAATCCGAGAAGAAAGCTCCGAAGCACTGGAGTAATCTTAAAAAGTGGATTTTACTTCAACGTTTCATCAGAGAATTGGAGAAAGTGAGAAAATTTAACCCCAAGAAGCCACAGATTTTACCGTTAAATCCCAACCCCGAAGCAGAAAAAGTTAACTTAAGACATCAATCAGTGGACGGGAGGAAAAACGCGGAAGAATGGATGCTCGATTATGCAATTCGTCAAGCTGTCGGCCAACTCGCCCCGACTCAGAAGAAAAAAGTGGCATTGCTTGTAAAAGCATTTGAAACCGTGGCTCCAAATCAAGAAGACCCTCAAGTTCAAGTCAGAGTCCCGAGGATCAAAGTGGAGGAGCCTGTTTTCGAAGGACACCGAAAAAACAAAGAGGAGGGACGTGTTAATGCAAAAGCTGCGTATTTTGATGGTGATTTTGTACAGAGTAATGGAAATGTAAAGCTTGAAAATCCCGACTCTGAAAATGGTGAGCGATTTTCAACAACCGAAAGCTTGGTTGCTGATGGCAATGGAATATCGGCGACTGAGAATACTCTTGGTCCAAATTTTCAACGTGATGCAGATAAAACTTTATGTCATCAAGCAGACGTAATGCTTGGTCCCATCGAAGAAAAGATGAAAGACAGTGGCGAAAATAATCAAATGGACAAAAAGAATCATATCAAAATGTGGCATATGATATATCAGCATATTGTATCAGGCATTGCTGAAAAAGTTGGAAGCCAACTTCTTGATGGAGCAGAGGATGACGAAGTGGATGATAATATCTCACCTGCAATAAACAATGATGACTCGAGTGAAAAAATTCATGTTTCGAGTGGGTTCACCAAATCGGATGCTCTCAAGCTCGTAAAAGAGGCGGTTGATGAAATTCTCCTTCCGGAAATTCAAGATGACTCATCTGATACTCAATCGGTCACGAGTGAATCCACTTCAGACCTAGATGTCTCCGAAAGAAATTGCAAAAATGATGTTATCAGTACACAGCAAGAATCACAAGTTGGCAAAAAAGCTGAGCTGCTGAAATCCAAGAACTGGAGTAAACTGAAAAAGCTCATTCTCCTTAAGAGATCCATTAATGCATTGGAAAAAGCTAGAAAACTTAAACCACAACAAAATCAGTTGTTTCCTCTGACAACCGATCGTGAACTGGAGAAAATTGACTTGAGGCGTCAAATGTCGGATGAAAGGAAAAAAGCCGAGCAGTGGATGCTAGACTATGCAGTTCAACATATCGTCACAAAACTAACTCCTGCTCGGAAAAGAAGGGTGTTTATGCTTGTCGAAGCTTTTGAAGCAGTTGTCCCACTTCCAGAGATGTGAATATGTATAATAAGCTAGTATCTGATGCTGTTTATGAAGGTAAGCTTTCACGACATTTATTGCCATTGGGAGTGTTTGCAATCACTTTTAGTGCTTCTCACATTTTGGCTGAAAAATACACATTTTAGTGTTTGCAAATGTCCACTTATGCTTGTGATTCTGCTTCATATCAGAATCTAAAATAGGGAGATGGCTGCTTTAGATTTCTGATTCTGCTTTTGGTATGATTTTCACAAACAAATAAGCACTTTTTCATACTTTTTCACCAAAACCCTCTCAACTTTTAATTCTATTTTCCAACACTACTAACTTTTGATTCTCAACTACTTTACTTATGCTACAAGAAATAACACTCCCATTGGTCTATGTGGTCTACTCATTTCAGACCTGTTTTCTTTAATCTGGCAAGAAAGTTCGGATTTCTATTGAACTTGCCCTCATTGTTTCTTTATTGGTCTTATCTCTCAGTTGTCTACCATTAACAGTAGAAAAAAACAGTAACTGAAATTCTTAGCATTACATGGTTAGTCTGCTGAAAAAGCCGTAATTTTCTTATTGCTATACTCATAATATTTACAGTTCTTGAAATCTCACGTTGCAGATTGTCTAAGGTGGATTTTCCGTGACCCGACGAAAGAAAATAGGTTGAAGCACATGTTGATGCAGGTTACTATGTTATGTCTACTCAGAATTTTGCTAGGGAATATATATAGAACATTTTTCTTTGATTCTTTTGTTATGTGTTGCATTATTTGTTGAAGCTAATATGCACCTGTCTGTAAATCCTTATGTTCGAATGTGTGTATTTATAGATATCATGATATATCAGGTTTGATGTATTTGTTTAATCTTTGGTTTGATGTAAATGATTTCGCGTCGATCGTTGGCATTTTTATATCAGTTCATATTTTTCTATACAGCAAGCCAGCAATGACCTATATGGTTTGATAATTTTTATCACAATATTTACAGCTTGTTTGGGAACACGTTTCAAATGGACATTTGGATTTAAAAGTTGATTTTCCATAATAATGGTGGTTAATTTATAACGACTTTAGATAAGTCACTTATCTAAAAAGTCAATTCTTGAAAAGTGAGAACCAAGTGCATGTCTGGAAACACTTATACAAAAGTCCATTCAATAAATGGACTTCCTAATAGGGGTGTGCGTGGTATGATACAGTTCGGAGATCCCAAACATCGAGAACCGCATGAAATTCGGATGTTCCAGAAGTTGATATCCAGAACCGTCCCGTAACTAAAAAATATTCGTACCGTACAGTCCCCAATTTCGGGATGGTTCGGTTCTAATGGATCAAATTGTTGTAGAACAGAGAATCCGAGAATCGAAGATTATTCAAACTTTAAAAAGAACAAAACAAGATAATCCACATTAAATTATTAAATTAAATCCTAAATTTACTGTCAATTCATTAAACATGGACCTATAATTATTAATCTATAAATATTTTAATCTATTACTAATTATCAGTTTTTTAAATAAGTAATATCATTGTAGTATTATATTTTAATCCACAAATACTTTACTATGTTATTTTTTTTATTTGGATGGATTTGTTAGCTTTTTTAAATAGTTACGATTATTATTGAATTATTATGTCTTACTTTTTTTTTATTAAATTATTATTCATTAAATGTATACTTAATTCAACTTGGAGATAAAAATAATATATATGCATAATAATTTAAATATTTAAAAATCTCTTTGAAATCAGTTGATATACTTTCATTTTGAAAATTTTCTTTTTGCTAGAGAATAGTGGTAAAAAGAAATTTGGAAGAAAAAAGATGAATTTGAGAGTGTGATTGGATATGAGATGAAAAAGTAACGATGAAAGTTGATTTGATTTAAAAATAATAAAATAATGATTGAATATGATTGGTAGTTAGAAATGTGTGAGTGAGTTAATAGTAAAATTTGTGGGAGAATGTATAATAATGATTAACTTTTTGTGGAAAAATGTGTAGATGCGATTGGTAATAGAAAAAATGAGAAAAAGTGAAAGTAAGAGAATAATATATTTTCTGAAAATTTTCATAAACAATTGTATGTTTGGTTAAAAAAATTCTCCAAAGCAGAACTAAAATAGAAATTGTTCCATATCTATTCGTAGGGTGTCAATTTGGGTTGGGTCGGGTTCATGGGTCCGGGTTCGCAGGTTCGCGTGTCGAAACGATCGGCCGGACCCGACTGTTTAATTATTCGTGTCGAATTTTGAACCCGGACCCGACCTACTTATTTCACAGTAACCCGGACCCGACCCACTTAACCCGTCTAATAAAATTATTTTAATATATATTTAATATTTTCAATGAATAAATTTATTTTTTTTAATCATACACTATTCGATCAATAAAAAATATTACAATTCACAATATACAAAAAGAAATGACATAATTGCATAAATAACATAACATACTAATCATATTTTGAGGACAATATTAAAAAGATATGCATAATAATAACAAATACATAATTAATGAGGTTTTATCATTTGAGTTTTAAAGATATTTTTGTTTGTTGTTTTTTCTTACAATTAATTATTTACTTATTTTTTTAAAATTCACAAGCGGGTTAGACGGGTTAAACGGGTCATAGTAGGTTGACCCGGACCCGACCTATTTAATTGGCGGAGTTAGTCGGGTCCGACCCAATTTCGACCCGGACCCACGAAGCCTGGACCCATACCCATTAATTTCGTGTTAGGTTAGGTATCGGGTTTTGCGTGTCGGCCCTAAATCGACACCCCTATCTATTCGCAGCCTAAGACTTTTCGAAAAGTGGCCTTTTCTATAACTAGGAGCATATCCAACATATCGGCTACCCATGGTCCAACTATTTTTCCCATTTGTCAAAACATATATTTTGTTTCTTTGTAGCCCAACCAAATTTGGTCCGTGCTAAGTTCCACTGAACATCCTTGGCTGCACCCTTAGCCCAAATTAAAAAAACTCTCCTGTTCTCAAGTCAAATGGGTAAAAAAAAATCTAAACACATTGTTCTGAAATTCGAGTCCAAAATAAAAATTGCAAATATTTTCTCATATATGTGCAAATACTTACAGGAATAGTCACATATACAAACCTATCGCTTACATATAGTCTTAGTAACCCAAGAAGTCCGACTACTTTTAATGGATCTAGGGTTAATTGATTAGGGTTAAACGATTTTAAGAATATTATTGTCCATTTTCAACTCTCGAAGCTTCTGTTTATTCAAGTTGCAAATATATTTCAACACAACATTCGAAGGTTCTATTTTCAAATCTTGTCTAGAATTTAGACTTGACAAATCAATTAGAGTCAATTCTATGTCTTATACCTTTCCGTAGAGCCCAAGCCATAGAAAGCTCTTCCAAATTTCTTCTACTACTTCTCTTAGGAAAAGGATTCCTCAAAACTATAAAAAAATCTTCATCGATCCACAATACATATACCCATCAATTAATTTCGTCTTCCCTAAACAAAATCATTCCTTATTTCTCACAAACTACAACTTTTATCGCAAACATGGCTGGTATGCAATATTACTTCTTTCCTACTGATTTCTATTACCCTAGGCCACCACCCATCAACACCACCGCCACCGCTCATCATCATCAAGATCCACAAATTGGGGCCCCCAAACGCCCGATCCACGGTGATATAGATATCGATGATGGGGCCTACCTGAAAAGTGCAGCCGAGCTCGCTGCAGATAAAAACTCCCGCAGCTACAAGGTTGTCAAAGTTCCAGCGTTGACGATAAGCCACATTCCTACGCAGAATGTATCAAGTAAAAGGAGTCTATTATACAAGTGATCCGTGTTGGTTTACGCCAAGATTTGATGAGATGAGTTTTCAAGATTTTTGGGAATTTATTTTTGGTTCTTTTATTGGTTTATTTTAATTTGTAATTGTAGTAGTTGTAGTTGTTAATAATACATTACAGTTTCTTAGTTTTTTTTTTTTTTTCTTTTGTTATCATTAATCTTTCTTTTTTTTTTTAGTATTATGGCATTTCATTGGATTGTGTGATTTGCTTTTTTGTCAATTGTTAAGTTCTATCTAACTTTTGTATGATTTGTAGTTAATAATCTTAATCACAATTATATACTCAACATGTTGGGTCTCATGGACAAGTTAGGCACCCATTCTCTGCCATATATCCCTAGAAGAATTAGGGGCGCAAATTTAGCAGAATATTGTGATTCCCACATAAGTTTAAGGATTCCCACTGTTTCCACCGAAATTTACGTTCCGAAGGACTTTAAAAATTAAAGTGTAGGTGCCACTACATACATCATTTTCGGCATTTTTGCTGAAAATTAAAGTGGAATCCAAAAGAAATATAAAAGTGGAATATGAAATATTAATTGAATTAAAACAAAATTACATAACAACTGGTTTGGAATATGAAATATTTACGGAATTAAAACAATGGTTTGACCAATGTCTACTTCATTTTTATTCTTATTTGAAATATATGTTGGATTTTATGCCATTAAATGGCCCATATTAATGAATGTAAGTTTTAACTTGAATGCTCCTCTTTGATGGCTAAGAGGAGATGAAAGATGTTAAAACCGGGAGATAATTAATCCCTCTTCCTCTGCCATAAATGAGAAAAGATGATAACTCTTCTCTTTAATATGAAAAGTAAAACGTATGGAATATTATTATAAAAGGAGAGAGTTGTGGAGTCTTCTATCCATCAAGAAGAGAGAAAAGAAAAGGCAAGGAGGAAGATAAAACTTTTACAGCAAATCACAAAGAGAATTAAGACATGGATCAAGGTAAGTACCATTTCTATACACTTTATGTAATTGAGAAAATTATGAGTTCTAAGATGTTTGGGCATTATAGAGAATTGATGAATTTCATGAAAACTGAAAATATGAAATTCTATAAAAGTTTACATGTGGTATCAGAGCTCGGTTTGGGTACTCATAATTTTCCGATTAAAGTTGTTAATCTGTTAACTCATGAATTATTCGAATGTATTCCACTGAAATTTATGAAGATTCGTGATTTTTGATGGCAATTGAGGTTTCTTTAATTGTCTGTATTTACCTCAATTGATGAAATTGTAGATTTTCTTTGTTTATATGTACGAACAAATTATATGTGTGTACGGATTCACTGAAAGGGTGAATAACTGAAATTCCTATATATCATGCGAGTTCTTCGAAGCATGTCGATAAAGTGGACGCCAATCTATTATTATTTTGGTTACTCATATGTGATGTTATGTAATGTGCATATGTGGGTTTTTTTAAGGATAGTGCTTGTCTTATATATGGATAAACATGCCACTATCTACCATTAATGTTTTTTTTTTTTTACAGTCTAATATTACAAAAGAACATATTGGTGAAATTGCTTGATATCAGATTGCATGAATGGCTCTTTTCTGATAATTGATGTATTGGGATTATGTTTCGCGCACTGTTCGTACAACCATTTTATGTGTATGTTGCTCATATGTAAGTATATGTATATAACTGTAGAGTACATATATTTATGAAGTTTTGATATATAAAATGTTATAACTTGATTAAAGTTTCTTTAAGTATTAAAGTATGAATTTCACATTCATGTTATAGATAGCTTGTTAGTCACCAAAGTGGCCAAGTTGAACGGAAAATTAGACACTTAATTATTTGAGTGTTGTCCAATTGTTCACGATTATAGAGGTGTCATTAAAGAATGACATGATTGGTATATTGAACAATTGTGGTTATAGATTGTTTTGCTAGGAGGTCACCCAAAGGTGGACCATTGCATATAGTCTATAATATTAAAGAGATTAATCTTCTTATTTTAGTTAAATATTGTGTATATCCAAAGATAGCATACTTATTTAACTGTTATATGCATGATTATCCGTTAAAGAATATTTTGGCATCAATTATGTTATTTATATATTTAAGTATTGCCCAAAGGTGAACTCAAATACATTCTTAAAGTCTGTATGCAAAGTTTTCTGAATGAACTAAAGTTAACTCAAAACACTAATAGATGAGGATGTATAATTGTTTATAGCTTCTTTGAACCTCTTAGCATCGGGAAATACGGTCGTCAAGTTCAACGGGCTAAATTATGTCGATTTGGTTTGAACAAATCCGTTTACTCTTGGTATTATGGATTTGGACTTTGCTATAGTAACGGATGAAAGGCCCACAAATTCATCGAGACCCTCGGAAGGCGACAAGTCTCTATTTGAGGTTTGGGAGAGCGGTCTAATAGCCGAGTTTGAACCTTATGAGGTTGACCATGGTGAAAACATTAATCCTTCGATGTCGAAGACTAACAATGCAAAGGAATTCATGATGAAAATAAAAGAATATTCCCGATCGGACTTGGTCGACAAATCTATTGTAGGCAACCTTAGTGAGTGCCGACTACGAAGAAATTTGATTGGTCCAAACCAATTCACGATCATGTAACAAAAATGTTCAACCTAGCAAACAAAGCTTAAGACCATGGGAATGGATGTGAGTGAATCATTTCTTGTATGATTTATCATGAACTCCTCCCTTTGAATTTGGTGGAGTTCAGGTGAACTACAACACCATTAAGGATAAATGGAACTTCAAAGAAATTAAGGCCATGTTAGTGCAAGAGGAAGGGAGATTAAAGAAAATAAAGGATCACTCCATTCACTTCACAGTCTATGATGGTGCAAGTAGCAGCAAGGCTAAACCGGGTAAGAAGGACAAGAAAAAGGATAAGGCCCCAATGAAGGTTGGCGAGGGTCAAATCCAGAAAAAGATTAAGTGTTATACGTAATAAAAACAGGACACTTAAAGAAAGATTGTCCTAAAAGGAAGGCATGGTTTGAGAAAAAAGGTATACATTATATTTCTGTATGTTTTGAATCAAACCTTATAGAAGTGCCTAATAATACCTGGTGGTTAGATTCTGGTGCCACTACTCATGTGTCTCATATTATACAGGGATTCCGTACGATCCAGCCCATAAATGGAACTGAACAATATTTGTTTATGGGGAACAGGATGAAGGCACGGATAGAAGGAATTGGGACTTACAGTGATCATGGACACTTTGGATGTCACATAGATCTTGAAAGATGTCTTTATGTTCTGGTTGTGCTAGAAATCTTGTTTGAGGAAGGAAGATGGATATTTTAGGTTTTCATTTTAAATTGGTAATGGTACATTTTTTTGTTTAAGAACAAGTACTTTTATGGTTCCGGTACTTTGTTTGATTCTCTTTACCGTTTTAATCTTGATAATAAATTTGTTGAAACCCTGTATCATGTTGAAAGTAGTGTAGGCATTAAACGTAATGCACCAAATGAAAGTTCAGCTTTCTTGTGGCATCAAAGATTGGGTCACATTTCCAAAGAAAGGTTATTGAGGTTGGTGAAAAATGAAATTATTCCTCAATTGGATTTTAGTGACTGGGATGTGTGCGTTGATTGCATTAAAGGAAAGCAAACCAAAAACACACTTAAGAAATCTGCCACAAGAAGCACTCAACTTCTTGAGCTGATACACACTGATATCTGTGGTCCGTTTGACGTTCCTAACTGGGGCGGAGAAAAATACTTTATCACATTTATAGATGATTACTCACGTTATGGTTATGTTTATCTATTTGCATGAAAAATCTCAATCGGTGAACATCCTCGAGGTATTCATCAATGAAGTGGAAAGACAGTTAGATAAGAAAGTAAAAGTAGTGATATCAGACCCCAAGTGGTGAGTATTATGGAAAATTCAATGAAAGTGGACAATGTCCAGGTCCATTTGCAAAATTTCTCGAAAGTCGTGGTATTTGTGCACAGTATACAATGCCCAGTACACCTCAACAAAATGGTGTAGATGAGAGACGAAATCGTACATTGATGGATATGGTTAGGAGTATGTTAAGTAATTGCTATTTACCCCTATCATTTTGGATGTATGCGTTAAAGACTGCTGCATACCTCCTCAATCGGGTTCCCAGTAAGGCAGTTCCTAAGACTCCTTATGAATTATGGACAGGTAGGAAACCCAATTTGAGACATCTTCATGTTTGGGGTTGCCCAACAGAAGTAAGAGTATATAATCCACATGAAAAGAAGCTTGATGCTAGGGATCGGTGGTTATTCATTGGCTATCCTGAATAGTCTAAGGGTATATGTTTTATTGTCCTAACCATAGTACGAGAATAGTCGAGTCAGGTAATGCTCGGTTAATTGAGAATGGTTTAATCAGTGGGAGTGGGGAACCACGAAAGGTAGAACTTCAGGAAATTCGGGTTGAAACTCCTTCACCCGATGCTTCTTCTAAAGTTGTTGTATCATCGTCACACAACATACCGGAACAACAAGTCAATATTCAAAACCCATTGTATGAAAATATGATAGATGAACCGATCACAGTTGAGCAGGAGATTAATGAACCACAAGAAGAAATAGCTTTAAGACGGTCTGTAAGACAGAAAAAGACCTGCTGTTTCTGATGACTATGTGGTGTATATTCTTGAGCATGAATGTGACTTAAGCATTGATGAGGACCCGATCTCATTCAGACAAGCAATGAATAGTAACAATTCTGAAAAATGGTACGATGCCATGAAAGAAAAACTTAAATCAATGTATGACAATAGAGTCTGGGACTTAGTTGAGTTGCCTGAAAATTCCAAACGAGTTGGTTGTAAATGGGTATTTAAAACCAAACGTGACTCAAAAGGAAACATTGAAAGGTATAAGGCCAGACTCGTTGCTAAAGGTTATACTCAGAAAGATGGCATTGACTATAAAGAGACCTTCTCTCCGGTGTCAAAGAAGGACTCTTTAAGAATTGTTATGGCCTTGGTGGCTCATTATGATTTAGAGCTTCAACAAATGGATGTTAAAACCGCTTTTCTGAATGGTGATTTGGAAGAGGAAGTGTATATGGATCAACCGGAAGGGTTTAAAACCACAGGAAAGGAAAATTTAGTGTGTAAATTAAAGAAGTCAATATATGGACTGAAACAGGCTTCCCGACAATGGTATCTTAAGTTCAATGATACCATTACATCATATGGTTTTACAGAGAACACCGTTGATCGGTGTATCTACATGAAAGTTAGTGGGAGCAAGTTTATAATATTAGTCCTATATGTTGATGATATTTTACTTGCTGCTAATGATGTTGAATTATTACATGATGTAAAAGAATTTATCTCTAAGAATTTTGAAATGTAAGATTTAGGTGAGGCGTCCTATGTGATAGGAATAGAAATATTTCGTGACAGATCACAAAGAATGTTGAGATTGTCTCGTAAATCCTATATCAATAAAATCTTAGAGATTTAGAATGGAAAGATGTTTCATGTGGGATAGTTCCAATACAAAAAGGGGATAAGTTTAGTGAAATGCAATGCCCCAGGAATGATTTGGAACGAAAAGAAATGAATTCAATTCCTTATGCTTCAGTGGTTGGGAGCTTGATGTATGCTCAAACATGTACTCGGCCGGATATCGGTTTTTCTTTGTTAGAATGTCAGCCGATATCAAAGTAATCCCGGTATGGACAATCTGGAAGGCTGCAAAGAAAGTTCTTAGGTACTTACAAGGCACCAAAGAACACATGCTCACGTATAGGAGGTATAGTCACCTTGAAGTAATAGGATATTCAGATTCAGATTATGCTGGGTGTGTTGACACGAGAAAGTCTACATTCGGTTATTTGTTCCTTTTAGCTGGGGGAGCGATATCATGGAGGAGTGGAAGGTTTGTCATTCTTTGCATCCACTATGGAAGCCGAATTTGTGGCATGTTTTGAGGGCAATTGTTCATGGATTGTAGTTGCGGAACTTTATCGGGACTTGGAATTGTTGACAATATAGCCAGGCCGAGAATTTATTGTGATAATTTTGCAAATTGTCTTCTTCTCTAAGAACGTCAAGTACTCTAAAGGTGCTAAACACATGGAGTTAAAGTATTTGGTCATTAAAGAAGAAGTGCGGAAACATAAAGTGTCTATTGAGCATATTAGTACCGATCCAATGGTAGCGAATCCGTTAACTAAGGGGTTACCACCTAAGACATTTTCTGGTCATGTCGAAAGAATGGGTATTATAGACAAGTATTTGTTAGCGTAATGGTAGTGTATGTGTATATATACATAACAACTATTTGCTCCTTATGTTATGACACTCTAAGCTCATTTATAGTTGTGTTTCTGCTTGTATACATGTATTGTTTTGATGTAATAACATGATAAGTCTTTCTTCAAGACTGTATGGTTGAGGCTAAAAGATTCACCTCATTAGGGATAATATTAAGTTGGATTGATCTTGTGATACATGGAAGGGATCATGTCAAATAAATGACGTGTGACCGCCATGATCCAAACAGTCTAACTTAATCAAAGATTAGCCTAATTGACATTATGGTGGATTTAGCACATTGTGCACACTTAAAGTTGTGATTAAATCCTCAAGTCATCATATGGGCCAAGTGGGAGAAATGTTGGATTTAATGCCATTAAATGGCCCATATTAATGAATGTAAGTTTTAACTTGAATGCTCCTCTTTGATGGCTAAGAGGAGATGAAAGATGTTAAAACCGGGAGATAATTAATCCCTCTTCCTCTGCCATAAATGAGAAAAGATGATAACTCTTCTCTTTAATATGAAAAGTAAAACATATGGAATATTATTATAAAAGGAGAGAGTTGTGGAGTCTTCTATCCATCAAGAAAGAGAGAAAAGAAAAGGCAAGGAGGAAGATAAAACTTTTACAGCAAATCACAAAGAGAATTAAGACATGGATCAAGGTAAGTACCATTTCTATACACTTTATGTAACTAGTAAGGTGCACGTGCGTTGCACGTGGTGCACCTATTTTATTTTATTTTATTTGAATATTATTTTTGTTTCAATGAAAATGCTTAAAAATTGTTTCTTGATTATTTGTATTATTAAGCTTTTCATTTACCCACCGTTTTTTTTTATTATGGCAATGCAAAAGTAAAATTATGTTTTATGTTTCTTTGTTAAAGCGATGCAAACGGGTGATTGGCTGATTTTAAGTTAAAGTCCGATCACCACATATTCGAAAAATAATTTTACGCAATTTAACAATAAACAAAATTCAAAGGTGATTAAGAAATTACATAAATAAGATCCTAATGTAAAATCGATCGCATCAATTCTTCTCTTGTTTGATCTTGATTGCTTGAGAAGTCTTATTGTCGTTTGACTTCAAGGATTTCTTCATATACTTCTTCCCAAGATTGTTAAGAGTAATTCGTCATCACTTGAAATCATGACATCGATGTCATCTTCCCTGATCTTTTTTCTAAGTCGTTTTTTTTCATCATCTTTTAGGGATGCAACTTGCTCCATACCAAGATCATTTGATGTGCCAGCCTTTAAAGTGCCCATTGTATCATCATCATATTTGCTTGATGTGTCTGACTTCTTCTACTTCAAAAGAGGTATCTTTTCAATTGCATCAGCTATCACATTGAATTTTCCATTGATTAGTTCTGCTTTTTTGATGAGAGGAATTAGAAATCGAAACTCAGTCGATACTTGTGTACTCAATCTCCTATAGAACTTGGATTGATGTTCACCCTGAATTTATATACATTAAATAAATTTAGAAACTTATATATAAAAGAGATAATTAAATATATATTTGATACATCAGTTACAAAATTCAAGATTAGTATACAATGTTTCTTTGATAAAATAAAATAAAAAATAAAATTTTTAAATATATATCGAAAATAGATGAAATGAATAAAATATATTTAGTTAGGTTAAATACCTCCTTGATTGATGCAAGGTATTCATCAGTGGAACATCCAACATAAACAGTTGCCGCATCTTCGAACATTGTTACGCATGCACTATCATTTCCTTGAACGACATTTAAGACTAACCTAAATCTGCAATTAACAATATTATTATTAGTTTAAGACATATGTCCAAGTTGTTTAAGCATTTGGATCGATATATTACCTATGTGTTGTTTCCACCTCTTTCTCGTTACATTTTTTGCATGTTGTGTCGTTATCACTCTTTAAAACGGATGCAGCACAATTTTTGCATGAATCATAACATAAAGAAGATTTATTGAGAACCTTTTCAACAAATCCCTTAAAACAATAATAGGTATCCTGTAACATAAAATAGTGATAATTAGAAAATATTAAAATAATTAATATATTTAATATAACTTTTTAAGGTAAAAAATACCTCACTCAGTGCATGTCGATTGTGTATAATTTCGTTCAGGTTCACTTCTTTTATGTCTTTCATTCTCTTGCTCATTGACAGTTCCAGTATTTTGATTGGCTCATGATCAATTGTACTCGACCTGTGTAAAAAATATACGAACAAACTAAGATATTCTTGAAATTAAATTAACGCAATGATTTTTATGATTTCTCGTATACCACTTTGTTTCATATGATTGACTTCTTCACATGTCGGGTTTATTTGAAGTATTGATGCCATGATGGTTTGCAATTGCAATTCTCCTAGTAAAAAAGAATTACATTGTTAATATATTATTAATAAGTATAATTATTATTTTATTCATATGTTACCTAAGTATTTTTTCGCATGAGCTTTGTGATTGCAATAATTGGTTTATGACTTGCAATTTGATGCAAAATAGTTCCTTCATTTTTGGCCAAATCTTCCCAAAGACAGATTACTATGGGATGATATCGTATAATTAATCAAATATAAATAAGTATTAGTTATTGGCATAAGAATAAAGAAATAGAAGATTAAAGCAATTATATTCTTTAGAATTATATGATAAAGAATAAAAATATTACTATTGGTTGTGACTATTGTTTCTCTTAAAGACTTTGACACTCCTTTTGAGTTTGTTGCAATTTTGCATTCTTTGACCTTTATCAAAATTCCACAAATATCTGCAAAAGGTACAATATATGGAATCAAAAATATAACTTAATATATGGGATAAAATTTATAATTATTAATGAATATGTAAAGGTTAAAGAAGATATACCAATTCCCTTGTTTTTGTGAAGTTCATGATCTATGTCTTTGAACTTCATAAAGTTGAAGTGTATATTTCCTTCTATACCTTTAGAAGTATCACTCACAATGATGTATTTCTTAAGCACTAATTCCTTTTCAGGATTTGCACTCGGAAACATTGGGTTAATTTTTTTAACATCTGCATTAGTGATCAAATATGTTTTATCGACTTCAAATCTTCCAGAAAAATGATTGATATCATCATTAAATATTATCATTCCAATTTGGATACCCTGCATGCATTAATAATTTTTGAATTAGTTTTTAAACTATCATAAAAACAAAAAAATGTGTATTCAAAGCATTTACTTACTTCATCATCAACCATTATAATCTTTTGAATCCTTGTAGAGAAATTTTGGCCGCAATATGTTTCGGACCCCACTCGTAAAGCCTTCAACCGTATTGTGAAGGTTTTTTGATTTATCTGTAAATGTTGTACTGATACTATTGAATGATTTGATGTCATGATTTATAATCCTGCGCAATATCGGTGTTAATTCTTCATACTTAATCCCACTTTTAAATCTACAAAGAAATGAAATGTTCCCATGGGAAAATTATTTCAACGCCATATAATTCTGAATAAAAATAACTGAAATCGTTCGTTTGAATTTTCTACTATTATATACTTGAATCTTATGTTAAACATAAATACATATTAATAGACTAAATTAAAGTATCGAACAAATGATCATAACACATGTCCTATCATTGTAGTATTGGTATTCAATATCAACACGTAATTGACTAACAACTCCAATATTATCTATTAATTAATTGCATAAAGGTTAGTATTGTTATTCAAATTTACAATCGAACATCGCAAAACGAAAAAGGTCACAAAACAAATTTCTTGTTAATGTTAAACAAAGAGAAAATAAATATTCTAAAAATGATTTCACCTATCTAAAGTTACCTTTTTCTTTTGGATAGCTAAGATGATCTTCTTCCCTTCCTTGTCTAATTTGATTGAATAACTAGGTTATTGTGTTTATGAAAAATATTTGTGTCTTCTTTTCAACTTAAATAGATTGAGCTATTAATTATAATTTTTAAGTAAGGATTAATGAAAAAGAAAACTTACATGAGGAGTGGTGCAATGGGAGGTTACATCAAATGATTATTAAGTTTATACTAATTGCATCTTAAATTGCATTATATATATATATATATATATATATATATATATTGGCAAGACCTTTTCAAATTCTTAGTAAATGATTTATTGTTGAATTGTACTACTCATATTTAGTATACAAGTAGTGGTATATGCATTTAAATGAAAAAGGTTAAAGAATTCTATATGACTCTAAATGATGAGTGGTGTAGTTGGACGTTACAACCAAATAGAGCTATAAATTTCAAATTAATTGCATCTTATATTCCATTTACCTCTTGTTTTTAATCTTAGTAAATGAGTAATTATTGTATTACATTACTCGAATCATGTATTATGCAATAATATATATAAAAATTTGTAGTGGTGAAGTTGTAAGATGTTACCATATTTTTTGAGATAGGGCTTGTCGGTTTGTAGGTTTTGATAAAGAGGCTCTTTTACGATATGAAGGTGTTCTATTAGGGGGAGTGATGGTAGGTTAGGTGCTTTATTATTGGTTTTTAGTATAGATGTTAAACGAGTGGCTTTAATCTATATGGCCGAGTTCTAACGGGTTTTGGGCTAAACGGGCCACTGATTAAACGGTCAGCATATTGCGAACCTAACCTTAACCCTAGCGGGCTTCGGGTTAAATGGGCCAATATCGGGCTATAAGTCAAAAAAATAAAAAATTATATATTTAAGTCTAAAATTTTAAACTTGAACATATATAACATTTATGTTTAACATGTTAATTTAAAGTATTCACTATCATTTTATTTTTTGCATAGTTTATAATTATATTTCATTAACAGAATTATAAAATTTAAACATTCCATGATCTAAATTTTTAAAATAAACATATAATAATAAAAGATAGTATTATAATATATATATACCCATATAAAATGAAAAAAAAAATATTTTTAAAAAATATTCATATGACTATAAGTCATAGTTTTAAAATCTTTAGGTTTTAGTATGAGAATGAATATTGGTGGTAGTATAATGTAACAAAGAGTTATTTCCAATTTTTTTTTTTTTTGCAAAGCAAAACTATGCAAATATATATAGTTGGAGTGTGTGAAGGCACTTCTTGAAGCCTACTTTACGGGGATTTGTTATGGGATTTATATCAAAAATTTAGGGATTCCTTCAAAGAGCTTGGAAATTAGAAAATGAGCCAAAGAAGGTAATGCATTGCGTAAAAGTAGGAATGGCTCTTTCTCTTGTGTCACTCTTTTTATTACATGAGGCCTTTATATGGGGTCATATGTTGTTGTCGTTGTTTTTGAATACACTTTGTCGGTATGTTTTTTGTTTTTATCTCAAATTTTGTAATTAAATTTGAAATACTCGTTCTTATTTTTTATTTACTTGTAATCGCAACAATCAATAAAAGACCTTATGATTATAATATTAATCATTATTATTAAGTGGATATTTTGCATAATGAATTAATAATTTTAATTATTTATTTATTCATTTTAAGTAAATTGTTTTTTTATGTGATTTATTTGTATTTTATGGAGAATCAAAGAATGAGAAGCAAAAGAGAAGCTCAAATATCAAAGAAATACAGCACCACACTACCAGATAGAAAAACTCAATGTATTTGTGTTTTCCTTAGCTTTATTTTGATGAAATCTTTATCACATTTTAAGAGGGCTAATTGATTTGCGAGTGTTTGTAGATCATGTAGTTGGCGATTAAAGGGTACATTCCTTATGACTTATGAGATATACATTACATTGTTGAATGGAGTAGAACCCAATATAATATTATTGGATTTTAATTGTGTTTCAAAAGTTGTATTTGAATATTATTTGATTATCAATCGAGTGAAGCTTAAAAAGCTTTAGTCGTAGCCGAACATAAATCGAGTTCAAGTAGTTTGATTTTTCTTGATCGAATCGAGCTCGAGTGAGCTTTATATTTTATTAAATGAATAAAAAAGTGTACAAGTTTGGTTCGTTAGGTTAACAAATCAAGAAATGATCGATCTCGAGTGGAGTATTGTTCCTTTTTCAAATTTGTAAATGCTTGTTCCATTCATGGCATATTTAGGAGTCCAATTTCATCCATTTTAAAGTTTTAGATTAAATAAAATTAAAATTTATTATTTTTATATATTCTAATGATATATTTCGTAAAAAGTATAGTTAAAAGTATATGTTACATTCTTTTTAATTACAATGACACATTTAAAACGAAAAAAAAAGCAATGAATTTGGGATGGAAGATATATATATATATATATATGTACGTGTTGCACCTATATCGGACACTAATAAAGTTGTGCTTTCTGTGGTGTTTACATAAGAGCATAAATTATTTGTCAAACCAATTGTTTTTAAGTTTTGACATATTCGGACTCTGTGGGATTTTTATACTTCCAATTGTTGCTAAAAGCTTTGACGATTTGGTAGCGAGAATTTTTGAGGATCTTGTCAAGAGAAGTCTTGTTTTGGCACCAAGAGAAAGTCCACAGGCAGAATCAAAACTTGCAGCCTCAATGATTTCATTGGCGACTTGTGCATAAGACAAGCCCGACAAGAGAAGTTTCTTCGACATGTTTGGAATGGGTATGTTGGCAAAATTATCTTAGAAAGAATAAAAAATGATAAAATAAATGAAATCGAGTTCAAAAAATAAATTTTCAATTTGAGATGTTACAAATAAGCAAAATTATATAAGTTGTTCTCTATCTAAAAGGCGGACAAAAAAAATGTCATGCCAAAATTACGGGTTGCAAAAATAGATCTGATTTTTATGAGAAATCGCTGAATCGCTTGTTTTTGAAATAAATTGATCGAGATTCGCTTTTGGGCAACCTTGGGAAAACCAACTTTTGTTTTTGTGGTGCGTTGTTTTATTTGTTGTTTTTGAAATTTTTTCCTTAAATCAATAATCAAGGCTTAATCTCTCGCAAGGATAGGAACTTAAAATTTAATTAATTATTTGTTTTCCTACCAACCGACAATAATTTAAATTAACTTTTAAAATCCAAAATATCATTAACATTCATAAGGATTCAATCAAATGGTTTGAGTCTATCCAAGCAAAACTATATGATTATTAATAAATAAATAAAAATATGATATGTATTGATTGTTTAATCTGAGGTGGTTTCGATTTAATTGTCATTTGAGTTGACCTATTCTATAAAGACAAAGTGATATTTTAATATAATATAATATATATAAATGATTGAATCTAGACTATTTCTTTGTATAAAATGATTGAATCTAGACTATTTACTATGTAAACTTTTTATCAACGAAAAGGAAAAAAAAAGAAAAACATCAAGAACAATACATAAAAATGTGACATAATTAAAACTATAGCATTTTGGGATTAAAATTAATTAATATAGTAAAATTAATTATTTAGGCTTGATGTTAAATAAAATATAATTAATCTTAAGATAAGCAAAGTGTAATTGCTTATCAAAAAATAAAAACTTTAGTAAAATATATTTTGGTATATAGATATATATTCATTAGTTCTTATCAAATTTTTTAATGATCGATGGTAAACTGTTAATATTTTATGTTGTTATTTGGAGTCAATAATGAATTTGACTATTCTATGATGATATACTATTTTTATGAAATAAGTTAAATTTTTGTCAATATAAATTTAAAATTAAATTTCAAATATATTGAAATGAATATGAATTATCAACAATTCAATATCTAATGAAACTTTGCTAGACATAAGAACTGAAGCTACTATACAAATAAAATTTGTAAACTTCATGGTGCAACGGGACTTATTCTTTTCATATAAAAGTTTGTAGGCAACATGCGTTACTCAGAGATTAAAGAAATAAGCAACCTGAAACATCAGTGAAAGTGATAAGATTATAATAGGCAATGAAAAATTTATTTATTCCCCTCTTGTTAGTTAAACAGATCTTAGTACTTGATTGTAATTCAATCATTACCTTGATTGATAGATGTCGATCTTTGTGCTTCATTGGAAATGCTTCAATCTTGTACTTGTTCATTTGGCATACATCCTAATAAGAGTATAATATTAGTTGCTATTAATAATGGTTAAAACATAGGTAAAATATTTTTTGTACCTGCACTCAAAACTTGTTTATACACAACATTTCTTGTCCATGTCTTTTCTCGCACCTTTGTAGTGTCCGGTTTAATCAAAACTTTGGTAGTAGACATTGAAGTTCTCTCGGAGAGAGCAACATACTGATTGACCATGAGAAAATCTTGAATGAGGCAAATAAATGCCGACATTTGGAATTGTTTGTCCTTGAGCTTTGTTGATTGTCATAACAAAGCAAAGTCTAATAGGAATGCTTTTGTTTAAAATGAAATGGGTATGCTTCATTTTCGAGGTGGAGAAAGTGGTATTCTAGGTATGAATACATGTTTTCCATTGTGTTGCCCAAATACAATCTCGCATCAATTACGTTATGCTTGAAATCCCCGCATACCATTCTAGTACCATTGCATAACCCATTTGATGGATCCAAATTCCTCAAAAGAATAATCTGGGCAATTTTTTTCAAAACCAACTTATGAGGAGCAGGTCGTTCAAGTCAAAGAATTGAGAAAATCCTCTTCATAATTGTTGTTTTGTGTCATCGATTGCTTCATCAAAACTATTAAATATTTTTGCTTCTCCAGAAACATAAATATCAATTTCTCGTTCAACGCATCAACATCTTCATTTTTAGTTGCTAAAATTTCTCGGCTTGTCATGTATTAAGCCGATGCACATTCTTGTGTAAGGATGGGAAAATCGCTCTAATAAGTCTTTGTATTGAGTCTTCCTCATTATCATAGTCAATAATCATCCGATCGGAACTTTAATGTTTCCTTGAGAATCGTTATCTCTTGACCATTTCCAACTCTAAGTAAGAACTCAATGAAGTTTGGATCATTCCTAGCTCTCATATTCCTTGACAAACTTAATTTGTGTATTTTTGGCCACAAATATGAATTTACCAAGCTTAGAAATAGTTTGATATATTGTTGCCTTAGGAACAACTGGTAATACTTGTCCAAATCTCCACCGAAAACTACTACTTTTCCACCAAAATCCTCGTTATTTCCCATTATATCTTTGAACAATTTATCGACATTCTCGATAGCCCATCGTTTGGCCATTGGTGCTTCATCCCATAACAAAAGTTTTGCTTTACGTAGAAGATTTGCTGCTCCACTCTGTTTAGACATAGTGCATTCACTTGATTCATTTACTTCTATTGGGATTTTGAACCGTGAATGTGCTGTTCTACCCCCTGGCATTATTGCTACAAAGAACTCCGGATGTCACAGTTTGCAAGTGCTATTAAACCTTTGGATCTAAGATGAGCTAACAATGCACGATACAAAAATATTTTTCCAGTTCCACCTGGCCCATCAATAAAGAAAATACCACCATTTCCTTGTTGTATGCAAGTTAAGATCATTGAAAAAGCTTCTTTTCATTCGGGATTTAATTTTTGCTCTGCTTCATAGTCTTACGGTGGTATTTCTATTGACAACTCATCTTGTATTTTTCTCGAAGAATCATTTTGTTCTTTACCTATACCAATAGGGATTTTCGGAAGATCATATGAAATGATTTTTTCCCATGCTTTCTATGAATGAATTCAAACTTTCCAAAGTTTTGGCAATTTGTAGTTCAATTGAGGTTTCTGATTCCTTTCTAAAGTTTTCAGACATTGCTTTAAAGTATGTATCCCAAAGAATTCTCACATCGGTTGGTGCACAAAGACACCAAGATTATTGCAAACAATCTTCGCAGATTCAGTATTGCATTTGGAATGTGATGACTTCATTTAAGCATTGATGACACTTTGATCGATTCCAACAATCCTCGTCTTTGTGCAACTTCTTTAAAATTAGAAAACAATACATTATCCTTTGTCGCAAATATTGGAATGATGTAGGCCCTCTAACATGATTTAAGAGTAATCTTAGGTAATATCTTTCTCCTTCAATAGGATTAGTGTATTTATACATACAATCACATCTCTTTTTTTCTTTTGTTCCAACATTTGCCCTGTTTGTCCCATACATAATATTCTCGGAAATTCTCGATACAGATACTTTCTTGCCTTTTCACTCTAGCGCACATAGAAAAATACTCCGTGAGCATTGTTTTTGTATCATGATCCCATGTCAAAATGTTCTCTAAATTTTGATTTTCCCAATAAGACACACATTGTTGATTTGGGAGGTGAAGCTGCAAGTTGATAACTGCGGGACATATTTCATTCAAATTAAATTCAAAAATTCTCCACATTGCTTCTTGAGCAGAGACCCACCGAGCATCTTGGAATTGTTTAATTTCATCAATCAAACTTTCATCATCATTGGGGCTGACATGAATCGCAACTCTATCGTGACCCTTGTAGATATATTTGTACAAATATTTCACTGCTATAACTCCTGAACATATCTCGACATTGATATGACAATTATATCTTGATAGAAGATAAGGATTGTAAGGCACAACCCATTGATTATCCAATTGTGCATTCCGAACTTGGAATGTCAATCCATTTTTGCTTCTTTTATATATGGATATCCATTTTTACCTTGTATAGTGCTCTCACAATATGCTCGTGGGTAACGATATTTGCACTTTCCATCAACCATACAAGAATTCTTCATGTTCTTATATCCACATGGTCCATGAATCATATGTTTTCTTACTATTTCATAAAGTTCGTGGTACATCTCTTGATCGGGGAGTTCAACACTAACAAACCTATCAAAGGGATGCGGAGTTGTAATTTTATACTCGGACATCCGGAGTTGTAATTTTATACTCGGACTTCAAAATTATCAACATATGAGCATGAAGTAGTCCTCTTTTTTGAAATTCAATTACATGAACATGAGCAACTACACTTCCAAATATTTTCTTCTTAAACAATAGATCTTTCAAATCTTGTAATTTTGCTCGAAAAACTCGGATGTCAAACGCCTGTCGGTCTTGAGTTGACTAATGTATAATTTTTCTTGAATCTCTTTCCACTCGGGATTGCAAGTCATTGCTATAAAAAGATCGGCTTTCAAAAATTTTGAACTAATACCAATGCATCAAGGATATCTGCGCCTCATATCTCTTGGACCTCCAATGAATGATGCGGGGAGAACAATTCTTTTACCAATTTCACTTCCTCTAGTTTCTCCTTTTAAGACACTATCCATTATTCCTTGGTACAATTCAGATCTCATATTTGTGGTTATGACGATAGTAGTCTAATCTTGTAGTTTCCAATTTTATGTACATGTCAACTACATATTGTTGTAATAGTCTTCAAAGAAAAGAGATGTGTAGATCGACTTGGATTTCGAATTTGCGACCTATAACAACTATATTCTCTACATGATGTCTTCTTATTGTTTTCTTTGCCGACAACTATAAATATTAATAATTAATAATTAATAATAAGATAAAAAAAAATCAAAGTATTAGAAATGTGCAACAAAAATAATTACATAGACTTGTGCATAAATATTGACCGTATTAGAGAAATTATAAATAATCTCCAAAGAGGAGATTCTGAAAGAGCTTTCTACCAAGCAAATATTATTGATGTTCAGAAATAACATAGTTACAAAATGTATATGCTTTGATTTTATAAGTTTTAATATTACATACCTTGTTGTTCTTGGGAAAGAATATCGTCTACTGAAGAAAATCTTGGGAGCATAGAAGTATCATTAATGATTGAACTGGTCCCTGATACATAATAAACAATTCAAAATATTATATATGTATATATATATATATATTACTTAGCTTCTATTAGTCTATATCTATATGAAAATTATCTAATCATACAAAATTGAGGACATGATTAGATAAATCTCAAAATGAAAAATATAAAGTTATTTCATGTAAGTTTCATCAATCAATAGATAATTGATATAATTAGTTCATTATTTTTTGTTTTTTTAATAAAAAAATCACCTAAAAAGGCTAGTTGAATGGGTAGAAAAACTACCCATTCATATAAATCAAAGGTCACATGGTAAAAATTAATATTTCAAAAACTCAGTAAAATATTTACACTATATATATATATATATATATCTTTAAATTCGAATACAATTACCCCATTTTGCACCATGCAACTAAGTGTGATGAGATTAATAATATGATTTATGTTTCTTTTAAAAATTTGTAATTTTTAGATTAAAAATAAATAATATAAAGAAAAAAAAATTTACAATTTATAAATAATGTGGTGTACCTTCTCTTTGTTCAACATTGCTTCCCTGTCATAAATGCATGGGTTTGAGAAAAAGATTTTCTGCGCAAAGACAACTTTTTAATTTCTTGATGCCATCCAGTATCACCCATTGGAAAAAGAAGTGGATATTGTACTGGGTCATAACATCCATAGTAGTGCTTTATTCTGTGTCTATGCCCGGAATGTGCATGAACTACAATGTCACGTTCGAAAGGTATGTTAGCGTTATTTCCTTCAACCATATGGCCGCAACTTGATCGACTGTTGGAGAATTATAAATCCGTTGATCTAATTTCACATCTTTTGAAATATGAAGTTGGACATCATCCATTGAAGGATAATCCTTCAATCTTCTGAAAATTTTTCCATATGGATTTACCTCTAAAATTTTCATGAGTTTCTTCACAACAACTTCAGACAAAGTTGAGTTTTCTAGTGCTTTCATTCTATTCTCAACCTCATTTTCTGTTTCCACAAAATACAACTGAAAATAACCAGGTCCACCTTCATTTGGAATCAACCCTGGAAGATCATGGTAAACCATTCATTGTGCACGAAAAGTATAGATTCCTCGTCTTGCAGATGCAAACTCTTTGTCTAACTTCACACCAAATGAGGTAAAAGAGAAGATACAATTGAGCGGACGAATAGATTTCCGAAATAAGGTTGCCTCTTCAGAATTAGAAGTAAATAACTCATACAATTCGTCTGGAATTTGAATAGGTGCAAATTTAACTTTTCCATTATCGCAGCAAAAAGTCAGAGGTTCATACTCAAATCTTGCAGCATCACAATAAATACAATTGGAAATCTTTTCCAACTCATGCATATTCGAGCATGTGGATTCATAGTAAGTTAAACCTAGTATGAAAACAAATTTAAATATTCCAAACTTTAGTTAAGTAAAAGTTGAAATTCAATGCATCATGTTTACTTCAAACTTTAACATTACTAACCTTCAGATTCACGCAAAATCATTTGAGCTCTTAAAAGCCATGTAACACGTGAACATTTCTTTGGGTTCTTCACTCTTTTATGCTCTTTAACTTTGTCTATATATTTATTTCTCTGTATAGTACTTAAATTGGCATACTTTATTTTCATCATCTCACGATTTCTTTGACGATAAACATCTTTAACTGTAATATAAAAATCACAAGACATTGCATTAAAGTATTTTACATGTTTTTGAGTTCTTAAACGTTAAAGACAAATATCTTTCTAAATATATAATCATTAACTTAATATTAAATCAACTTTACCGACGAGAATCGACATGGAAGATTGTCGATACATCCGAATAACTTGAATAAATCCCGAGATTGATTATATGGTTAATTTAATTAATTTAATAAAGAGACATACAATTATATTAGCATATAATAAATTAATTATGACTAAGAGATGTTAATTAAACTTATTAAGAAATATTATCTTACAAGTCTTACATCTAGATGAATATTTTGGAACTTTTTGAATAAAATAAGATGTTTGAAGTTTTAAAAAAATTGTAAAGGAAAATTTATAATTAAAATAATTAAATATGAAGGAATTTTTTAAAATAAGATCTTATTTTAATAAGAAGTTGGAGTGAGCTTATTTAATTTTTCACAATTTGTAAACTCTCAAATAGTTTGTTTAATATAATAATTATTATAAATATTTAAAAATTATATTTTTTAGAGTTACCAAACATAAAAACAAAAGTAACTTAGTTAGAGTATCTAGTGCTTGTACATATATCAAGCAATCTGTCTTTTTTAATTTCTCCCTTTTTTTATTGAGAAAGAATATTGCCCTAACATTGTTCCATCATTTCCCTTTTTAACTTGCAATAAAAGGTACAATCACTCAATGATTTATATTTCGGCTACCTGCCCAACAATTAGGAAGAAATTTATTTTGGAATTTGAGAAATGGAACATTACTTTATGCTATTTTTGGCATACCAAGTTTTTGCAATTCTTTTGTGGGGAAAATATTAAATTAACATTTTGTTCATATAAGTTACGAATCAACAGAACATTAAAGTTTATACTTTCACTCATCTGAAAAACGTTTGTTGCAGTGCAAAAATATTACCTTTTAAACTTTGAATATTGGGTGAATATGACTTTTGCATAACTTTCTATGTCTCATATTATAAATGTTAGTTTCTAATTTAATCTTTCTTAGAATGTATTATGATTTTAGTCCTTCAATTATTATTTTTTCATACATACATGAATAAGTATTATTAAAAGTCTTACATCTATGTTATTATGCATTTAATTTTATTTAACAAAATAAAGCAAATATAGATAAAGTAAAATAAGTATTATTTGTCAAAAATAAAGATTTAAAAATAGTGTAATGTCATAAATGAGTAAAATAAGCATCAAGCATTATAAAAAAAGTATAAGACAAACTAAAAAAATCATTTAAAAAGACTCCATATATCCACATTTGAATGGCGGTTTGCTCCAAAACAAAGTCAAACTATTAGAAGATTATAATATTCTGCATAGCTTTCTTTATTAGTTCTGTTAATAGGATTATAGAAATGCTTCCCAATTATCAAGCTTAAATGACCGCAATAAATGATGATAAATTAGAATTGTCTATAACTTCTACATATTTATAGTTTATAAGACATAGTAATTACATTAAGCAATTATGCTTAGGTGACTCATTTTTCTTTTAGCATTATTTAGTGTGATATATTTAGTATGAATCTCTGCTGGAGTAATAAGTTGTAAAATACATTTGTTTTACAATTGTCCAAAGATATACGTGATTTGTATTGTTCAGCCTAAACCACAAGATTCTTCTGTAGTATGTGACCTTTATGTTGGACGGTATCTTTTCCGTTCATTCATTTTATTTTGCAATCATTCTCATATTTATAGGTTATTCTACCATTAGTATTTTATATGTGCATGCATATTCAAATGTTGTTGCACAAAATATACGGGTGATATTATTTTTAATTCCTATAAAATATTAAAATAAATTAATATATGATTGACTGTCATTTTTAAGCCACATCGTTTCAGTAGGTTTCATTTCTTTTCATCATTATGCTTAGGTGACTCTTTTTTATCATTATTTAGCGTGATAGTGTTATATATTTAGTGTGAATCTCTGTTGGTGTAAGCTGTAAAATACATTTATTTTATAATTGTTAAAAATATACGTGATTTGTGTTGTCTTTGCCCGACGGCTAGGCCCGCCGCAACTCATTTTCCTAATTTCTTATGGTTGTTGCCAGGACGCGTAAAATCTAATTTCAAATCAATGTCGTGTCCGAGAATGCATGTCGACACGTGTACTTGTGGCTCCAAATATGCGTATGTACGCCGTTGTTTTTTATTTGTCTTTTTTTAACAAAAAAAATTTGCATTACTCTAGCTAGTACTCCTTTTTACATTGTGATCTTCCATTCATTTCATACAATGAAAACAACCATAAGATCACAATGTTGCTTAATTTAAGACACCGTTGATTGATCCCTAATTACATGCTATTTTAATGTGTGTCAAAAGAAGCATTTGGTTATAAACTTGGAATAGATGAAGCATAAAAGTGCATTTTGCATGCTAGACATTAACACATTCTTGAATCTTTCGTATTTTTCTTGCATATAATTGTGAAATTAATTAATCCCTGGCAAGAATGGTCTATGACGATAAAAAATTAAATATTAACACAAACATATATTTGAAATGTAGTTTAATATATTAAAAAGAGTAAACATCTTTGCATGAAATAATGAATCGAATTTTTTTACGTCACATTAATTTTTTTTTCAAATTATGGAAAAAAGCTCTCTTAAACACTTCTAATTCGAGAAAAGTAAAAGAAAATTAGCGAGAAGAAATAATAATGAAAATAAGACAAATTTTGACCTATTATCAAACGGAAAACATTACATCACCTAAATATTCCTATTTGGAGAACACCTTCACAATAATGTCATGTATTATGTTGATGTTCATTCCATCTTTCTTGTTTTCACCACAATGCCTGAAATATTAAATTGAATAAAGTTATAATATGAGTCTCACTTATCCATTACCACCACACTTACAAATTGAAAAACGTTTTTTACAAGAAAATTAAAGGGATGATTTTTTTAAATATAAATGAAATATATTTTGAAAATTAAAGAGATTTAAAATTTTAAAATTTATGACAAATAGCTTTTTCTATAAATAATTTATTATTTTTTAAAATACTTTAACTTACATTTAGTTATAAATATAATTTGTAACATTATTTTTCAACTTTTATAAATAATTAATTTTTTGAAATTTCCAAATTATTAAAATTGTAAATTGTTTTGTTTTATTTGTACATTAAATATTGTTTTATATTTAAATATGATTTTTAAATACTTCCCATGTACTTGGGTAGCTGCAACATGTAGTTGGACATACATGAATGAACAAATTTATTTTTTATATATCGAAAAATTAATTTATCAACGTAGCCACCATGTGCAGCGATCATCTGATCTCGATCTGGCGGCGGCACAAAAGTTGATCATAATCAACTCCTGGTGAAGCTCCGCCGTGAATCGCGGCGGCTTCAAATTATTCCGGCACAATGGGCGGAAACTTGGAATAGACGAAGCATAAAAAGCGCATTTTGCATGTGATTCATTAATACATTCTTGAATATTTCGTATTTTAATGAAATTGTGAAATTAATTAATCCCTACCAAGAATGATCTATGATGATAAAAATTTAAACATTAACACAAACATATATTTAAAATGTAGTTTAATATATTAAAAAAGTAAGCATCTTGCATGAAATAATGAATCGAATTTTTTTACGTCATATTATTTTTTTCAAAAAAATCTTTGGGCTCTCTTAAACACTTGCAATTCGAGAAAAATTAAAGAAAATTAGCAAAAGAAATAATACTGAAAATAAGAAAAATTATGACCTATTATCAAAAGGAAAACATTACATCATCCGAATATTCCTATTTGGAAAACACCTTCACAATAATGTCTGTATTATGTTGATGTTCATTCCATCTTTCTGTTTTCACCTCAATGCCTCGAAATATGAAATTGAAAAAAGTTATAATATGAGTCTCACTTATCCAATTACCACCAGGGCGGAGCCACCATGTGGCTCGGGGGCCCTGGCCCCCAACTCTTTTCTTTTTTTTCTTTTTAGTACCTATATTTTTAATATTTAGTATTTTGGCCCCTCTCATGATTTTGTTGGATAAAAATTATTCCATGAATTTTAGTAAGTTAAATTGGTGATTTTGTGGGTCTTATTTCATCTTATTATCATCTTAAAATTATATTTTCTATTCATCAAAAGATGGGTTTCTCATTATTATTTGCTAATATATATTGAAAAGAAAATTATAAAAAAGGATAAATTAAATTGTCTAGTTTTCGTGATATCCACAAGAGACTCTGAACATGTTAAGGATTTAATGATGTATTTTGTAAAAATTTACTAATGAATATTAATATATTCTTTTGATACAAATGTAATATATATAAACTTTATTATCTTGTACATATTCACAAATGTCATCTTTTGTTTTTTACTATTGGCTAGAGGCATCAATTTCGACACGATACAATAACTCGGCACCAACTTAACGATGTATTTTTATTTGTAATTTTAAATTTTTCTCCTTTTTTATTTATTTTTCCGTGCCAACTTTAAATTATATAGATTTTTAGGTGTCGTGTTGGATTATCCGTGTCATAAACGGGTCGTGTTTGTGCCGTGTATCTTGACACAAATAATTGAATGAGTCGTGTTCGGGTTCGTGTCGGACCTATAATATCGTTTCGGAACACGAGCCGTGAACACGAAACACGACAAGATTGACACCCCTAATCTTGGCCCCCTTACCGATTGTCCTGGCTCCCCGATTACCACCACACCTACAAATTGAAAAACGTTTTAGAATGATTTATGTAAAGACTTGATAAGGGTTAAATTAATATTGGACTTTATGTTTTAAACTAAATACGAAATATCAAATCGAAAAAGGTTATAATGATTCTCACTTCTCCAATTACCACCTTACCTGCAAATCAACGAAGATAAATTTTGTTATATCAAGAATATTTTAAGATTCTACAAAATATGAACTACAAAAAGATTGGAAATTATACAAAATAGTATTGAAAGTTTTTCATAATGAAATGAAATTGGTATACTTTTGTTATTTGAGATGAGAATGTTTTTGTAATTTGAGAATGTCAGAACTTTTTTTTATGAAAAAACTAAGGGGTACCTTTGGTAATGATAACTTCAATCTGCCCTTCTAAAATTCTTCTCATAAAATCAGGGGCAAAAACAAAGTACAATCATGAATCACCTCTCTTATGATAAAATCCAAGTAACACTACCAATAACAATTAACAACCCTGAATGACGGAACCACAACTGCACGCACAGCAAAATTAGGCAGGTAACTTGCAATTTGATATTCATTTAACATTTTGTAACTCCCCTTTTTTAATTATTGAGTAATAATTTTTAAAAATACATTAAAAGTCAAATTTTAAGATAAGAAAATAGCATGCAATTCGGTGCCATCTACAACATGGGAGTTAAATGTGAAGCTTGTAACTCCCATTTGTATTTATTGAGTAACTCCAATTTACAAGTTTGACCTTAAAATAGAATTAGACCATTGTATTTGTTGTAGGATCATATTAGGCAAATCAAAAATTTCAAGAAACTAAGAAAGTGATTCACACTTTTATAGAGAGTATAAATTGAGAAAATTATGAGTTCTAAGATGTTTGACCATTATAGAGAATTGAGGAATTTCATGAAAACTGAAAGTATGAAATTCTATAAAAGTTTACAATATATACGAATCATTTCGAATATTTGTATTCAAAATTTTAACATATTTGTTTGATTCGCTTAATAATTCATAAGCGTCAATCAAAATGGCGCTTGACACATTTGAAAAAACAAAACAAATACCTGTCGTATCAGTGGGAATAACAATATTCTGTTAAATTAACCATAATTAGGAGGAATTGGAACACATATTGTGGTGGTCCGTGGGCCTGCTACTTCATGGGAGTATCTCAAAACCTAGCTTTTATGGCCTTGAAAACAGAACGGGCATGGCTATAGGAGTATGGGGTGTGGGCTTGTTCTTGATGGGCAATTTAAGGTCTTATATGGTTATGTTTCCATGGATCATTTTCGGTTTATAGTGTTGGAACGTGGATTTAGAGAATTTATTGGTTTTTGTGTGAAAATTGGAATTATATTTGGATGAAATAATTGAAATGAGTTTTATGTAAGTGTGGAAATGAGACTATGTTTGGTTGAGTAGTTTTGATATAATAATTTATATATATATATATATATATATATAGGAATTGGATCAAATGAGACCACATAATTAGAGTGAGACAGTGTGGACTAATCGTTGTCCACAAATCTATAATTTTAGATGGTTGAGATTTAACCAATTTAATAAATTTTTTATTTATTTTAAATCGAAAAAAAGCTGATTGGTCATTTGAGTTTTCACCCCCAATTATGTGGTCCCCCAATCGGTTCTTACGTAGACGGAGGCGAGAGAAGACAATCTCTACCCTTCGTCAACCTCCTCCCCTCCCAGATGTTAGCCCTTCTCCCGATCAACCTCGATATCGAGGATCAAAACCTGGTCGAGATCGAAGTGCTTGTATGCGGAGGAAACTCTCGTGAATCATACACTTTCTCCGATTTGCAGAACCCAAGAGAACATTCCTTCATGTTGCTCCGTGGAAAGGGCGGAGGTGGTGGCGGTGGTGGATTCTGTGGACCTCGTCGTGAAGGTGGTGGTGGAGGGGCTATGGTCGTCTTGTTAATAAAGAGGCAATTGACTTACTTTCTCGGTTGATGGAGTGGTGTAGTTGTTGTTGTAGATGGAGGATTGGTGAAGAAGGCGATCTTTGATATGGATGGATTCATCGTACACTTAGATGTTTTTCGATGTATACTTATATGTGTTTTTGTATTATTAGTTAATTTCGATGTATATATTTATGTTGTTGTATACTTAATTTTTTTGTTGTATACTTATATGTGGTTTGTTGTATACTTATATGTGTTTTGTTGTATACTTATTTTTTTGTTTGACAATTTTAATATGCGGTAAAAGTATGTTAAACATACAAAGAAAAAAGCAGTGTTAAGTATACATTAAATATATGCTAAATATACAAAGACAATAATGAGCGTGATTTTTTCTCTCTCTAATTGATTTACTTAATCCACGGTCCCCACATGTTAATGAGCGTGATTCTCTCTCTCTATAAATGATTTCTTAATTAATGGTCCCCACATATTTTTGTTTAACCATTTTAATATACAATATACTTATGTTAAACATACAACAAAAAAATAGTGTTAAGCATGACAGAAAGCACATGCGTGATTTTTCTCTCCAGTAGCGATTTTCTCGCGATTTTTCTCCCCACGTGATTTTTCTCCCTAATAATCGATTCCATATTTGGATGGTCCCCCACATGTTTGTTTTGACAATTATACCCTTATTTTGCCTTAATTAAATGTTTAATGTAATTTTAACCTCTATTTATCTTAGCCATTGATGTAGATAATGGAGGGTTGAGATGAGTCCACAATGTCTCACTATAATATGTGGTCTCATTTTAACCTCCCCTATATATATATTTTATAATTTAAAAAGTTGATAGTGGTTGAATATTCTAATTGAATATATAATATTATATTTGTAAAATTGTAGTTGGTGGGTCCTATTAGATAAATATAATTAAAAAAAGTAATATTTCAAGTTTATGGCCTTACGTTCCGGCTCTTGCAGAAGTTTGGATGTTTTGGGCTTTTCATGATTCACCTGGTAGGGAGGAATGATTTAGATTTTAATCTAAATTAGTCTTTAAACCAATTTATTAACTGCTTTGTGTCTGATCAATCATGATTATACAGTTGTGCGATGACCTATTATACATTTACCATCCAAAATAACACTATTTTTCTTTCTTACTACTTTTTTCCACAAGTGTTGTATAAAAGTTTTATTTATAACTGTTTGAGCCCAATCTTGTTAATTGCCATTTTCTCATTTATTTAATTTTACATCTTAAGCAGTAATTGTTCTCACATTTTATGAGGCCGAATACGTACATTTAGTATTGGGCCAAACGAGTCAATATATATAGTATGCTGATAAGCTGCTCACACCTATTATCCGAAGCACCTAAATGAGTATTGAGAAATCAACTCTTTATTTATTTTAAAAATAAAAAAAAAAATTATTGGCCCAAAGTCAAATTATTTAACTAGATTATTTTTTTCAACAAACTAGATTATTTAATTGTGAACTTAAAGCCTTTGATGAAGTATCTTAGCATATTCTAATTTTATGAAATATATTTTATTGAAGAAAATATGTTGCAATTCTATGGCTTACACGGTATTGCCCATCTCAATCACGTGGCCAATGTGGTGTGGCCAAACATAAAAATAAGAGGAAATTACACAAAATACCCTGATTTTTGGAAAAAGATAAAAATATCCACCCATCACAAATATACCCCACCCGCTCCATCCCATGACAAAAATACCATACCTTTGGTTTTATTTTTCTTGTTCTATGTCTGAACCCACCACCTTCGCTTCCGCCTTCAACAACACCAGGTAGGCGCTCTTCATCATTGGTGGTTAATCGTCTCCACGTGACGGGCTGTTAAGAGTGAGTTTTCAAAGGCATCAAATATGGGGAAACTCCATGTTCTCAAGCTAGTGCGAGAAAGGAATGGTCTTTGTGAAGGATAATTTGAGCCCAACAAATGGTAGCAAACCAAGTAAGTTAATTCATTCTGCTGCAAACAAAGACGGTTTACGATCGTAAATGTCACGCCCAAAATGGAAGCGGTGACACAATTTACCAAACTTATACCGATTTTAACTATCCTCCAACATACATCAATATAACGATAAATACGAGAATAACTAAGTCGTAGTATGGTTGCGGCGGAATCCGAGAAAATAAAAATACAATACAATAATTGTTTCTCGGGGACCTACGCCCGCTATTATTACAACAAATACGCCCAAGGTCTAAATCATCACAAATAAAGTCCATTGTCTTAATAAAATCCATAATACAATACGTAACTAGGTTACGTCTTGGGATCCATCGTCACGGCGTCAGGATACGATCATTCATCTTACGGTTGATAAAAGAGGTGGGGTGAGAACAAAAATCCTCGGTGGGTGGGTGTCGGTTAGAGGCGGCAACAGTCGGACCGGGCCGCCCAACCTAAGACCATCGGGCCAATGCATGAAATCGGGGGTCGGGCGGGCCAAATTTATGTCGGGCCTCAAATTCCTTAGCCAAACCTTGACCACCCTACCGTGGGCTATGGGCCATCAGCCAAAAAAGCCGAAATTGAAATATTAAAAAAATATATATATTTAGATTAAAAAATAAAAAACAAAACATTAATACACATTTAGAAAAAGAGCGAAAACGAAACAAATAAAAAATGCATAGCAAGTCAAAGAAAAGATTATATAAGGCAACATATTATTACAACAAACATATTATTACAACAAAAAAAAATGAAGAGTGGCTTTTAATAAATGACCAAACAGGGTTATATATATAGGGGGAGGTTAAAATGAGACCACATATTATAGTGAGACATTGTGGACTCATCTCAACCCTCCATTATCTACATCAATGACTAAGATAAATAGGGGTTAAAATTACATTAAACATTTAATTAAGGCAAAATAAGGGTATAATTGTCAAAACAAACATGTGGGGACCATCCAAATATGGAATCCAGTTATTAGGAGAGAGAAAATCACGTGGGGAGAGAGAAAATCGCGAGAAAATCGCGCGCATGTGCTCTGCCATGCGAGTGATATGATGTACACTTATCAATGATTTGTTGTATACTTAACACTATTTTTTTGTATTTTTAACATAATTTTATTGTATATTAAAATGGTCAAACAAAAACATGCGGGGACCGTGAATCGAACAGTTATAAAGAGAGAATCACGTTCATTAACATGTGGGGACCGTGGATTAAGTAAACCAATTATATATAGAGAGAAAATCACGGTCATTATTGTGCTGTATATTTAGCATATATTTGATGTATACTTAACACTATTTTGTTGTATGTTTAACATAATTTTACTGCATATTACAATTGTCAAACAAAAAATATAGGTATACAACAAAACACATATAAATGTACAACAAAACACATATAAGTATACAACAAAAAAATAAGTATACAACAACATAAATACATACATAAAAAATTAACTACTTATACAGCAAAACACAACTAAGTATACATCGAAAAACATCTAAGTATACATCGGTTTGTCCACGTCAGCATCGTCTTCTTCACCAATCCTCCAATCCTGTCTTTTATTCTGAAACCTCAACACTATTTTGCACCTGGAGAACCATCATCCTTATTCCTTAATTCCTTATCATCATCTTCATCCTCAAAATCATCATGCTCCTCATCTTTTTATTAAAAAAACAAATACCCTTAATCCCTAAATCCGTCATCTTCCCCAATTACAACCCTATTTCCCCAAAACCCAAATCCAAAAGGGATATTATCTAAGAAAAAATCTTATATTTTCCCCAAAACCCAAACCCATACCCGATTGGTTTTAGGTTTCTTCAGATTTCCGGCGCCGGTGAAAATAGAGTTCAGAAATCCGGCGAGCTTGCCGCCGGGAGAAATCTGGCTGCTTTACTTTCTTCAAATCGCCGTAGATTTTGAGTGCTCGCGATTTCGTTTTAGGAATCTTCCTTCGGCCGGCTCGGCCCAACCGTCGCCAAGAAACCATTTTCCGCAGCTCGAATCGAGAGGAGCTCCAGTGGAATTATTCTCCGATCTTTTCGCGGTTTTTCATCCGCAAATCATCGGCGGATTTCCTCGAACGACGACCTTCTCGCTCACCTTCTTCTCCATCCATTTCTCGATCATGCAAGCCCGCCTGGATATTAAAAGATATTAATTAATTGTACAATTACAATGCTACCCTTTTCGGTTTAAAATAAATTGAAAATAATTATTAAATTGGATAAATCCCAACCATCTAAAATTAAAGATTTGTGGCGGATTAGTCCACACTGTCTCACTCTAATTATCCGGACTCATTTGATCCTATTCCTATATATATATATATTTTGTGGTCATGAAAAGAATTTTTTTAATATCAATCATGCCCAAGCTCTCATTGCACAAACCGAAAAGCGGATTTTGCTTTTTGGTTTTGGGAAAAGAGTAATAAGCCATTACGTATTGGTGTATGCTCAATTAATTTTTTTATTTTCTTTGGTATCGGGCGCCGCCCAAGATGTCGGGCCATTTTGGCCCAAGCCCGATCAGCCCGACGAGCCCTCTTGGGTAGGGTCATTTAGGCCCGGAAAATTCGGGCCTTCAAAAGAAGAAATTTTGACCCAAAATGCGGATGGTGGGCCCCATCGGGTAGGGCTATTTTTGCCGACTCTAGTGCGGTGTGCGGCGTGGCTCATTTTATGCACGGAAATTAGTTTCATGGAAATCAATGCATGAGAGTACATATGACTTTGTTTCGTTGTTTATAGAAAGATTTCCATTAACCATTATGTTAGATTGGTCAGATTCAGTCAAATATTATTATTGTCTTATTAATATTTACTTCCACTTTCAATTGGATAAGGCCGTAGCCAATATCCCACTTCACTTGGATAGGGCCGTAGCCGATATCCCACTTGGATAAGGCCGTAGCCAATATCCCACTTCACTTGGATAGGCCGTAGCCGTTATCCCACTTAATTTCGATAAGGCCGTAGCCAATATCCCACTTCACTTAGATAGGGCCGTAGTCGGTATCCCACTTAATTTGGATAAGCCGTAGCCAATATCCCACTTCACTTGGATAGGGCCATAGCCGATATCCCACTTAATTTGGATAGGGCCGTAGCGATATCCCACTTCACTTGGATAGGCCGTAGCCATTATCCCACTTTAAGTTTTCACTTTTCTTTTCACTTTCATTCTCATTTTCACTTCCACTTATCATTTCACTTCACATTTCACTTCAATTTTCACTTCACTTCACATTTCACTTCAAGTTTCACTTCACTTCATTTAATTCCACTTTACACGCACTTAAATTTTCACTTCAAAATTTCTCTTCCAAGTACTATCTTGATCCTTCAAAATTTGATAAATCAATTAGCAAGTCCGGAGTGATCTTGATCACACAATATCCGGTATTTATTTCAAAATAAAACTCGCGGTCTAGTTATCGGGCGGATAATCTAGCCAATTTTTATATTTTGTTCGGTGCATTATGTTCAAGCTCGATATTTTTATTAGATAAGCACAAAATTATTTCTTAAAATTTTTATAAATTAGCCAAGTTAAAAAACATCAATTTCAAGGTCCTTAGAAAATTTTAAAATGAAAATCATTTTTATTAAGAAAAAAATATTCCCTTACCCGGGTTCTAAAATTCGATAAGTTTCAATTCTGGACTTGGAAAAGGGTAAGGTCAGTTCCAAAAATTTATAAATTCCCAGAGGTTTAAATTTTTCAGAGGCTCGAGACAGATTTTATAAAATTTGCAGATTCGTCCTCTAGTTTCCAAAATTTCGATTTTTGACTTGATATTTTAAAATTTGGTAACTCTTAAACCGGGAAGGATTTTGAGGTGATTCTAATTTTAAAAACTTCTTTTGACAGTAATAAGTTGTGGTTAAAATATTTTTGAAAATTTCGAAAGTTAGGTACCTTATTTTCAAAAATTATAATTTTGGCCCAAAAGCAATTTTTGTCGTTAAAGGCTCGTTTCAAGTCGGATGATTATGAAATTTGAACTAAAGGTTTAAAATATCATATTAAATAAATATGCAAGTTTTCTAGATACCTTGAATGAACTAGTTTAAAAAATTACAGTTTTAGTCCTTTAAGTTTTACAATTTTACATTTTGATATCAAACTTGTTCCTTATTGTATTTTCTTGCCCGGAAGGGGTCCCAATATTTCAAGTCACTTCATATATGAAATTTACAGATTATTGGGTCCAATATTTCGAATTTTCAAAGGTGGCCTTCACAATTTTTCATATTTACACTTTTGGCCCAATATTTTACAATAATTGCAAAAATAACCCAATCTTCGATTTTTCTTGCACGAGTTACAAGTCCAGAATTCCGATAATATATAAAAACTTATTTTAAATATTTCTAACATATATTTGAACATTCATAGCATCATAAATCATAAAAACATAATGATGATCAATTTTATCAACATTTTATGCAAGAAAAATATCATACTAGCTCATCTTTTTATTTTCACAAAATTTCATTAAAACATAAATATCATAAATACTTGATAAAATTCATAAACTATCATATTATCACATGAACATGCATTTTGTGCACTAGTAGAAAGAATGATGCATTTTTGTAGAAACATTTTTCACCCACCTCGTAGTAGTTTTTCGGGTTGATCTAAAATAAAGTTTTCTTCTTGGTATTAACTTCTTGACTCAAACTCCTTAAGGTCAGACCCTATATGGTATCCACACTATATTTTGGTGTTAAAATTAAAGTCTCAAATTTTAAAGGGATTTAATAGGATTAAATGACAACTACTTACCTTGATGCCTTCAAGTAGTCTCTAAAAATGGAATTTTTCCTTTACGTTTCTAACTTCAACTTGAGATGGTGTAGGTCAGCCCTAAGTTCCAAAAATTCATATCCTTGAGTCAAAATTTAATTCTTCATAATGTCAAGAGGAAAAATGCTAACCATAATTTTCTCACCTTAATTGTGTGTAGTCTTGAATTTCTTCTACAAGCTTGTAGTCAAGTCTAGTCTCTTAATTCTTCAAGAAATTCTTCTAGGGGTACCTCAAAGAGAAGGATACAATATGATTAGTAGGTGAAGGTATAAGGTTGAGGATTGAGAAAAAAATAGAGTTGGAAGAAGTAAATATTTTCTTACCTTATGTTTGATGAATTTGATCCTTTAGAGAGGAAAATGGGAGTAAGTCTTGTGTTTTTGTGCTAAGTATGAAATGAAGAGTGTTAGGAGTGTTGGGTAAGTGATGTTACAAGATAATAAAAAATGGTCTTGACTCTATTAATTAGAATGGCGAAAATTTGGGCAATTTTCCAATTTTTTTTTTAATACTAGGCTTGATTTAAAAAAAATAAAATTGATTGATTCCCCTAAAAACAAGGAGCCGAAAGTTTGGGGAATAAATGTCATTGTCTGCTCTTTGTTTAATCACCTAATTTGTTGAAAAACAAAAAGGTTGCCCCCCCCAATGTACCTATGGCCGAAAGTTGTGGGGGGGGGGGGAAATAATATATATATATATATATATATTTTTTGATTAAGATTGAAATGATTAGGTTTATATATATATATATATATATATAGGAGGATAAAAATAAAGATGTGAAATAACAAAATGTGTATTTTCTCAAAATAAATTGGATTTTGGTTAGAAGTGTATTGTAGAATAAGATGACATATTTGGATCAAGGATTGAAATGTACTCCTAAATTATCGAGGGTCCAATATTTCTAATGTCGTAGTCAATCGATCAAGTATTAATACTAGAGAAGGAATTAAAAATCGGTATGCTCGAAAATAAGGAAAGCGTAATTGACGTTGGAAGAAATAAATAAAAGTCGCATCGCATTTCATGAATAATAGGTTTGTGACACTAAGCTAAACAATACTTCATTATACAACATCGTATATTATGTTGGAAAAATCGGGGCCTCACAAAGAAACCTGTATTGACTGTTCTCAAGAAGAAACCCACTTCTCAATCTAAATGCCGAAATGATTTTTTTAATTCATCCGAAAGAATTCCATGGCAAACTCCTCGCCGCCATTTTTGACGCGGCGTGTCTCGCATCGGAGGAGGAGTCACCGCCAATTTGTCTCGGAAGAAGGCCACGTCTCCGAATCCTATGAAAAAGCTTGTAATTAAGCTTGTTAAAGGTTCGAATTTTTCTTTTTCCTTTGATTGGAGACTTTTTTAATGGATTAAGTGATCTCGAGTTCCGGTGAAGATTTGGGATTTCCTTGATATTTGTGTTGGTCGAATTGAGGTGAAAAATGTGAGATTGGGTAGCTTTTTTATGTTTCTTTTGTTCTTTTATGTATTTTCCATTTAATTTGACCTTTACATATATGCATTTTTACCCATTTTCGTTTGTTTCGATGTTGTTTCAAGTTGTTTCTTTTATGTTTTTTTTGTTCTTTTATGTATTTTCCATTTATTTGTTCTTTTTATTGTTTTTGATTTCTTTGTGTTATCTATCCGAATGTGTATCTTTTTTATTTCTTTTGTAATGAATGTGGAATTTTTTTGTTGCTTGTTATGCCGAGCACTTTATTGGTGGGAAGGCTATGGACGTCAGCGTTTGAGATAGACAATGAACAAGCAAGGCTCGATCATCTCGCTTCACAATCATGCTAAGTTGAAGCTGCAAAATGGTGATGACGATGACAACGACATTGAGTTTCTACCTCCACTTCCTAATGATTTTAGAGAATTATTGTTATGTAAATCTTAATGATGGTGTAATCAGTTGAAACATGTAAGAAACATAAATGAAACATGTAAGAAACAATTGTGAAACAGGGGATCATGTGATAAAAGTTTGTAGTAAATTGCTTTTAAATTTAGAGAAATAGTGTAGTTTTTCCCCATATACTCTTCAGCTTTTTTTTTTGTCATCCTTGTAAATGTTGATCTTTGCTTCATTTCGATGTCTGCATGCCTAATCTTGAACTAAAGATCTCACGTACTCTAGCAAAGTTGTTACTAGTAGGTCTTTCCCCCACGATTGATGCATTCATTAATTCTACGATGTTGGAAGTCAATACAAAGTATTTTTTGGTCTGACAGTGGAGTCGTGTCCATTTTTCGTAGCCGATGATGGACAAGTAAGCTCAAATTTTCTGAATTGAATTTGTTGTTCCAAGATTTCGTTTAGGGTGCTGAATGTGCAGTCCATTGGAATCAGTATTCTTGTTATTTCAAAGTTGGTATACTCTCTATTTTCTTCCCATTGTCCATTGTGGCATACCACAGCTGAGATTTTCTCCATGCAACTGTGGAATTCAATGAAAAGTTGGCTAAGTGAAACATATAAGAAACCTAAATGAAACAGTATGAAACAACAAAGAAACAAGAAACATGTTTGAAACAAAAAAGAAACAACAAAGAAACCAACGCAAAAATCAGCGGAAAATGGGTATTTTTGTCAAAAATCAGCAGAGAAAAAGGGTATTTTTGTCAAAATTCAGCGGAAAATGTATTTTTGTCCAAAATCAGCGGAAAATAGGTATTGTGCAGGGGATTGGGTATGGAAAATGGGGTATTCATGTCCTTTTTCTAAAAATAATGAAAGAAAACTGAGTTTCTCAAACGTCATGATACTTGCGCAAGTAGCATCCTGTTATTTGATTTTTAAGGGAAAAGAAGAACCAGTTTAATCATACTTTAAGTTTTGTTAGTCGAAGTAATGAAGGGGTTTCTATCTTTCTTTTTCTTTTTCTTTTTCTTTTTGTGTCTCAGGTCCCTACTTCGTCGGCTAATCTTGAGCGCCTTAACCCCGTCCCTGGAATCCTAAAGAATGTAATGTTAGGAAATTAATTTGGAACAAACCCATGACAATAGTAATGTGAAGAAAAATAAAGGTAAAATGAACACGAATATTTTACGTGGAAAACCCCAAATATTTTTGAGGTAAAAACCACGGGCAAGTGTAGGAGCAATTCACTATAAAAATAGGGATTACAATACATTCTCTTTAAATACAAGAAGGGAACAATATCACACTCTTACTTGAAATAGGAGAAAAACTAACACTATCTTAAATGAGGAAATAATAGAAGAATGAAAACTAACACATATCACTTTGCTTCTAATAATATTTCTTGTTTTTGTGCGTTTTTTCCTTCTCCCGAATCAACCAATTTTATAGGCAAGTAAATGCAAATCTTCAACACATCTCCATCAACTATTGGTGCCAATTTGTTGCGATTGTTGAAAAAATCATCTACAAATTATGGCATCAATTATGTAAATGGGATTTCACTATTTGCCCCACCTTTGAAAAGTGGTTTTATCTTTAACATTCTCCTACTTAAAGTCATTTTTGTAATTTTTTCATGCTTCTCTACACTTTCCAATCATGTTGCTTACATTTACGCTAGGCCACACGAGGATTTACACCATTCAAACTTTCAAGTGTTAATTGGTCCGGTCATGGAATATGATAGATTCTCATCAGTGTGAATCTTTTGCATATCCGGACTCTAATTTTCCACTACTTCTCGGACAAAGTGGTAGTCGAACTCCTATGTGCTTTGTCCTTGAATGTAAGGTCGATTCTTTGCAATATGCAAAGCACTCTAACTGTCACAAAACAGAACAATCTTTTCTTGCTTGTGCCCATGCTCCTCCAATAACCTTTAAATCAAAATTGCTTCCTTGCAAGCTTGTGTAGTTGCCATGTATTTTGCTTGATTGTAGATAGAGCTACAATAATCTGCAGTTTTGAAACCCATCTTACGACTCCTTACGCAAGTGTAAACACATAACCCGTAGTTGATTTTCTTTTATCAAAATCACTTGCAAGATCCGAATCAAAATAACCTTACACCGTTGAAAAATCCGACCCTTCATAACATAATACAACATCCAAGGTTCCTCTAATGTACCTTTAACCCTATTCAATGTATCCTAATGCTCTCTACCAGAATTCGCTATGTATCGACTGACTGCTCCCACTGCTTGTGCAATGCCTGGTCTTATACATATCATAGCGAACATTAGACTCCCCACCGCTGATGCATACGATTTACTCGAGACATCTCCCTTATCTTTGCTTCATTGCTAGGACACATACTCGAGGATAACTTGAAATTAATAGGAAGAGGGGTAGAAACCGCCTTACAATCTTGCATGTTGAAGCGTCGCAATAATTTCCTGAAGTAATTCTTTTGAGAAAGCTAGATCTTCCTATTATTTCTGTCTCGGTGAATCTGCATCCCTAGAATCTTGTTTTTGATCTCAAGTCCTTTATATCAAACTCCCTAACCAAATGTGCCTTCATTTCTTGGATTCGATTTTTGTTGGGGCACGCCACAAACATATCATCCACATACAAAAACAATATAATAAAATCATTATCACTAAACCTTTTGTAGTGCGCACAATGGTCCGAACTAAGTCTGTTATATCCAAGGCTAATTATGAAGGAATCAAATCTCATGTACCAACACCTCGGCCTTTGTTTGTTTGAGACCGTACATAGATTTGTTCAACCCGCAAACCAAGTTCTCTTTGCTGTTTCAGCAAAACCTTTTGGTTGAAGCATATAAATTTCTTCTTCAAGCTCTCCATGAAGAAACACATTTTTTACATCTAAGCTGCTCCGGATGTAAGTCAAAAGTAGCACACATAGTCGACTACCCTCACCGTCATGAGTTGAACCACCATGGAAAATATCTCATTGAAATCAATGTTTTTTTTCGAGCATATCCTTTTACCACCAATCTTGCACGATCCCGCTCTACTTGATCGTGGATATCCCGCTTGATCTTATAGACCCATTTATTACCAATAGCTTTTCCGCCATGTGGTAACGGTACTAGTTTTCAAGTTTGATTATTGTGGAGAGCTTCAATTTCTTCAGGCATTACTTGTCATCCACCGAGATGCATCTCGAGCTTTTGTAGCTTCATGGAAAGTTGATGGCTCTCCATCCTTTGTTAAAAGACAAGTATGCAACATTGCTCTCCATAACATACTCCGATTGCCAAGCTGGCGGCTTTCTCTCACGAGTTGACCGACGTACTTCTTGAACATCAGACCCAACTTGTTCTTGTACCTCGTGCTCTGGTACTACTTTAGAATATTTCGGATCTTCATTCTGTAGATTATTTTCCACTAGCACTGTAGTAGTCTCTTGGTTCTCTTTTAATGTGTTACTGTCTCTCTTGTCTTGCAGTTTATCTTCTGCAGATATCACATCTCTGCAAATGACGACCTTGTGGGTAGTGGGATCCCACAGGCGATACCCCTTGACTCCATCAAAGATACCCCAAGAAAATACATTTTCTGGACTTTGGGTCCAACTTTGTTCTTTCTTGGTCATTGTACATCACATACACAGGACTTCCAAATGTATGCGGAATTTAGATTTACAAGTCCACATCTCCATGGGCGTTTACATATCAATCGTAGTTCATGGGGAGAGATTGATCACATAACAAACGGTTTTGACTACCTCCGCCGAGAATGTCTTGGGTAGACTTGCAGAGTTCTCAATATTGCTCGTGTGCTTTCTAACAAAGTTCGTTCATTCGCTCTACCACTCAATTTTGTTGAGGTGTGTACACCATCTGTGAATCTGTCTTTTGATGTCTTCTTGTTGACAAAAAGACTCAAATTCATCACCTGTATATTCTCCTCCACTATCGGTTCTTAGACACTTGATCTTTTCCCCATTCAAGTTCTATCTCGAGCTTTGTAAACTTTGAAGGCCGGAAATACATTGGCCTTCCTTTTGATAGGATACACCTAAAATCTCCTGGAGTAATCATATTGAAAGATACAAAGTATCTCCCCTCCTAGGGATGATAATGGTGCTTGCCAAACATTAGAGTGAATCAACTCTAAGATTCCCTTACTCTTAGAGGTTGATCTCGCGAACTTTAATTTGTGTTGCTTATTTGTAATACAAAGCTCACAAAATGGCAAAGATACCTTTGTAAGACCAGGTAGTAGCTTCCATTGAGAGAATCTTCAACCCTTGTTCGACATGTGGCCAAGTTTGTGATGCCACATTATCGTTGATTCTTCAATGAACCTGCAAGCAACCGCAACATAAGCTTCTCCTCCTTGCATTCTCACCTTTAAGCATATATAAATTTGCAGCGAGTTTCTTCGCCTTCATTACTATAATTGCTCCTTTCACAATCTTCATGATTCCACACTCAATAGGGGTTTTACATCCAACATCATCCAACTGTCCTAAGGACAAAAATTCTTCCATAGGCCTTCACATGTCGTGCCTCTTGAATGGTGCCAACAGTACCATCAAATATTTTTATTTTGATAGTACCAATACCATCGATATCCAAGGCTTGATCATCCCCCATAAATACAGATCTTTCAGAGATTGGTTCATATTTGTGAAACCATTCAAGCCGGAGGTCATGTGCTAGGTTGCTCCCGAGTCTAAAAGCCGACATCGTAAAGTAATTTTTCTGCCTTCAAGATTGGTTGTTGCTTCACCGTATAAAACTTCTCCATTTTCGAAGTACTTGCAACATTCCTTGAGCATTTGATGACTTAGGGTTGCCACTCTTCTTGCTCCAATAATCCTTCTTGCTTGCGATTGCCCTATTTTGCCACAGTTGTATTTGATGTTCTTTTTACTCCTGGATTTTGATCTACCATGATTTTGACTCCCACTTTGGAGCCATGTTTCGTGGATCTTCCTCTCATCACCGCCAAAGCTTCCGCTTGCTGCGAACTTGCTTGTCTGTCCTCCTTATTTCGGCCGCTCTTCTCTTCTATTATAAAGGCTGCAATTTCATCGAAGACTAGATAGTCCGACAATGACGTTGTTCATCAAGTTGATGATAAGTTGATTGTATGAATCGGCAAACTTTGAAGTAAAAGTTCGACATTCAATAACTTCTATTTTGTAACCCATTGAGGTCAGTTGCTAAAATAGAATATTCAAGGTGTTGATATGATCGAGTCACCGAAGTGGTTTCCGCCATACGAAGAGTATACAATTTTCTTTTTAAGAAAATCTTGTTGTGAAGTGAGTTGGCCTCGTATAATTTTGTCGAGTATCCCATATCTCCTTTGCCGTCTTCTTCTATGCCCATGGATAACACTCCACATAGGCTAGTCTTTGAATGCAAATCAAAGAATTGCATTGCCCTCCATCTCTTTCCTCAAAATCGCCTTATTCTTCATTTTCCACAATGAGAAATTATTCTCATTGAACTTCTCTACATCGAACTTTGTCGTTATTTTGTTCACACATGATTTTGATTTTCACTTGAACCGAATTTCACTATTCACGTGAATAATGTGTGAACAAGAACTCGTGAACAATAACTCCTAAACCAATGGCTCTAATACCACTATTAGGAAATTATGGACCGGAACAAACCCATGATAATAGTGATGTGAAGAAAAATAAAGGTAAAATGAACACGAATATTTTACGTGGAAAACCCCCATATAAATTTGAGATAAAAACCACGGCCAAGTGTTGGAGCAATTCACTATAAAAATAGGGATTACAATACCTTCTCTCTAAATACAAGAAGAGAACAATATAACACTCTTTCTTGAAATAGGAGAAAAACTAACACTCTCTTAGATGAGGAAATAATAGGAGAATGAAAACTAACACCTATCACTTTGCTTCTAATAATATTTCTTGTTTTTGTGTGTTTTTCCTTCTCCGAATCAACCCATTTTATAGGCAAGTAAATGCAAATCTTGAACACATCTCCATCAACTATTGGTGCCAATTTGTTGCAATTGTTGAAAAAATCCTCTACAAATTTGGCATCAATTATGTGAATGGGATTTCACTCTTTGCCCCACCTTTGAAAAATGGCTTTATCTTTAATATGTAAATCATAGATATATTCTAGCATCGGGTTCCCAACAATGCTTGTACACTTACGCACATAAGGAGCTCAATGCCACTGGCCCCTTCCCCAAGAAGCTCTTCATTTTCATAATTTTTGTTGTTTTATTAAGGTGGATGGAGGACTTCTTGGGAAGGGGTTAGGGATGGAGCACACACGATCTTAGGAGATCAAACCCAGGCCTCCAAATTCCACATTCTTCTGTATTATTATCACAATTGCTTCCACATCTACTTGGAATTTAGAATCTTCTTGGAATCTCTTAGCTTATTACTCTGAAAGCACAATATTCTACCACTAAAGCGTACTACGTTGATCTTCAAAGTAAAAAAAAAAGTTAGGGTTGTGCTTGGTTGTGGAAAAATTTCCAAAATTTTCATTTTAGAGTGAAAAATTTTCAGGATGTGTGATTGTTTGAGAAAAAAATGAAACATTTCCAAGGAAAATCTTATTTCTCTCCAAAATTAACTCATTTTTCTTTCTCTCTTTCACATTTCCCAATACTCAATTATACTATTTATTTTTCTCTCCTCTCCCAATTTATATAAAACTTTTCAATAATTTCTTTAATTTTCACTATTTTTATTATTTTTCTCTTAATCTTGTTAACAAAAGGTATAATATGAGATCCATATTGCCTATTTTTGGATCAATTTTTCATTTTTGTTCAATTTTCTTACATTATGTTTTACACTATTATTTCCACAATTTTTTCACAAACAATCAACATCTCTAAAAGATTCTCTATCACATCAACATAATCATCACTTTTTCTCTACACATCCAATTTTTCCTTTTAAAAAAAAATTCACCACTAAACAGTTAATATTCTGTAGCATAATTAAAACTTCTTAAAACCCAATTAATTCTTCTAGTTAAATATGACCTTCATCTAATGTTGCAGATAATATATACACGCCACATATATCAAATCTTTTCTTAATAGAGTTTACATTTAATTTTATATAACTATATATATAAAATTACATGTCACAAATGTATGACATAAATATAAGATAAACACAAAACTAAAAATTGATAATACCATGTGATCGAGTGTGACACAAGTAATTTAATGCTCAATTTTTGGAAACTTGGGTTCGATCTCCACTTTGTTAAATTCGGGGGACTTGGTATGGTCCCACACATGAAACGCGTACCCTTGATATAGGAGAGAGCCCAAGTCTACCAAGTGAGGTTCCTCCTAAAATCGATTGGTGATAGGAGGAGTAGCTCACTGGCTTATAAATGGACTCTCTTCCCTTAATTAATCAATGTGAGACAACTCACAACACGCCCCCTCACCTGTGAGCCCTTCGTTAATTCATTAATTATCATCACATGATCCTTCCATGCTCAATCACATCATGTCACTACAACATAAATGATATTAGGTAACACCCAAAAATGTTACCTAATGGCCATAAAATGTTACCTAATGGCCATAAAATGTTACCTAATGGCCATAAAATGTTACCTAATGGCCATAAAATGTTACAATAGACAATAGATAGCACTTGTATGGTGTTGCACTTGCCCGTGCTACCTATAGTCTAAAGTATCACTTGTGTTAGCTTTTAGTGACACTTTTTCTAAGTGTTACACTAAGTTCTCTATTGGTAACACTTTGAAGCAATATTTCTAAAGTGTTACATATGAATCTTATGTAACACTTTTTGTATTTGTAACACGTTCAAAAAATACTTCTAAAGTGTTACATATGAATCTTATGTAACACTTTTTTGTAGACTTCGTAGAAATACTATTTTATGCCACCAAGTAGATTTGAACCCACGACTGTTATGTGTGGAAGTGATAGTTTGCCACTAGGCTAAGTTGATTCTTATTACAACTTTTGCTTTGTTTTATATACACACATACACACACACACACACATATATATATATATTAAAATTATATAAAAATTATATTATATGTATATATAATGTATTTTATATAATAAAGATTGTATTATATGTATATATAATATATTTTATATAATAAAGATTGTATTATATAATATATGTATTAAATTATATTATACATTGTATATATCAAATTTTATATTATAGAGTATATAGTTTGAAAATCATATTATGTTATATATTAAAGGACACAAAAAATTAAAAATATCAAAAATATGTAAAATGAATTTATCGACTTATCAACATTCAATCGGTAAAAATAAAAAATATATAAAAATATAAAATTAATTTAATGACAGATAAAAATATAAAAAATAATTTATCGATGGAAAAAATTCTTAAGTAATTATCGACAATATCAATTTTCATTGGTAAATTGTTTTTTAAAAAGTAAAAAAAAAGATTAACGATGAAATTGGTCTCCATTAGTAAAAATTAAAAAAATATTAATAAAATACACACACGCGCATTTTCCGTCGATACGACGGAATTAATTGTCACGCCCCAAACGGGACGCGATTTAACGATCCACAACTTAAATACAATAACCAAACAGTCGGACAAATATCAACGAGGACCCAATGAAATAGAATCTAACAATACGAATACAACTTACAGTCCACAATCCATCATCCAAATTACATACCCGAAGATCAACCAAATATAACAACTTAAAGTCAAAGGGTCCTACGCCTTCTGATTTAAAAACCGGAATGGAAAGAAATACAAAAGTCCGACAACAACATAAGAAAAGAGTCCAATCAACAACAAGAAGTAGTAAATCCAACACGCAGAGTACAAGGTCTCAATCCGGGCCGGTTCGCATCTTCAACGAAATCCTCATCTAAGGTTAGAAAATAGGTGGGGATGAGACATAAATCTCGGTGGATGGGGTGATCGTGTGCAAGTGTGGCGCAATATAGTTAATGTGCGAAAACAGTTATATGAAAACGCGTGAGTATGATGCATGATTTCACACACAGTCCACAAGCGTCGTGATAAATATATTAAAGTAATATACTTATTCGAGTTTGAGAAAAATTCATGGTCACACAGCACTATGTGAATCGGTCAAGACGGTAGGATTGCGTGCGGAAATGTAACGCCAATCCCATGCAAGGCAAATAATGGTTGCGTACGGATTTGTAGTGCCAACCAATGAAAAACAAGTAGCGGTTGCGTCACGGATTTGTAGCGCCAACCAAGCGGGTCCGATAACTCGGAATCGTGTGGATTAGGCAATGATTCCTTCGTTCTTCCTTGTAACTCCCAGGCGGGATGGTCAAGACCGGTCACCTTATCGCTCCATAGCGCAAAGACAAAATCCACAGTGGAGCTTGCAAGGCTGGATCTGTCATAATCATGATTATACCTCAAGTACTACGACCCGCTTCCCTTGGACAAACTCCGTCCCTCGATTTGCGGGATTAGGACGATAAGGAAAAGTGGAATAGCGGCCGAGCGCCGGTTCCATCCCCGACGTATCCATTCGATCGTGAGCTCGACACACCAAGTTGACTCGACGAGAAAAGTATATACAAGTTGGGTAGTCAACCGGCGGTTGAGTATTATTGATTAGGGAAGCGATTCAGAAATTTTTGAAAATTCGCGAGTAGCAATTTTGGCGTTGGTGGAGTTTTTGGATGAAGATGATTATCGGAAGGATAAGCAACCATTGATATCTTGAAAGATTAGGTGGAACATAAGTCCCGTTATAGATTCAAATCGCAAGGCGAGGAAGTCGCTCCGCGATCGGGTATTAGTCGGTCAAATTGATCCGATAAGTCCAGGGTTTTGGGAAAGTAAAATGATTTAATTAAATCTCCAAGTCAGAGGGTCCAGGGCTATTTTAGTAAAAGAGAAAATAATTTGAGTTAGGTCCTTTATAAAAGAAAAATTGTAATTTAGCCCCGTTTTGTAAAAACCAACACTTTTAGGGTTAAAAATTGAATAAATAAATATCCCGACCTTGAAAAATTAAGAGGTCAGTTTCTAAATTCTCCAAATTGTCTAGAGATTCAGGTTTTTAAAGTTTTGAGGTCGAGCTTTTGTAAAATTCTCACATTGGCCCCAAGCTTGTAAAAATTGCTAATTCGGACCTTAAGGTTAAAATAATCGGAACTCACAAATCGGAAGGGGTTTTAATGTGATTCCAGTTGGAAAATGTCACTAAATTTAGTGGGATATTGGGACAAAAGCAGTTTGTAAAAGAAATAAGTGTAGGTCCTTTAACTTTTGAAAATATCATTTTTGTCCCATTTTGAAATAATTGCCTTTAAGGCTTTTAGGGGTCCAATTGTCATGAAATTTGAACCTTGGGTCCAAAATATAATTAAGTTAGTATTTCCAGGTGCATGGGCTGCATAAGTCCTGGAAATTTCATTTGGGTCCTCAAGTTTAGTATTTTACACATTAGTCCCTCAATTTTAGTAAAATTGCTTTCCAAGCCCTAACCACTTGGATTTTTGGAATACTTTTAAAATATGTAATTCCCAGTACCTTAAGAGTAAAAATTTCAAATTTTAAAGTTAAGGTCTGGCACAGTTTTAAAAATTGCAAAGTAGCCCTTAAACTTTCAAAATTTTACAATCTAGTCCTTGGGCTTTTAAAGGTTGATTTTATTTATCTTAAAACTCTTAAAACTTTATTAAAATGTCTAAAAATTGTCTAGAGATTCAGGTTTTTAAAGTTTTGAGGTCGAGCTTTTGTAAAATTCTCACATTGGCCCCAAGCTTGTAAAAATTGCTAATTCGGACCTTAAGGTTAAAATAATTGGAACTCACAAACCGGAAGGGGTTTTAATGTGATTCCAGTTGGAAAATGTCACTAAATTTAGTGGGATATTGGGACAAAAGCAGTTTGTAAAAGAAATAAGTGTAGGTCCTTTAACTTTTGAAAATATCATTTTTGTCCCATTTTGAAATAATTGCCTTTAAGGCTTTTAGGGGTCCAATTGTCATGAAATTTGAACCTTGGGTCCAAAATATAATTAAGTTAGTATTTCCAGGTGCATGGGCTGCATAAGTCCTGGAAATTTCATTTGGGTCCTCAAGTTTAGTATTTTACACATTAGTCCCTCAATTTTAGTAAAATTGCTTTCCAAGCCCTAACCACTTGGATTTTTTTGGAATACTTTTAAAATATGTAATTCCCAGTACCTTAAGAGTAAAAATTTCAAATTTTAAAGTTAAGGTCTGGCACAGTTTTAAAAATTGCAAAGTAGCCCTTAAACTTTCAAAATTTTACAATCTAGTCCTTGGGCTTTTAAAGGTTGATTTTATTTATCTTAAAACTCTTAAAACTTTATTAAAATGTCTAAAAATTGTCTAGAGATTCAGGTTTTAAAGTTTTGAGGTCGAGCTTTTGTAAAATTCTCACATTGGCCCCAAGCTTGTAAAAATTGCTAATTCGGACCTTAAGGTTAAAATAATTGGAACTCACAAACCGGAAGGGGTTTTAATGTGATTCCAGTTGGAAAATGTCACTAAATTTAGTGGGATATTGGGACAAAAGCAGTTTGTAAAAGAAATAAGTGTAGGTCCTTTAACTTTTGAAAATATCATTTTTGTCCCATTTTGAAATAATTGCCTTTAAGGCTTTTAGGGTCCAATTGTCATGAAATTTGAACCTTGGGTCCAAAATATAATTAAGTTAGTATTTCCAGGTGCATGGGCTGCATAAGTCCTGGAAATTTCATTTGGGTCCTCAAGTTTAGTATTTTACACATTAGTCCCTCAATTTTAGTAAAATTGCTTTCCAAGCCCTAACCACTTGAATTTTTGGAATACTTTTAAAATATGTAATTCCCAGTACCTTAAGAGTAAAAATTTCAAATTTTAAAGTTAAGGTCTGGCACAGTTTTAAAAATTTCAAATTAGCCCTTAAACTTTCAAAATTTTACAATCTAGTCCTTGGGCTTTTAAAGGTCGATTTTATTTATCTTAAAACTCTTAAAACTTTATTAAAATGTCTAAAAGTCATTTTTGAACCTGAGTACAGTCCCAAATTTCGAAATTTGCAGAGGGGTCCTTTAACTTTTATTTTCTTGCAATTTAGTCCACCAACTTTCCATTTTTACATTTTTAAGTCCAAAATTGAAATTTAATAAATTATGCTCGACTTATCCAGGTTATAAGGCATCCAAAACATAGATTTTAAAGATCATACACATGCATGTCCAATACATACAAGAATTCATCAATTAAAACATTAAATTGCACATGCATGCACCTAAAATTCAATAAATAGCAAATTTGAGCAACTCTTGAGAATTTTCATGATTTGATACATACAATTTACATGCAATACATATATTATATATCTCAAGGCTCATGATCAAATTTTCTACATGCATTTTATCAAAACACCTAAAAGTTGGAAAATATTTTTCACCCACCTTAAAATTGAAAATTGTGAAATAAAAGGGATAATTTCACAATTTTTGGATGAGGCTTCTTAGGTCAGCCCCTAATTCAAAAATATCAAAAATTTGAAGTTAGAAAACGAGAGAAAAATAAGGAGAAAAAGAAGGAAATAAGGAAATGAGAAGGACTACACTTTACCTTGTGTAATAGGTGTTTGGAGACTAGTTGAAGCTTAAATTTTGGAAATTTTGGCTCAATTCCAAAATCACCTAAGGTCAGCCCCTATTTCTCAAAAATGAAAAAAGGGTGTTAAAATTTGAAAAAAATAGAAAGAGTAGGAAAGAAGGGGTCTAGTACTCAATTCTTACCTTGTAGTCCAAATTCTCTATTTATTTCTTCTTCAAGCTTGAGGTCCTTCTTCAAAAATATTGTCAAGCTCTAATCTTCAAAGTCTTCTAAATGTACCTCCAAACCAAATTCAAACTTAAGTTAAGAAGGTGGAAGAGATGAACAATGTGATATCAAAAATGGATTGAAGATAAAATTTCTTACCTTGTAGTATAGTTTGGTTCGATTTTTTTTTTTGAAGAATAGGGAGGAAAAATCTTGAAAATTTTCTAAGTATTGAAGAAGAAAGTAAGAAGAATAGTAGAGAGAAGTTGAGAGTTTTTAGAGAGAAGGAGGAGGATTTTTGCTAGAGAATAAATGTGTTAGATGAAAAATGAGATGAATTTGGCACAAAATTGGCCATATGGCCGTCCAAGTGAGAGGAGAGAGAGGAATTTTGTTCAAATTTGTGTCTTGCATTTTGCCTCATGCATGTGAGACAATTGAAGGTCAAAGGTATTGGGCAAGACTTTGTTTGAATGGAATGTTGGAAGACTTCCAACATGTTGACAAAAATATTATTAAAGAAATAATATAAGAGATGATGTGTATAATGTTTGAACTAATGGTATAATTATACACAAGATGACTAATATAAGGTGTAGGTGTACAAGAGTTGGATGATATTTTTACTCCAAAAATATCCACCATGGCAAATCACTATAATGGCAATATGGTAATTCCATATATTTTTTTGTCCCAAATTTGATGATAATAGATGAAATATATCAATCTCCAAAATAATTAGTGATTTCCTTGATCACTTATAAGTCTCATGATCACTTAATCTAAATCAAAATCTTAATTCTATAAGGTAAAAGTCTCTAAAATAAATAGTCTCTTAAAATTCTAAGGTGACTAATAAATACAAAAATAGTAATAATGATCAATCAAGTGATCATAAATGCAAAATAGAATTAATGATGATCATGATCACAAGTAATTAAATAAAATGAAATAAAGTACAAAATATATGTATTATTAAAAATTACCCGTCAAAATGACGCGGTAAAATAGTCGATCAAAAGTATAAACGACAATAAGGATCAATTAATAGCTCGGAAAAATCGGGGCTTCACATCCTCCCCTCCTTAAAAGAATTTGGTCCCCAAATTCTCTTCAGAATAGTTCTGGATATTGATTCCTCATGTCTTCTTCCATCTCCCACGTTGCGTCTTCGTCTCGGTTGTGGTTCTGCCACACCACTTTAACCATCGGGATTTCTCTCTTACGCAACTGTCGTACCTGCTGATCAATGATCCGGATCGGCCTTTCGGAGTAGGATAGATTTTCCATTAGAGGCGGAGTATCTCGAGTGATGATATGCTCGGGATCTGGTTGATACTTCTTCAGTCTCGACACGTGGAATACATCGTGCATTCCCGCATATGGTCTTCTGGTAACTCGAGAGTCGGTAGGCTAACTTCCCGATCCTTTGTAAAATATTGTAAGGTCCAACATATCTCGGACTCAACTTGCCTCCTTTCTTCGAATTGATTAATCCTTTTCTTGGTAAGAGTCCGAGAAATACTTCATCTCCGACTTCAAATTCCAAATCCTTTCTTCTCTTGTCCGCGTAACTCTTTTGGCGGCTCGAGCCATGCGAATCCGTTCCTTGATCAGCTTGACCTTCTCCATGGCTTCTTGAACTAAGTCGACCTTTGGAATCGAGGGCGATTTTCGTTTCTCTTTCGAGTCCATTGGTCATCAATCTCCCAGTGTAGTGGGATCTATCATAACCTCAATATCAATACTTATGCGGCCTAGAGGCGTTCACATATGATCCAAGTTCATATCAGTCAAATTCAAATAATCATTCTCGCAAAAATATCTCTAACAACCTTAGAGGTACTCGAAATTGCTTCTCATCACCGCTGCGTAATAGACACTATTTATGTTATCCGTAGATTTACATCACGATTCGATTATCACTTTAACCAATCATCTACACCACATATCGTTCTAATGTACTATTCCCATAATTATTATCTCGAAACATACTTCTTATAATCTAATCCGAATATATCCTTGCTTGTCACAAACTAGTCAATATTTCATTCACTTAAGAAGGTGATACTCATTATAATAGAGTCGATTTAACTAAATAGTCGACACCTATTCATATCGTGGTATATTTCCTCGAACAATTGGTAGTAGATTTCATCGCTAAAAGTGCAAGATCAACCCATAATCTCCACCCATCAACATATAATAGTCGAGACCTCGTAATCATTTAATAAGTTATTTCCAAAGTTGTAATCATATGAGTCGCTCCTTCTAAAATCTTGATAGCAATCTCAATTTTCCATATCCATAAGGTCCTTGATTATTCCGGATAAATATGCACATCTCGTATACTTTATATAGAATACTATTATCTGTCTCCTCCGAAATTAATCAATACTTAATACTCAATAACTAAGTCAAAATCAATCAAATTCATATATCATGTGAGTGCCTAGATCACCATAATATTCCGAATACTCACGGATAATCATTATCCCAAATTTAATTCACAAATGAGATATCATAACTTAAAAAAATATTTAGTGACAATATCCATTGAGACCCTATAATCGTCATATCTTGACGTATCTTATCCACGATACCTAACAACAAGTCAAATTTGCTTATTTAAGCTCGTAGAAGTATTTAGAACGAATAACACAATGGCACATCATCGGTAAATCATACTTAGGGATTCCCACACAATCATTCTCTAAAGTAATATCATTAGGCATCTAACTTCTATAATATATCATATCACCCAATTATATTTGTCAAGTGATAACCTTCTATCCTTCAAGTGTCATCATAATGGGGCATTATAACCTTCAAATCAAGAAATTTCTAAATCACCTACATCCAAAATGAGGCATATCCATTAATGTAAAACTTGAATACACCCAAAGTACAACAAACAGAAATACTAAGTCGGATACATCGGAACAAAATACATCGAATCTAGTACAAAAGAAAGTAAGGTACATCACTGGAATACGCGACTACAACAACGAAGTACAAACTAACAATCAACTAACTAATCGGTGAGATCGCCATCATCGCGCCGCCGCTATGTCCATAATCGGGCCGGTCGGGCCGAGGTGGCGCCTCAACCTCGGGCCAATCCACGAAGTCCAACCATTTGCTCGAATCCCCGGCCTCATCGAGTGGAGCAGCCTCGAGTGCCTCCGGCTCTCCAATGTCGACGGATCCTCCTCGGGATCCTCTTCGGGATCCTCCTCGCGGGTATGGGTTCCACTCGGGCGGTGGCAACGGTGAGCATTGGCTGCCAGAGCGGCCTCTAAAGCGCAGCGTCTCCGAGCTAGGGCTGTGTAAGGTCCTCTATGATTTCATCATCCGCTTGATGAGGGTCTCTCCAAGCACTCGACGTGTGTCGCGTGATAAGCGGGCGTCAATCTCCCATTTCGCGACCGTCACTTGCCTTTTCATCTTCTCTCGCATGTTATCCAGCGCTCCTCGATACTCAGATTTGGTCCTCCCGCGCTCTTATGGTGTTATCGCGGTCTTGATGTGATGGTCAGCTCGCTCTTCTCATCTTGGCTCATCCAAGCGCCGAGTCAGTCCCTATTACGTTGGCGCTCTGGGCTAGCTGCGTGGTCGCGCGATCACTCTCCCGGTGCGGTGAATCATCGTGCCGGTAATATTCCCGCTCGCACGGGCATGGAATACATCCCACCATGTAGGCGGCGTCGGCTCCATCCTTGATCAAACAAAACTAAGGCGGATCAGTCAAAGGTAGAGGAAAGATAAGAAGAGAATAAGGAAAGAACAAATAAGGAAAATCAGTCAAGAATCAACTAAGTCAAGACAAGTATGACTATGAAGTCTCAAAATATGCGTTCTAACTTAGTTCGAACATCAATAAGACGGTTCTATGCCAATTTGAAATCGATTTCACACTTAATTGGTCAAGTCGCGGTACTTACCCAAAACACGGACCGAGGGTCCTATCTGGGGTCGGCTCGGTGTAAGTTTCCATCTTACTAGCCGAGCTCGATACCACTCTAATCGTCACGCCCCAAACGGGACGCGACGAATGATCCACAACAAATACAATAACCAAACAAAGTCCGCAGACAAATATCAACGAGGACCCAATGAAATAAAGTCTAAATAGCAAAATGAAAATAAATAACAAGTACGAATACAACTTATAGTCCACAATCCATCATCCAAATTACATACCCGAAGATCAACCAAATATAACAACTTAAAGTCAAAGGGTCTACGCCCTTGATTTACAAACCGGAATGAAAAGAAATACAAAAATCCGACAACAACATAAGAAAAGAGTCCAATCAACAACAAGAAGTAGTAAATCCAACACGCAGAGTACAAGGTCTCAATCCGGGACCGGTTCCGCATCTTCAACGAAATCCTCATCTAAGGTTAGAAAATATGTGGGGATGAGACATAAATCTCGATGTGGATGGGGTGATCGTGTACAAGTGTGGCGCAATATAGTTAATGTGAGAAAACAATTATATGAAAACGCGCGTGAGTATGATGCATGATTTCACACACGATCCACAAGCGTCGTGATAAATATATTTAAGTAATATACTTATACGATTTGAGAAAACGATTCATGGTCACACAGCACTATGTGAATCGATCCAAGACGGGTAGGATTGCGTGCGGAAATGTAACGCCAATCCCATGCAAGGTAAATAATGGTTGCGTGACGGATTTGTAGCGCCAACCAATGCAAAACAAGTAAGCGGTGCGCACGGATTTGTAGCACCAACCAAACAGTCCGATAACTCGGAATCGTGTGGATCGATAACGATTCCTTCGTTCTTCCTTGTAACTCCCCAGGCGGGATGGTCAAGCCGGTCACCTTATCGCTCCATAGGCAAAGGCAAAATCCATAGTGGAGCTTGCAAGGCTCGGATCTGTCATAATCATGATTATACCTCAAGTACTACGACCCGCTTCTCTTGGACAAACTCCATCCCTCGGTTGCGGGATTAGGACGATGGGGTAGGAAGAGTGGAATAGCCGAGCCTGCCCGGTTCCATCCCCGATGTATCCATTCCGATTGTGAGCTCGACACACCAAGTTGACTCGGGCGGGAAAGTAGTTATAAGTACAAGCGATCAACCAGCAATGAGTATTATTGATTCAGAGGAAGCGATCAGGAAAATTTTTGAAAATTCGCGAGTAGCAATTTTGGCGTTGGTGGAGTTTTTTGGATGAAGATGATTATCGGAAGGATAAGCAACCTTCGATATCTTGAAAGATTAGGTGGAACATAAGTCCCGTTATAGATTCAAATCGCAAGGCGAGAAAAGTCGCTCCGCTGATCGGGTATTAGTCGGTCAAATTGATCCGATAAGTCCAGAGTTTTCGGGAAAGTAAAATGCTTTAATTAAATCTCCAAGTCAGAGGGTCCAGGGATATTTTAGTAAAGAGAAAATAATTTGAGTTAGGTCCTTTATAAAAGAAAAATTGTAATTTAGCCCCGTTTTGTAAAAACCAACACTTTTGGGGTTAAAAATTGAATAAATAAATATCCCGACCTTGAAAAATTAAGGCCAGTTCCTAAATTCTCCAAATTGTCTAGAGATTCAGGTTTTAAAGTTTTGAGGTCGAGCTTTTGTAAAATTCTCACATTGGCCCGAAGTTTGTAAAAATTGCCAATTCGGACCTTAAGTTTAAAATAATCGGAACTCACAAACCGGAAGGGCTTTTAATGTGATTCCAGTTGGAAAATGTCACTAAAGTTAGTGGGATATTGGGACAAAAGCAGTTTTTAAAAGAAATAAGTGTAGGTCCTTTAACTTTTGAAAATATCATTTTGTCCCATTTTGAAATAATTGCCTTTAAGGCATTTAGGGTCCAATTGTCATGAAATTTGAACCTTGGGTCCAAAATATAATTAAGTTATAGTTAAGTTAGTATTTCCAGGTGCATGGGCTGCATAAGTCCTGGAAATTTCATTTGGGTCCTCAAGTTTAGTATTTTACACATTAGTCCCTCAATTTTAGTAAAATTGCTTTCCAAGCCCTAACCACTTGGATTTTTTGGAATACTTTTAAAATATGTAATTCCCAGTACCTTAAGAGTAAAAATTTGAAATTTTAAAGTTAAGGTCTGGCACAGTTTTAAAAATTGCAAAGTAGCCCTTAAACTTTCAAAATTTTAAAATCTAGTCCTTGGGCTTTTAAAGGTTGATTTTATTTCAAAAATAAAAAAGGGGTGTTAAAATTTGAAAAAAATAGAAAGAGTAGGAAAGAAGGGTCTAGTACTCAATTCTTACCTTGTAGTCCAAATTCCTCAACTATTTCTTCTTCAAGCTTGGGTCCTTCTTCAAAAATGTTGTCAAGCTCTAATCTTCAAAGTCTTCTAAATGTACCTCCAAACCAAATTCAAACTTAAGTTAAGAAGGTGGAAGAGATGAACAATGTGATATCAAAAATGGATTGAAGATAAAATTTCTTACCTTGTAGTATAGTTTGGTTCGATTTGTTTTTGAAGAATAGGGAGGAAAAATCTTGAAAATTTTCTAAGTATTGAAGAAGAAAGTAAGAAGACTAGAGAGAAGTTGAGAGTTTTAGAGAGAGAAGGAGGAGGATATTTGCTAGAGAATAAATGTGTTAGATGAAAAATGAGATGAATTTGGCACAAAATTGGCCATATGGCCGCCCCAAGTGAGAGGGAGAGAGAGGAATTTTTGTTCAAATTTGTGTCTTGCATTTTTGCCTCATGCATGGGAGACAATTGAAGGTCAAAGGTATGGGCAAGACTTGGTGTGAATGGAATGTTGGAAGACTTCCAACATGTTGGCAAAAATATTATTAAAGAAATAATATAAGAGATGATGTGTATAATGTTTGAATTAATGGTATAATTATACACAAGATGACTAATATAAGGTGTAGGTGTACAAGAGTTGGATGATATTTTTACTCCAAAAATATCCACCATGGCAAATCCACTATAATGGCAATATGGTAATTCCATATATTTTTTGTCCCAAATTTGATGATAATAGATGAAATATATCAATCTCCAAAATAATTAGTGATTTCCTTGATCACTTATAAGTCTCATGATCACTTAATCTAAATCAAAATCTTAATTCTATAAGGTAAAAGTCTCTAAAATAAATAGTCTCTTAAAATTCTAAGGTGACTAATAAATACAAAAATAGTAATAATGATCAATCAAGTGATCATAATTGCAAAATAGAATTAATGATGATCATGATCACAAGTAATTAAATAAAATGAAATAAAGTACAAAATATATGTATTATTAAAAATTACCCGTCAAAATGACGCGGTAAAATAGTCGATCAAAATTATAACGACAATAAGGATCAATTAATAGCTCGAAAAAATCGGGGCTTCACATTAATTACATCCGTAAAAATAAAAATAAAAAAGCAAAACTAAAATACTTTATAAAAAAAAATAAAAATTTAGTAAAAAAGCAGTACATGATATCTACAATTTTAGGTTTGGTGATTTTTTTTTATCTTCACCTATTTTGTGACATCAATTAATTAATTAAATCATTAAATGATTTAATAATAGTTATATAATTTTATGTTACTAAAATATAGCCTAAAAAGTGTTACAATTAATAAATTATAGTGTTGCCAAGAGTGCTTCTTAAATAAAGTGACTATTTGCGTTACAAAAGAAATAAAAAAAAGTGACACTTAAAAAGTGTTACTTATTTAAAAGTGTTACATATAAGCGTTACATATTGATAAAGTGATACAAAAATGTTACATAAATATTATAATGTAAAAAGTGTTACAAACACGTGTTACATATGTACCTTATGTAAAAAGTGCTACAAAATTTGTGTTATCTAATGTCATTTATGTTGTAGTGTGTGATATGACCCATCTTGGGCGAACAATGGGGTCCGCTACGATCCGTGAAGAATAGCGGCTAGAATGCGAAAATGGAGAGAAAAATATTTCATAAAATGTTGATAGTTACAATCAATGCAACAATACTCCTATTTATAGAAGTGTAACAACGAGTAAAAAGCGTGTTTAACATGCTCGATATTATGTGACATATCTCAACACCCACGACACCCACTCAAAGCTACCAGGATTATACTAAAACAAATTGATAATACCAAATCCTTTGTATCTTGTTTTTCATTGTTCTCGTTGGGGAAATAATCTAAATGTTACAGCTACTTATATTTCATGTACACCCCTCAAATGCTCCATAAATTAAATACACGTGAAGTCCTAAGCTCCACCATTATATATAGAAATATTCCAAATTAACAAACGTAACTATTCCTCCATAATAACTACTTTTCATGGCTGGACTTCAATACAATTTCTTCCCCACAGATTTCTTGGTTCCTCCTCCGCAGACCACCGCCAGAGACGGCAGCAGCCACCACCAACTCCCTGTTGTAAAACCGATGACCGAAAACCATCGCAGCCGGAAAAAGTCCCAAAGCAACATCATCCTCATCGTGGCCTTGGCTCCCATTCCAGGGCGGCCACGACTTTTTAGGGGCCCTTGGCGATAAGAGAAAAAGAGGCCCCTATAAAAAATACAATAAAAACTTCGTGCTCCAACAATAAACATTTTTTTTATTTATCATCTAGAATATTCAACGAGTGTAACACCTACAAAGACAAAAAAAGTATAAAATAGTCATTGAAAAAAATGGATCTTCAAGCATTTTGAGAAGCAAAATCATTTATAAGATCATCAAAATCAAGATTTTCTGACACCTTATATTCAATACATCAAATAATTGCTAACCCATTTAATTTTTCTTGAGACGTAGTTGAACGCAAGTATGATTTTATCAATTTTAGTTTTGAAAAACTTCTCTATGCTCATGCTACAAAGAATCGGTATAGTTAACAAAACTCTATAAGCAATAGAAATATTTTGAAAACAATCCAACACTTTTACAATTTCATGTGTTGCTAAAGATTGACCTCACTCCTAGTTTTTGCATCTTCACTAACTCTTGATAATTCAAATAAATCTTCTCTTATCTCATTACATTGAGTTATTATAGTTGTGATATTATTAACATGACTTTTTCATCTTGTTGTGGATAATGGATTTAATGTCAAGTGATGAACATTATCTTAAAGAAAATGGTTATTTGTTATTTTTTAGTTTTTGACATTTGGTATTTTTAATCTTTTGGGGCTCTTATAATTTTTTTTTTTTTAAATAAAACATGTATACTTATATAAAGGGATATGGAACATTGGGGCCCCTCAAAATCGGGGCCCTAGGCGGTCGCCCTCGGTGATTACGCTCGGGGCGGCCCCGCCATTCACAAGCATAATTAAATTAAACCAAAATTTTTCTTTTTATTTAGGAGTCATTTCCAAGGGCTTAATCATTTTCTTTTCTTCGTCTGTTTTTTTTTCTTTTAAGTGGGATTTAGAAAAAGAAAGGTGGTTTAATTAATTGTTGTGTAAAGGCTTCTTATTTGATAATTACAAGTATGTATGAATTTTTTTTAGTACTGGGAGATATACAGTAAGGGTGTAAGAACACACGCTTTTATGAAATTGAACTGGGGTCAATCAACGTGACAACATAAGCTTTTACTACTGAACAAAAGTTTGGGCCCACAACTATAGATGATTAGTTGTTAATAACTTATGAAAGAAAAATTTACTTTTGATCCCATAAGACTGAGCACTGGGCAATTTTAGTCCCATTGTTCCCGGCCGATTTTAGTCCCATTATTCTTACTTTAGTCCTAAAATTATATTTTTAACCAAAAAAATCCCATAGGACATAAAAATTTAAATTGTGGTGTGATGTCCGCTTAAAAATTAACGGAAAATGTTATTGATGACAAAAAGTGGTCCCATAGGATACCAAAGTTCATTTTTAACCAAAATGGTTTCATTATTCTTTTATTGATTATATTTAATATTATTGATGATAAAAATTTATATTGTAAATGTCACACTTGAAAACTAAAAAATATTGTCCTTCAAATATTTTTCTAAAAACAATATATCTCCTTAAAATATTTTACTGAAAAATTTATTTTTTCAATGCTTTTTATTTCACTTAAATAAATTCTCTTACTTAAAATATTTAGAAAAACAAATAATTTTCTATATTCTTTTTTAGTTTAAATTACTTCTTGATTTTTGAAAATACAAATAATTACAAAAATCACATTTACGTATTGGAAAATATATGTAGTTCAACTATAAATAAAATAAAAAAGTTTACAATATTAAATAATTTCATAATTTTTAAATATATGAATTATTTTTAAAAAAAATAGAAATATACTATTAAAAATGTTTTAGTATAGTTAAATTATAAATAGATAAATATTAGCAGATTTCTAGGAAGCACAATTACTTCGATGAGGATGACGTATCCGTCACGAAATACATATACGATATGACACTTTATCCGATACTTCATGGATACATCTACACATGGAAAGATATAGAATTGATTCTATTGCTCGTGTTTTCAACCACTACAAGAAAATTCGGTTCGATAGATTTTACCGACAAAAATGATTTTGTTACTAAATTTTACAATTACCTACAGAATGCCCACAAAACAAAAAATATCATTTTTTTCCCAAATTATACCGACATATTACCGGCGGTTTTTAAATTACCGATGATTTTCCGTAGGTATTTACCTATGATTTTAGATCAGCAGAGGTAAATATTTTACCTACAATGATTTTACCTACACTTTACAGTTTTCTTAATACTTACCTACAAATTTTTCGTAGGTAACCTGGTTTTTCTTGTAGTGAACATTTTTTTGTTAGTTATCACATTTCCAATTCGAGTATTTACAAAATTTTAATATTTTATATTTGAAACAGTGGTTTTTAAATTATATATACTTAGTACGTTCTAAATCTTCAAAAATTTAAAAATATATAATTTTGTGTGTATAAATCTACCGTACCCTTATAGTTTCAAAACATGTCGTATTAAATAGTTATTTCGAAAAATCATTTTACATGCTTGACGTCTTATCTTTAATATCGCATAGAAGATGAAATACAAATTTAAAGTAAAGAATTTGAACTGTTTATGTTCTTAGAAAACAGCCATGATATATTTAAAGTATCTTTAAACAGAATCAACTTTTATGACAATGACAATAATTAAAAACCAAACGTAATAGATTGGAAACCAATGGACTAACTCTATTAGGTCACGACAACTTGGTATCTGATTTAGGAAGGTAAATCGGATATCTTGACCTAGGGACCCACAAAGCGAGGTGAAGTGTGTTCCCACGGCGACACGGCCAAGGATCCTCAAAAAGCGAGGTGAGGTACTTTGTTTAAAGTACAAAGTAACGCACGTTAAGCTAGCGGGATAGCTCACTAAGGCCCTCCGATGCCTAAGTCGAATCGGTAGTTGAGGTACTTAGAAAGCTAAAGAGCGAGGTAATTTAGAATAATGACAAGTTACCTTTTACCTTGAATTTCGTGCCGTATTTATAGTACAGTTCACCGGGTGAGGCGGATCACCGTACACGTGGCGCCCGATCGACGGCGTATGGTTCGCGGGCGACCCGCCGAGGTCGGGTCGGGACCCATATATAAAGCCGCGGATCCTGAGGGTATTTTGGTAATTTCGCGAGGCGAGGTCAAGATGGTCAACTCGACCTGGGCGAGGCTATAATGGTAATTTCCCATCATTTACTCCCCGATTACTTTAGTAATTTATTGCTAAAGTGTCTCGATCTGACTCCCCAAATTGCGACATAGAGAGCCCTTGAATTCAAAAAGATCCTTCCATCCCAGCCGTTGAATTTGAATAGCCTTTCGATCGATACCGTTGATTTTCCCGCCCTTCTCTCTATATATATAAGATGGTTTTTCAAAACTTCACTTTTCACACTTCTTACCCCGGATCACTTCACGCTCGCCTTGCCCACGACCCAGGATTTTGACTTCGTGCTCCTCCACTTCACTTGACTTAGAGGAGGTTCTCTCTCTCTCTCTCTCTATTTTAAATTTTCTTATTATATTATGGTGACCCCACCTCCATCTATGCGGCCCTCTAGTTTGCGGTCGAACTCTGGTTCGTCCTCGAACTCGGGGTCGTCTGACTCCAGCTCGTCTTCGAGCTCTTCTACTTCCACAAGCGGGGCAACCCGTATTCCCCCTCCCCAAGATGGGGTATCCCGCGAGGCCACCCCCTCGGACGACCTGGAACACGTCGCCCCTTGGGCTTTACTTAGGTCCCGGATCTCCGTTCACGATGTAAGTACCATTAGGAAAAATTTCTTCATCCCTGCTTCGTACCAAATCATAATTCCTACTACTAGTGATAGGATAGACAAGCCTCCACCTCGCTGCTTAGCCTTCCACCTCGCTAGCCTTGAGGTGGGTCTTAGATTCCCTTTGGCTCGCCCCACACGACATTTTGCGAGGGCTCGATGTTTGCCCCGCCGGCTCGTCCCGAATTCCTACCATCACATTGTAGGTTTTATCATTCTAATGAAATATTTTGGCGAGGTCGCCTCACTTTCTCACTTCTGCGAACTATACGCCATCCATTCTTCTACCACCACTACTAACTCCGGATTCTTTTACATCTCACCTCGCACCAACCGAAATTTTTTGCATCGAGTTCCTTCCTCAGTGTGGCCTTGGAAAGATAGATTCGTATTCATTCGAGCCCCTGTTGAAAATCCTTGGGACCTACCTTCGGATTGAAGGCGAGTCGGCCTCGTTTCGAGGCTTGCCTCCCTGTTTCTTGGGATGCCAACTTCATTCCTATCTTTGACCCAGGTGGTATGAGGCTTGCGACCTCATTACAGAAGAGGTTCTATCCCTCGTCGGCCTTAGTCCCGCTCCTCGCCATGAAACTCTAACTCTCGGTAATATATTTCTCTTTATTTTTCAGTTCGCCTATCACGCTTATATTGATGCCTTTTCTTCACTTGTGCAGATATGGCGGTTCGTTCTGCCGTCCTTGACAAGGCCCTCGCTAACAACAAAGAAGCCCTGCTAGCTCGCAAGCGAGCTCGCCAAGAGGCTGCTGCGTCGGACTTACCCCTAGGCGTGGCCGTAACTTCGGCCCCCATTGTGACAATAGCCGCCAATCCCGCTTCCGAGGTGCCACCGAAGAAAACCGTCAAGACCTCGGGTAGCAAGTCGAGGGAGGATAAAGGAAAAGCGGTGGCTGAAGGTTCCGCTCCAAAAAGGGCAAAAATTCGCAAAGCTAGGAGCTCGCCTGATTCTATGGGTGCCTCCCCCGGGATGCTAGCTCACGACGAGCTCGAGCCTACTGATGCAAACCTCCCCACCGTAGATCGAATGATGATGTGGCTGAACCGGAGCGAGTCCCATCTCCAGGCTCAGCGGCTCGCGGCTCGCGAGAAGGCTCCCGACCTCAGGCCTCGAGTTCGCGAGCTTGCTATGCCTCACACCATTCTGAACTGGAACATTAGCTCGCGGAGCTCGGTCCTCGAGACGAAGGCTAGGGAGGATTCCTTCGAACTGTATAACTATACTACCCTCCCCACCGACCAATTTGCCTTGATGACTACGGAGTTTACCCGCCTCGAAGAGTTGGCGGCCCACGAGGTCATGTCGGTATGTGAATACATTTAAATGGCACTTCATTTTTATCTCGCTTCGCCATCACTTATTTCGCATTTCCTTTTTGCAGCTTTCTGCCTTGTTGCACCAAATGGCACTTCGTGGTGCCGATTGGAGGCATCAGAACGAGGTGTACATCAACCAACTGAGTGAGGTCCATGCCAAACTCCGAACGGCCGAGGCGGATAAGGCAAAAGCCATCGAGGAGGTTCGAGTGAATTCCTCAAGGAAGTAGTGACCTCAAAGCCCAGCTTGCCTCGTCCCAAAGCGAGCTCAAAACTTGCGAAGAGCTCCATGCAAAGGAGGTGGCGGATTCTTTTGAGAGAGGTCGGAAACAAGGCCTTGAGGAATACCTCTCCTCCGAAGAGCATAAGGCTTCACTAGCCTCGTCTCGTCTTCTTTGGGTCCAATCCTTTCTCGATCCTCGTCTTGCGAGAAACCCATCGCCGAACGAGCCATGGTGTACCTCTTTGACGGCTTCGAGCGATTGTCGCGGCAGGGAATTAAGAAGGGAGCTTTTAAGGCCGATTTCGACCCCGACAAGCTTGACCCATTTGAGAAGGACGAGCCGATGCGCGTCGGCGTCGGAAGGCGGCGAGGTGGGTAGCTCGCGTGATGTAGAGATCGTCGACGAAGTGGAGGAGGTCGATGAGTTCACCGATCTCGTGAAACCTCTTTTAGCATCCTAGGGCTTATTTAGGTAAATCGCAACCGAAGTACTCCACTTGTATTTACTTCATTATCCAGTGTATCCCTTCGATGTATGCATTTTTCTTCTCGTGTATTTTCGCATTCTTTTACTTCGCGCAATTTTTATTTTTTTGTTACCCTTGGGTCCTAGTCTTCCTCGCGAGGCCAGGCTCCATGGCAAGGCTAGGTCCCCGAGCGAGCCTAGGTCCCTTTGTTGGGACCATTGTGGGCTTTGCCACCTAAAAGGGAGCTTGTGGCCTAGATCCCTCTTGGGATCGTCTTGGGCCCTGCTAGCCTTTTAGGGGCTTAACGAGCCTGAGGTCCCTTTGTTGGGACCATTGTGGGCTTTGCCAGCCTAAAAGGGAGCTTGTGGCCTAGATCCCTCGTGGGATCGTCTTGGGCCTGCTAGCCTTTTAGGGGGCTTATCTTGCGAGCCAGGTCCCTTTGTTGGGACCATTGTGGGTTTTTACCACCTAAAAAGGGAGCTTGTGGCCTAGATACCTCGTGGGATCGTCTTGGGCCTGCTAGCCTTTTAGGGGGCTTAACTTGTGAGCCTAGGTCCCTTTGTTGGGACCATTGTGGGCTTTTCCAGCCTAAAAGGGAGCTTGTGGCCTAGATCCCTCGTGGGATCGTCTTGGGCTGCTAGCCTTTTAGGGGGCTTAACTTGCGAGCCCAGTCCCTTTGTTGGGACCATTGTGGGCTTTGCCCGGCTAAAAGGGAGCTTGTGGCCTAGATCCCTCGTGGGATCGTCTTGGGCTGCTAGCCTTTTAGGGGCTTAATCGAGTGGTTCGCTTACGACCTGAAATATTAAGCATTTGTGCAGAAAGGTGAAAATTGCAAGTGAAATTCCATCTTTTTTCATTGATGAGAGTTTTTAACATAATTCAGTGCTTCCAAAATTAAGCTAAGTACATGGAATAGATTTGTTTTTCAAGTATAGAACCTCATTAAGTTATGAATGTTCCAAGGCCTCGGGAGCTCCTTTCCTTGCATGTTTTCTAGTCTGTATGTTCCCCTCTTTAGCACTTCAATTACCTTGAAAGGTCCTTCCCAATTTGCCTCCAGCTTCCCCACATGTTTGGAAACTTCCACCTTTTTGAGCACTAGATCCCCTACTTGAAAGCTTCGCTCCTGAACCCTTTTGTTGTATGCATTTTTCATCCTTCCTTGTCCGCTGATCCGAATAAACGCTTTGTCTCGCTTTTCTTCGATGAGTTCGAGCTCGAGCTCTCTAGCTTCTTTGTTGCCCTCAGGCTCGCATCGAGCGACCAAGCAAGGTTTCACAATTTTCACCGCACGATCGCACCCGCCCGTACACTAAACTGAAAGGCGTCTCTCCCGTCAAGTCCGTTAGGTCGTTTGATATGCCCAAAGGACTCGGGCAGCTCGTCCACCCAATACGACTTCGCTTCCTCTAGTCTCGTTTTTAAGTGTTGCGAATAATTCTATTTGTGACCCTTTGGTCGCCCATTTGCTTGAGGGTTCCCCACAATCGTAAAATTTTGCTTCACTTTATATTCTTCACACCACTCCCTAACCTTCTTTCCTTGAAATTGAGTGCCATTATCCGATATTAAGATTCGGGAGCCCCATACCTACATGCAATATTTTTCCACAAAATATTCATGACTTTGGTTTCGTTATCTTAGCCACGCTGCCTCGACCTCGATCCACTTAGAAAAGTACTCACCGCCACAATGATGAATTTCTTCGGGCCCCAGCCATGGAAATGGACTCAAAATATCTATTCCCCACGATCAAAAAGACAAGCAATGGGAATCGTTTCCAATCGGGTCATGGGCGATGTGTTAGGTTCGCGTGAACGGCACTTCGCACATTTTTTAACAAACTCCATTGCATCCTTTGCTAAAGTCGGCCAAAAATAACCTTGCCGGATCACCTTCTGGGCGAGTGCCTTACCTCCTGAGTGGTTACCACAGTTGCCCTCATGAATCTCCCTCATTACATACATCGCCCTCTCCGGTCCGAGGCACTTTAGCAATGGTCCTCCTACCGATCTTTTATACATCTCATTGTCTATCATTAGGAATCGGGATGCTCTAACTTGACCCTTCTAGCTTTTATCGGGTCCAATAAAGAAAGTTCCATTTTCTAGGAAATTTTTCAAGTCTTCCTCCAATCGATTTGGGTGTCAATTGCACAAACCAGCGCCTCGCTTGGATACTGCTCGACGGGACCTTCCTCCACAAGCGAGTCCGGCTGCGTCGCCACCAACACGATCACCTTCCTCGAACTATTTCCACTTACTGCACTTGCGAAGCGAGCCAGAGCATCAGCTCGCTCATTTTCATTTCTTGGGATATCTTTGTAGCTGAAAAAATTCGAACTTTTCCATCAACCGCTTCGCTTTCTCCAAATAGTTAGCCATGGATCGATCCTTGGCTTCAAACGAACCTTCAACTTGCATTGCCACCAACTGGGAGTCAGTGTAAGCGATCAACTTCTTCACATTGCACTTATGGGCCATTTTTAATCCCGCCAATGAGCTTCGTACTCGCCACGTTGTTTGTCACCTCGAATTCGAGGCGAAGTGCCACTTCCACCTCGAACGAGTTAGGCTTTTGCAACAAAATCCCGGCTCCACCTCCAGTAGCCACCGCCGACCCATCCACATGCAGTAGCCATGTCACTTCCTCTTTTTGAACCTCATTTTCCGACCCACTTGCTTCGTTAACGAAGTCAGCCAGGACTTGAGCCTTCACCGCCGTTTTACTTTGATATTTAATATGAAATTCCCCCAATTCCACAGACCATTTCACTAGGCGACCGACGACTCGGTTTCTCTAACACTTGTCTCGGTGGTTGATTTGTAAGGACGATAACGATGAGATTGGAAGTAAGGTCGCAACTTCCTAGCCGATACTACCAAGGCTAGAGCGCACTTTTTCGGTCTCTAGGTACCTCTCTTGACTCCCCGCAACAACTTGCTCACGTAGTAAAGCGGGCGATGAACTCCTCTTCGTCTCGCACCAACACCTAGCTCACGGCTCGAAAAACTTGACTAGGTATAAAAATAGAGCCTCCTTTTTAGGTTTGGACGGTGAAGGTGGAGACATAAGGTATCCTTTCAAATCTTGAATGCCTTCTCACATTCCTCCGTCCATTGAAAATTCTTCATGTTTCTCAAAGTGTTGAAAAAAGGAAGGTTGCGATCGGTGACCTCGAAATGAACCTGTTCAACGAGGCAATTTTCCTGTGAGTTTCTTTGACTTCATTGACCGTTCTAGGTGAACCCATTTCCATTATAGCTTTTATCTTCTCCGGGTTCGCTTCGATCCCCTCTCATGCACCATGAAGCCCAAAAATTTTCCACCTCGCACTCGAAGGTGCACTTCACGGATTCAATTTCATACCATAGGCTCGCATTATTTCAAAGCCTCCTCAAATGCTCAAGGTGATCCTCTTCCACCACACTTTTTACCAACATATCATCAACATACACTTCCATTGATTTGCCAATTTTCTCTCTAAACATGAGGTTGACTAACCTCTCGATAAGTAGCTCCGCGTTCTTTAGCCCAAACGGCATTACCATGGAACAAGAAACTCCGTTCTCCGTCACAAATGAGGTCTTATCCCTGTCTTCCTCCGTCATAAAAATTTGGTGATATCATTGGTAAGCATCCATCATGCTAAGTAAGGCACATCTCTTTGTGGAGTCCACCAGGAGGTCGATGCGAGGTAGGGGTAGGGATCCTTGGGGCATGCCTTATTCAAATCCGTGAAATCAGGCACATCCTCCATTTGTTGTTAGCTTTGGGCACTACAACTACATTTGATAACCACTCAGTGAACTGAATTTCCACAACATATCCCGCTTCCAACAATTTGTTCACCTCGTTTTCTATAATTTTGTTTCTTTCGCTTCCAAAAGCTTTTCCGCTTCACCATGGCCTCGCTAACGGATCCACATTCGGTCGGTGAACCATCACCTCGGGGTCTATGCCTTTGAAATCGAAGGTTTCCAAGCAAAAATGTCCACATTCTCCCTAAGAAATTGAATCATCAACACTTCTAGCAACCGAGTCCATTTGCGACCCTATCTTGGTGAACTTATCCAGTCGCCTGGCTCGAGCTCAATCACTTTGTCTTCGCTCCGTTGGCTCAACCCTATACTCCGCCATTATCCTAGCTTTTTAACCTTCTCCTTTTCTTTTTACTCATTTGACTTCTTCTTGGCGTGTTATTTGCTTTATAGTTCTCACTTCTCTCCCTTCCTTCTTCTTTTTTTAGGAAACGTTATAGCATTCTCTAGCCGCCCTTCCGATCGCCTCGTACTTTGCCTATACCTCCGATGTAGGGAACTTCATCTTCAAATGATAAGTGGACACCACGACTTGAAATTGATTGATCGGGTCGCCCCATGATCACATTATAAGCAAATGGGGCGTCTACTACCACGTGTTAGATAAATGTTTTTATCATGATTTTGATGATTATGATCGATTTTGTTCAAATGAGTTTTTAAACCAAAACTATGTCCCTAAATGTTGTCTAAATACTTAGATCAACTTAAAATGTTTTTACTATTTTTGGAGTATTTCTTGAAGTTTATTTTCAATAAAAATTGGACAACACATTTGTTTCAGCTCGACCGGCCGCCCCTATAGGGCAACCCGCACTGAGTTGCCGAGAAACAGAAAATGGGGCATAAGAAAAATAGGGCAGGGCGGCCGGTCGACCAGGTGGGCGACAGTGCGGTCGGCCGGCGGCGACTTAATTGCACTGGGAGTTGGATTTTGTTCCAGACTTCTCTGTTTCGTAAATTCTTCAAGGGCAACCGGTCACGACTAAGGGAGACCGGTCGCACCCCCCTTCGACCGATCCCCCCTGTGTAAAAATTCGCGAGAATTCAATTTCAATCTTATCTCTGCTTGTGACCGGTCGAACCCTTGTTTATCAAAGAAACTATCCGTTGTGTTTTACGCTTTTTCCCTATTTTGTGGGATTGATTTCTAACAGCTATATTGATCATTTTAAATGGTTTCTTTTGTAGCAAATCACTCCCCAAGGAGGAGCCAATGTCCTGGAAATGAAAGCCAAGTCCTCTCCTATAAATAGAGGCTTCATTCAAGCAACAAGACACAACACTCAATACAAGCAAAAAGAGCAAACAAAGCAAACACTTCTATATCTTGTTGTATTAGCCTAAGCACTTTCACTTGCACAAATTTGAGGTCTAGGCTTTCAATTCTTGATTACATTTGTACTCATATTGTTTCAATCTTTATTGAGTTGTAATCTTGATTTTGGTCATCATTCAACACAAGACATCCTTGTGAGTATTCTTGTGGTAAGAATACACTTGGGTGATCTAGGTGATAGGTGTTTGAAGGTTGTGGTAATCTTCAAAGATGTTGTAAGAGGGTTGTGGTAATCCTCAAGGTGGTGATAGAGGGTTGTGGTAATCCTCAAGGTGTTGTATTAATTTTTGGTAAATTAATAAAATCTTTTCTTTTCTTTTTGAAATCCATCCCGGAGATACTGGGGTGGTAGAGGATTAGGCCCTAGGTGGGTTGAACCTCTTTAAATCAACGAGTGTTGTTTATTTTCCGCATCTACATTCTTGTCATTTACTTGTTGTTTCGAAAAGGAGGGTGATTTGCAAAAATCGGCATAATCTATTCACCCCCTCTAGATTATCGTAGCCACTTGGACTTACAAGTGGTATCGAGCCAAACTCTTTGGCTAGCTCGTTCGAGTAAAGAGGAAAGATCCATGGCTACAAATGATGCTCATCTCACCACCGGCGCCTCCACCAATTAGCCACCACTATTCGACGCCAACAACTATGCATTTTGGAAAGACCGTATGGAGTGCTTCCTACAAGGATGCGGGTTCGACATTTGGAATGTGGTCATTGAAGGAGTTGATCAACCAACAAAGAAGTCGGAGGATGGCACCTTGGCCCCTAAACCTTTCAAGGAGTTTGATGAAACGACAAAAAGGCTTTCTCTCTAAACGGTAAGGCCTTAAATATTTTGCATTGTTCTCTTACCGCCACCGAGTACAATCGCATAAGAGGCATAAGGTCGGCACATGAGGTTTGGGAAAAATTGGAGACAATCTATGAAGGGACTAAGAAAGTCAAGCAAGCAAGAAAGACAATGCTTGTTAAAGATTTCGAAAACTTTAACATGTATGATGGCGAAAGCATCTCAAGATGGTGGAAAGGCTTGACAATATTGTCAATCCTCTTGTGGCCCTCGGCAAAGTCATCTCCGAAGAAGACAAGGTGACCAAGGTATTGAATGCACTTCGGCTCATGGTCCGAAAAAGTAACGGCAATCACGGAGGCACAAAATTTTGAGACACTCAAGTTTGATGAGCTTATTGGAAATCTACTCATCTATGAAGTCTATCTCAAGGAGAGGAAAAATTCCAAACCATCCACAAATCAATCGGGTATGCAAATTATTCCTAAAGGTCTTGCTTCTTCTTCTAATAATGCATACTATGATAATGATGATGATGATGAGGATACGGCCGCACTTGTTCGAAAATTTGCAAAATTTGTAAATAAAAATAAAGCAAGAAAACCAAGAGATAATGCTTGCTTTAAATGCGGAAAACCGGGCACTTCATTGCCGAGGTGCGAAGCTCGATGAAGAGGAGCAAAAGAAAAGAAGCCTTTCACAAAAAAGAAGGCTCTAAATGCGGAAGTCAAAACATGGGATGAACTACTCGAAACAACCGATGAGGAAGGAGAAACCGAACACGGTCTCATGGCTATAGACGATGAAAACAATGAGGTACACTCAAATTCTTCTACTTCCTCCATAGTTGATGACTTGCAATGTGATTTTGATGAATTGCAAATTGAGTTTCAAAATTTAATCGTTAAATACAAAAATTTGAAAAAGGAGCATAAGGAGATTAAGGTTGAAAAGGAAAAATTATTTACCTCTTATGAATCTCTAGACAAAGCTCATGCTCTTACTCTTACTAGAATTCATTCTCTTGAAACCGAAAAGGAATTGCTCACAAAAGATATTGAATGTTTGAAAAATGATGTGCATCGTTTCAACACAAGTACGGATAAAGTCACAAAAATTTTAGATGCACAAAGAGGTGAGCATTCCAAATCGGGACTTGGTTATAAGCCATTTCAAAGTGTTTTTAAGAAAAATAACCAAGGTCCAACTTTTGTACGTGCTAATAATTATGATACTCCTACTTGTTTTTATTGTGGCAAAGTTGGACATTATGCTAATAATTGCAAATTGAGAAATAGCTCAAAACATGTTTGGAGACCCAAAGGTCTCAAGACTAACCCCATGGACCCCAAAATTATAGGGTACCTAAAAGAAATTCTTTTGTAGGTAATAGGGGCTATAACAACAATGGAAGATTCAAAATGGCTCGTGGACAACGGATGTTCACGCCATATGACCGGGAGGAGAGAACTTTTTACCAACATCAAGCTCCAAGAAGAGGGTATGGTCATGTTCGGCAATGGCAAAGGAAAAATTCTTGGAAATGGAGAAATTGGTAACTCTTCTTTCTCTCTTAGTAATGTTCTATTAGTCGAAGGGCTTAAGTTTAATTTGATAAGTGTTAGCCAACTTTGTGATTCAAAATATGATGTTTCCTTTAATAAAGAAAAATGCCTTATACTTAAAAATGGTGAAATTATTTGTGAAGCAAATAGAAAAGGCAATCTTTACAAAATTTGTACAAGTGATTTGGTTAGTCAAAATGTTTCTTGTTTAGTCGCCAATAATGATTTAACTAGTGTATGGCATAGGCGACTTGGACATGTTGGATACAAGAATTTGAAAAATATTTACAAAAACCAACATGTGAAAGGACTACACAAATTGAATTTTGAAAATCTTGGCTTATGTGACACTTGTCAAAAGAACAAATTAGTTAAGAGTAGTTTTAAGCCCAAAAATGAAATTTCCACAACCAAACCCCTACAAATGCTTCACCTTGATTTGTACGGGGATATTGGTATGACTAGTCTAAGTGGAAAACATTTCACCTTTGTTATAGTCGATGATTTTTCGAGATATACTTGGGCTCTTTTTCTTACCAATAAAAGCGATGCCGTTAATGAGTTTGTTAAGTTGTGTAGACTTATTGAGAATGAAAAAGAAGACACTATAAAGTCTATTCAAGCGATCGAGGTGGAGAATTTGACGGTGAATTTAGAATATTTTGTGAAACCAAAGGATATGCTCAATTTCTCGGCTCCAAGGACACCTCAACAAAATGGAGTAGCCGAACGGAAAAATCGGACATTACAAGAAATGAGTCGGTCATGCTCAATGAATTTTCACTTCCAAAGTATTTTTGGGCCGAAGCGTAAGTACCGCTTGCTATGTCATTAATCGAGTTTATATTCGTCTCCTAAAATGAATAAAACTCCATATGAGCTTTGGAAAGGTAGAACTCCAAATATTAGTTATTTCAAGATATTTGGTTGTAAATGCTTTATTTTGAATACCAAGGATCAATTGGACAAACTTGATCCTAAGGCCGATGAAGGGATATTTATGGGATATTCAACAAAAAAGCAAAGCATATCGGGTTTACAATAAGACTAGTGGAGTTGTTGAAGAATCCATCCATGTTAAATTCAATGAAGCTTCGGGAGTTGAAAGAATTCCTAATGATGAAAGTGATGAAGAGGATATTATTGAACAAATTGTTCAAATTGATGATCAACCGTCCACATCAAATGATCAACCGTCCACTTCAAATGGTCCTCAAGAAGATAGAGGTGATATCTCGGATCTTCCCGTTGCATTGAAATTTAAGGGAGATCACCCAAAAGATCTTATTATTGGTGATCCCCTTGACAAACTTATGACCCGGAGAAAATTAGCCAAGAAAGCTCTTATTTCTCAAAAAAGAGCCTAAAAATTCTAAAGAGGCTATAGAGGATGAGGATTGGTTCCTAGAGATGCAAGAGGAGTTGAATCAATTTGAAAGAAATGATGTATGGGAATTGGTACCTTGTCCTCCTTCTCAAACCATTATTGGTACAAAATGGGTATTAGGAACAAACTTGATGATCAAGGCAATATTGTTCGAAATAAGGCAAGGTTAGTAGCTCAAGGGTATTGTCAAGAACTATGATGAAACTTTTGCACCGTAGTACGGTTAGAAGCTATTCGTATTTTACTTGCCTATTCTTGTTTTAAAAATTTCAAACTTTACCAAATGGATGTTAAATCCGCCTTCTTAAATGTTATTATTCAAGAAGAAGTCTATGCAAAACAACCTCAGGGGTTTGAAAATTTTTCTAGGCCTAATGATGTTTTTAAACTTAAAAAGGCCTTGTATGGTTTAAAACAAGCACCCGTGAATGGTATGATAGACTTAGCTCTTTTCTTTTACAAAATGGTTTTATAAGAGGTAAAGTTGATACAACTCTCTTTGTTTTTGAAAAAGGGCAAGATTGTTTACTTGTGCAAATATATGTTGATGATATTATCTTTGGTGCTACTAATGATTCTTTGTGCAAGAAATTTTCTAAGTTAATGCAAGGAGAATTCGAGATGAGTATGATGGGGAGCTTAACTTCTTTCTTGGACTTCAAATTAAGCAATGTCAAGAAGGTATTTATATTTCGTAATCAAAGTATACAAAAGAACTTTTGAAAAAGTTCGGCATTGAAGAAGGAAGAACCGTCTCTACTCCTATGGCAACAAATGTCAAAATTGACAAAGATGAGAAAGGCAAGTCCGTGGATAAATCAAAGTATCGAGGTATTATTGGTAGTTTACTTTATTTAACCGCTAGTAGACCAGGACATTCTTCATGCCGTATGCCTATGCGCTCGTTTTCAAAGCAATCCCAAAGAATCTCACATGAGTGCCGTTAAAAGGATTTTTCGATATTTGAAAGGCACCATTCAATATGGTTTATTTTATCCAAATAATGAAAATTTTTCTCTTAAAGGTTATAGTGATTCGGATTATGCGGGAAATATTGATGATCGGAAAAGTACTTCCGGATCATGTCAATTTTTAGGCGATTGCCTAGTTTCTTGGTTTTCAAAGAAGCAAAAGCGTGTTTCTCTTTCAACGGCCGGCGAATATATTTCCGCCGCATTTTGTTGTACTCAACTTCTTTGGATGAAACAAACCTTAGCGGATTACAAATGCTCTTTTGAAAATGTACCCATCTTTTGTGATAATATATCCGCTATAAATATTGCTCAAAACCCAGTTCATCATAACCGTACTAAACATATTGAGATTCGACATCATTTTCTAAGGGATTGTGTCTCAAAACGTAAAATTGAGATATCTTTTGTACCATCTCAAGATCAATTAGCGGACATTTTTACAAAACCGCTATCTTCCGAGACTTTTTCTTCAATACGAGCTCGGTTAGGCATAATGCATATTGAATGAAGCTTACGTTTGCATTTTGCACGTTTTTGAAACTTAGGGGCGAAAAATCGGATTTTTGGTTAAAAATTCGGATTTTTGGAAAAAATCGACAAACAAAAACATTTGAAGGGGTTGAGGGCAACCGGTCGCCCTCAACGTCGACCGGTCGCCCTCAACCACGACCGGTCGCCCTAAGCTATATCTTGGCTTTTAAACGTTCTGTCTTCAGCATTCTTCATTTTAACATTTTTTTGGCCATTTTTCGTCCCCTTTGTCAACTTCACTCTAAATTCATTCAAAAATGGTTTTCATGCATCTTTTACACACCATGGACATTCTATAGCATAATCATCATCATTATGGCTCATTTTTTCCGATCAATTGGTAAGAATTTCTCTTCTTTTGCTCAATTTGGGTTGAACCCTTGAGTTTTTGAGTTACTTGAATACTCTTGATGTAATTTTCGTATGATCATGATGAGCTTGATTGTTATGTTGTAATGTATGTTGATTGACTTGAATTGATGTTGAAAATTTTTGGCTTAAATCATTTACAAAGGTTATATACAACCTCTTTTATTTTTCACGCACACAAGGTGTTCGATGAAATGTCGCAATGAAAATTTCAACTTCTACATGATTCTCTTGCTTTCAAAAGTTTTCTATACTTATTGAGATCATGATTTGGTAAACAAAACGAGCGTATGAACTCTTCATATTACATTTCTCCCATTTTCCTTGGATTGTTACGCTTTAATTGCTCAACGGTTTATAAACCGTCCCCTTGGCGCACTTTGATATTATTGTATGGTGTTTTCACCATTCTAACATTCTTTTGATGATTCCAAGGGGATAAACAGGATATTGGCTCGTTAGCTCAAGAAAAGCTAATAAAAGCTCGCGATAAGTATTGTGGACTCGAATACCTAGTCCATGGCTTGAATTCTCGGACTCGAATGAAATTGATTATAAGTATTGTGACAGGAGAGCTTCTTAAGCTCATGATGCATCCTATATAAGCTTGTTATAGCTTGTGCTTCTTACTTATAATAATCGTTTGTTGAAATGCTCTTAAATAGGGGGAGCTTTGTATGAAATACTTCTAACGGATAGTTTACTTGTAAAACCGAAAATTTTATTTGGTTTTCAAATCGTCCTCAAGAAAATTGTTTTGGTTTGTAATCATCAAAAAGGGGGAGTTTGTTAGATAAATGTTTTTATCATGATTTGGATGATTATGTTCGATTTTGTTCAAATGAGTTTTTAAACCAAAACTATGTCCCTAAATGTTGTCTAAATACTTCCGATCAACTTAAAATGTTTTTACTATTTTTCGGAGTATTTCTTGAAGTTTATTTTCAATAAAAAATTGGACAACACATTTGTTTCAGGCTCGACCGGTCGCCCTATAGGGCAACCCGTACTGAGTTGGTGAGAAACAGAAGAATGGGGCGTAAGAAAAAAAATAAAGGCGCGGGCGACCGGTTGACCAGGTGGGCGACCGGTGCGGTCGGCCGATCGTCGACCGGCGGCGAATTGCACTGGGAGTTGGATTTTGTTCCGGACTTCTCTGTTTCGTAAATTCTTCAAAGGCAACCGGTCACAATGAGCTAAGGCGACGGTCGCATCCCCTTCGACCGGTCCCCCCTGTGTAAAAATTCGCGAGAATTCAATTTCAATCTTATCTCTCGCGTCCGGTCGAACCCCTTGTTTATCAAAGAAACTATCCGTTGTGTTTTGAATGACTTTTCCCTATTTTGTGGGATTGATTTCTAACAAAGACTATATTGATCATTTTAAATGGTTTCTTTTGCAGCAAATCACTCCCCAAGGAGGAGCCAATGTCCGGAAATGAAAGCCAAGTCCTCTCCTATAAATAGAGGCTTCATTCAAGCAACAAGACACAACACTCAATACAAGCAAAAAAGAGCAAACAAAGCAAACACTTCTATATCTTGTTGTATTAGCCTAAGCACTTTCACTTGCACAAATTTGAGGTCTAGACTTTCAATTCTTGATTACACTTGTACTCATATTGTTTCAATCTTTATGGAGTTGTAATCTTGATTTTGGTCATCATTCAACATAAGACATCCTTGTGAGTATTCTTGTGGTAAGAATACACTTGGGTGATCTAGGTGATAGGTGTTTGAAGGTTGTGGTAATCTTCAAAGCTTTGTAAGAGGGTTGTGGTAATCCTCGGGGTGGTGATACTGGGGTTGTGGTAATCCTCAAGGTGGTGATAGAGGGTTGTGGTAATCCTCAAGGTGTTGTATTAATTTTTGGTAAATTAATAAAATTTTTCTTTTCTTTTTGAAATCCATCCGGAGATAATGGGGTGGTAGAGAATTAGGCCCTAGGTGGGTTGAACATCTTTAAATCAACGAGTGTTGTTTATTTTCCGCATCTACATTCTTGTCATTTACTTGTTGTTTCGAAAAGGAGGGTGATTTGCAAAAATCGGCATAATCTATTCACCCCCCTCAGATTATCGTAGCCACTTGGACTTACACCGGTACTTGATCATGATGTCTTTTAAGCACGGTGCTTCGCCTAGCGAGGTGGGAGATCAATGGTTCTAGGGGAACCACTTCGCTTCCTCCAAACCCCATCACGGTGAGTGTCAATCGGACGTAAAGCGATTACATCTAGTTCCATCTTCCTCAATACATGCATAAATAATATATCCGCCGAGCTCCCATTGTCCACCAAGACTTTTTGTACGGCGAAGTTGGCGATATCCATCGTGATTACCATCGGGTCGTTTTGGCCTGCCTCGACCCCCGCGAGGTCACGACCATCGAACGTAATAGGGCTAGAGTTTTGGACGCTCATGACCTTCAGTTTTCTCTTAGAATCATGGGTGAGGTTACGCGCATGCTTCCTTCTCGCACTCTGCGAATCACCTCCACTAGGACCTCCTGCTATCATATGTATAACCCCCCTACGAGGCAAGTTATCTTCGATTTTGCCCGAGGCCTAGAGCGTTCCCTCGGGCGTTCTTGCCTATGTCGGCCTCATGGCGACCTCTCGACCGGCTTCACGACTTGCGAGCAGGTGATCTTCGCCTAGGGTCCCGGTTAGGTCCGCCCCTCGTTTTCAAAACAAAATTTTGTAAGTAACCTTCTTTGGATGAGCCTTTCAATCTCATCTCGCAATTGAATGCGATCCTCGGTGTCGTGGGCCATGGTCCTTGTGGAAACGACAATATTTCTCCATGTTTCTTCGTCCCCGAGGTCGTCTTCATCTTTTTGGCCACCTTAGCATATCGGTTCGCTCTATGGCCATTAGAGCGTGACTTCGGGCGCGTTCAACAGAGTATATCTATTGTGCCTCGCTGCGGGGCGATCTTGATCGGACCTCGGTCAGGCCTCTCTCGACCCTAAACCGAAGCCTCTCTCTAAGATCCTCCCCTCGCGTGGAGCCGAGCCACTTGGGACCACTCCTGGTCTTTAAGGGCATTCATCTCTTCCTCCCGTATGTATTTCTCGGGTCACTTCCATTAGCCGCTTCCTTATCGGGCGATTGGCGAGCGAGCGCCGATGCTAATGGTCCTTTTGCAATCAAGGATAAGGATATTAGTCATCATGTTGATTCGCATATCTTGTACCTCCAATGCTTCATCATTGAACCGATTTATGAATTCCCGAGCGATTCTTTCACCCCGCCTTAAAGTGAACAAATGCGAGGCTGACCTTCGAGCTCGATTTTGGCTTGCGAATCGGTATAAGAACTTTCGAGCACTGTGTTCGTAAGAAAACCACAGTTCCTAGGTAATCCCATGAACCATTCCTGCGCGCTTTCCGGTCAACGTTGTGATGAATATTCTAGCATTCATGGCATCCGATTGCCCATACAATTGCATCACGTGGTCGAAAGTGGTGAGATGTTCTGAGGTCCCTATTCCCATCATATTTCGGGAGATCGGGAAGCTTGAAGTTCGGCGTGACCACCTCGGCTAGGATCTCGGGAGAAAATGGAGATCCCCTTTTCTCGCAGCGGATGTTCTGACTCCCCTTCGCCTCAAGTCATCCGGTTGTCGAGTAACATGCTCGATTTGTTCACTCGGTTCGTGTATGTCCCGTGGCTTATTGGTGGTTCGCCCACGACCTCCTCTGGTCTCCTCGCTGGTGGCCTGACGGCTTGACTAGCCACCTCTTCCAAATCAACTAGCACTTCATTTCGTTTTTCCACATTCCCCCTTCCCCTGGGGACCTTGGGGAGGGGCCTCCATAGCCTTCTTGCCCTTTCTTTCCCTATCCTCCAACATTTTTTCCAGCATTTTCTCAAAGTCACTAGCCTTCATGTGAATCATTTGCTCCTCCTCCTAAACGAAAGATGGTCCCGCGAAGTGAAGCGGGCGAATTGGTGATGTTTCCCGGGGAGGGTCCTCCACGACCCCCTGAGGTGTCTTGGACACATGCTTAGGTGTTTCCAATAGCTTCCCTGGTGTCTCCTCCATCTTTAGCTAGACCTCGTTTCCCATGACGGCGCCAACCGATTTAGGAAGGTAAATCGATGATACTGACCTAGGGACCCACAAAGCGAGGTGAAGTGTGTTCCACGGCGACATGGCCAAGGATCCCCAAAAAGCGAGGTGAGGTACTTTGTTCAAGGGTACTGAAGCAGAACGCACGTTAATTTAGCATTGGGATGGCTCGGCAAGGCCCTCCGATGCCTAAGTCGAATCGGGTAGTTGAGGTACTTAGAAAGCTAAAAGAGCGAGGTAATTTAGAATAATGACAAATTACCTTTTACCTTGAATTTCGTGCCGTATTTATAGTAGATCATTCACCAGGGTGAGGCGGATCACCGTACACGTGGCGCCCGATCGATGGCGTATGGTTCGCGGGCGACCCAACCGGGCATTCGGCCGGGGGTCGGGACCCATATATAAAGCCGCGGATCCCGAGGGTATTTTGATAATTTCGCGAGGCGAGGTCAAGATGGTCAACTCGACTGGGCGAGGCTATAATGGTAATTTCCCATCGAGTATCTTTCAAGTGAGTCCACTACATTTTTGTAACTAATCGTAACATTCAATGTGCACAAATGGCCTCAAACATTACAATCATGACATTATGTTATTCATTCTTAACTTGTCTCCGAAAACCATTTGTGCATCACTTATGCACTAAAAAGATAGAAATAAAATAAATAACATGTGGAAAGTACGGGTGTCCATTTCGGACTCGACCCGCAGACCTGACACGAACCTGATACGAAATTAATGGATACAGGTCCAGGCTTCATGGGTCCATGTCGAAATTTGGCCAAACCCGACTAACATGCCAATTAAGCAGGTCGGGTTCGGGTGTATTCAGACAAAGTATCACTTTTTACACTAAAAGTATCACCCGTCGTACCGTGTGATTGTCTTACACAGTTTTTGCCAAACTTAAACGTTAAAACCTGAATTATGTATGTTGTTATTATTTTCTATGTATTTTTGAAAGTTGTCCTTAAAATATGATTAGTATGTCATGTAATTGATACAATTATGTTAATTATTCTTTTTGTATATATGTTATGAATTTTGATATTTTCTATTGATTGAATAGTGTCATAGGGATTAAGGGTGGCAATCTCCGACATGAAACGAAAAACACGACATGAACCTAACACGATATCGGTGGTTAGGGTTGACCCATTTATTATTCGGGTCATAATCGTGTCGACCCAATTAAGCCAAATAATAAATGAATCAATTTTGGATTGACTGAAATGATCCACTAAACCTGTTTAACCCGTTTGAAGAAGAAAACTCGAGAATAATTTTTAATATTTTTTAATATTCTATATATAAATAACCTGAATTTCTATTTTATTATAATAAATAAAAGGTTTATTTAAGGTTGAAAAATATACTGATCAGTTCGAGGTGTCTTTGGGTTACCCGTGTATTAAACAAGTCGCGTTTGGGTTGATCAATCGATTCGAATAATTAAACGGATTGTGTTTGAGTTGGACAAATTTGTGTAATTATCATACACGTCTCAACATGACCCGCAAAACCCAAACATGACTCGAATTACATGTACTCTAATAGTGATTGATTTTTTAAAATTAAATTTATTGATTGAGAATATTAAATGTATATAAAAATAATTTTATTAAACATGTTAAGCGGGTTGGATATGGGTTAATTGAAATGAAATAAACAGTCGGATCCGGACAAGATGCGACATGATTAATTAAATAAGTCGATCCGGGGCTAATACTAATATACGAATCCACGAACCCAAACCCACTGACCCGATCCAAACCCAAATTGGCACTAGTTGAAAGCAATGACTAGACTTTGCCAAAAATTAAAACACTTGTAAACAATTGAAACAATACTTCTAAATATAAAAGTGCACATCATCATGAGTTCATGATTCATGCTCATGGTTTATTTAACTTCAACCGGTCAATCAATTCTATTATTGCTATTTTATATATTTATTTTTATAACTTTTTCAATGGGTAATTTCGTGTTTTGCACACATACATGCAATAGGTTCACTGTATGGACCAGAATATTCCCAAGTATAATAATAATTCTAAAAAAAAGCATGCAAAGAAGAAGGAAAAATCAAATTTGACTTTAGGTTCTGTTAGTTGGAGAATCCATCACATGCCTAATTTTGTGGCTCTATAAATACATGAAAGGCTAGTGCACTTATAAGCCATCCAAACCAAAAGGCCCCTTAAAAACATTGCTTATATTAATCCCTTGTCAATCTCATATTTCTCCTAAAACTCTTTCAAAATTCTATGGCTGGACTACAGTACAAATTCTTTCCAACTGATTTCTTGTTCCCCCTCCAACAATCGCGGCGGGCGCCCACCACCATCGGAGGCGGCGATAACCCTACACGGCAAGTTTCTCTAGTCAAGATCGATAAACCGAGGACTCGAAGCAGCCCAGTGCCCTCACCAGCAAGGGCAAAATCGTCAAAGCAGTTCCTTCTTCATCAGTACCTTATGCTCCCATCATTCACAAACAAAATTGATTTTAATTAATATAAATATATTTATATAGAAAGTCCAATAAAATAGTTTGTTCAAGATTGGATAGACTGTATAATGTGTAATTGTTGGCTACAAACCATTAGAGAGACCTACGAGTTTTGTAAAGGACTCTCAAAGCATAGTGATTATATTGTTTTGCAATACACTGTTTTTTTTGTCCAATTTCTTTGCAATGATTCTTTTCCTTTTATTTAGTCAATTATGCCAAAAATATCCAGTCGATTCTATTCTTTGGTTAATTCATTTCTCTATCTGTTGGATCAATTCCGATTCTTGATGTAACTGAAAATGCTAATATATGAATCATTTTCAGTTTATTCCATTGATACTTCTTTTATGTTATTATATTTTATTTTTTGATGAGGAGTTTTTCTAGAAATATTGAGATTGACCTAGAAAGATGTTTACACTGAGAGAAATTAATAATAGGAATTTGGAACTACCACATGTTCCACAAGGATAGAATAAGAATATTCGAAATAGATAGCTACACGGAAACCCGCAAGGATAGAATAAGAATATTCGAAATAGCTAGCTACCCGGAAACCCGGAACAATGGTCTAAATCTTAATGGGCAAAATTTTCTACCTACTCCATGCTCTCAATTATCTAATCTAGTTTGACTTTTCAAACAGATTAAGAAAAGTATTGGATATATTACAAATATGTAAAATATTTACTTGATTTATCTATATTTAATTAATAGTATAAATTACAAAATGTATATTAAACAAGGGTTATAATAGTAAAAGAATGGAAAAACTATTATTAAATATATAAAGTGGATTATATATATGTATTTGGGAGATCCAAAAAGGAATAATGAACTATATATTTGAGAAGTAGGTCTCCTAGGACCGTCTTACGGATCCTATTCCGTAAGATGGATCCCCGCCCAACCCGCGACCGCGCGCGCCCCGTCCGGCCCACCCCACCACCAAGACCTTTTATTTTAAAAAACCCGCTCCACATGTGAATTGAACTCGCGACCTTAATAGACTTAAGGTGGTGTTCTACCACTACCCTCTAGTAGTTATTGTGCGCTTTTAGTATAATAATTTATATAAACTCATTCACAAACGCTGTTAATTAAAAAAATTAAAAACGCCTATAAATGTAAAGGCTAAGAATCGAACCCAAGTCTATAAAAAAACATGATACATTATCTCAATAAATGGATACTTATAAAAAGTGTTACTTTAACTACATCATATTTATTTTTATTTTTCCTCTTTTTTTGTTCCTAGTTTGAATCGTATTAAGAAATCTAATACTTTATCTCAACAAACGGATACTTTTACTTATAAAAGTGTTACTTTAACTATATCATATTTATTTTTTATTTTTCTTCTTTCCTTCATTTCTAATTTGTGACTATATTAAAAAACATGATACTTTAAATCACGAAGGAAAAATAAATAAGACAGAGCTAAAGTAACACTTTTATGAGCAAAAGTATCCATTTTTTGAGATAAAGTGTCATGTTTTTGTAAATAAATCACGAAGTATGAATTCAAGATGTGAAAAAAAGAAAAATAAATATGACAGAGTTAAAAGTACCACTTTTATCGATAAAAGTATCCATTTTTTGAGATAAAGTATCATTTTTTTTTAATACAACCGCATATTAGAAAATCATTAGATTGGAGTATCACAAATGTATCATATTTAACATAAAAATATCACTATTTCCAAAGACAAGTATTAGTTTTTCAATGGTAAAAACATTAGCTATGAGTCTAGAATGAGTATATCAAAAACTTTATTTTTTGAATAATGTTCACCTTAAAATTATCATATTTCTTACTCAAAAGCATCACTATTTTCGGATAAAGTATTACTTTTTATTGTAAAATTTAAAATTTTAAAATGCCATTGTCCATCATAAAAGTATCATATTTAATATCAAATGTATCACTATTTCCAAAGACAAGTATCGGTTTTTCAATGTAAAAATATTAGCTATGAGACTAGAATGAGTATATCAAAAATCTTATTTTTTGAATATGTAAAATTAAAATATCAATGTTCACCTTAAAAGTATCATATTTATTACTCAAAAGTATCACTATTTTGATATTTTTTCGGATAAAGTATCACTTGGTATTCGAGAGAATTTAAATTTTTAAAATGAAGGGATGATAATGAAGCTTTATACCCATGGTTATACTAAATATGTACAATAAGCACCCAAGTGGTCTAGTGGTAGAATAACACCTTGCCTTGGTATAGACTGGGTTCAATTCCTAGTTGGTGCAAATTTGTTAACTTTTTGATTAAGCGTGCGATTGCTCGGGCTGGGTCTCTTGGGCGGGGCGGGCGCGTGCGACTTAGGTTGGGTCAGGTCTGTTGGGCCCAACGTGTTAGGGTCTTAGATTGATTTTTTTTTTTTTCAATAACCGGGCGGGTCGGGCGGGCGATCGGGTTGGTCGTAGGATCCATCTTACGGAATAGAATCTGTAATACGGTCCTATACAAGTTTTTGCCATATTTGGAACGGAGGGAGTATTTGATAATTTAAGTAAATGCAATTAATCGTTGCACCCCATTTTATGTTAATTTTTTCCAATTTTAAGACATTTTTTTAAAGTTTTATAAGGTCGATCAACTCACGATATAGATACAACGTCATTAATATAGACCATATTATTAATGCATACTAAAAAGAAAATAACCACATCATTATATTATGTTATAACTTATAAATAGGCCTTTTCCATTATCTTCTTTAACTTTCATCTTTGCTTTTTAGAATAGTCAAGTATCTAGTGATTTTTATGGAATTGAGTGTTTGATTTGACATTTAAATCTTTTTTTCATAACCATGTTATTACAGATCTTAACAGAACTCAGTAGCAATGCACACATATAATTTGATTACTTAATCGGTTCAGGTCAGAACCCAAATCGATATTTTGGTTTGCACCTTGGTTCCCGTTTTGGATTGATTTTTCAAAATTGTGATTCTTCAATTGTGTTTCGATTATTTTGGTTAGCATAGTCTAGCAGAGCTAAGCCGAAAACCATTTATGTACATGATTTTCGTGTAACATTTTATAGTTATTTGTTTATTTCTAGGCCTAGGGATGACAATTTTGTCCAAACCCGCGGATATCCGTCCTGCTTGAGTCTTCCCTTGGGGATCGCTTCCGCCGCAGATATTCTCCACGCGCCGTGCATAGCAAAATTATTCTTTTTAATAAATATTAATATATATTTTAGATATATAATATATATTATAATATAATTTTAATCTATTAATTTTATCTAGCACTTATAAGTTGATAATGTTATGGGCAAAAAAGTCATTTTATTATTATTATTTAAATTATGCATTTATTTAATCTCCTTAATTACCTAATATTATTCATTAAATATTGGGCTACAAATAAAATTATCGGACCCACGAGGCCCAGATTGAGCCCACACAATTTTCTCTATGCGGCCGATGAGGTCCGCTAACTCAGAATATAAAATTTCTCAAGCTTATTTGTAAGTAAGTTTAATTAATTATCGCAGATTATATTCTCGCTCGAATTTTTGTCTCCTACGAATACTAACTTGAGCGCCTAGGAAGGGCCTCCCTAGACCACTTCGGGACCCACTAACCTTGTTCTCAGTATTGCAGGCTAGTTTTCATCTCAAGATTCTACCGCTCCGGATAAGAAGTTGGACCATTATTGACTTGGAATAATCGTGAAAAAAAAATGCATCAACATTTTGGCGCCTACGTGGGAACAACCAAAACACGAGAATGCATACAAAGGTCATAACACACGGAGTTAAATCCCAAGCCACCAACTCTATAGTTGGGATCACCACGAGAGAAGACAGAACACCGAGAATACGAGAGGGAGTGTCCCCTCCTTCTATAAGGGCACCCTTCACCGGCTCAGCGGATGCCCTTCACCCACTTAAGAAGACGCCTTCACCCGCTCAAGAGGGCGCCCTTCACTCGCTCAAGAGGGCGCCTTCACCCGCCAAGAGGGCACCCTTTCTCAATATCCTCCACTCGGAAGAGCTCCACAAGCCGAAGAGAAGTTTTCCGCTTAAGAAGCCTTCCAAGTCTACTTGAAAGAAGCAATCAAAGGCACTTGCCATAGCGGCTGCGGCAAAGTTGTATGAAAACCCTTTATAGGTCCACCAACTGCGGATGGCCCTAGATTGGAATAGAAGAGGAATAGTGGACTTGAAAACAACCGGACACAAGAGAAACCACCACATGGCTGAATAAGCGATCATTGAAGTCAAAGAAAGACATTCACAAGCTCGCCTCCACGGTCCGATTGTGGAATGTAGGTCCCGAGGGTGTGAAGTAAGGTTTAGAAAGGGGAAGGAGTAGAATAAACCTTACCAAATTTTGCAAAAATCCTTTTAAAAGTTATCAACGAGTTGACTCAAATCGGCTCTATCCAAAGGGATGACTAGATTGATTGTTCAGAGTTTCTTGTTTGTGATCTCAAGAGAGTCATGAATCGTATAACTCTTTGTATAATCCAAATGTTTTACTTAGCTGATTTGGTTTTCGAAGCGGAAGACTTAACACCCTAGACAAATTAAAAGTTTGTTTTAACACTTGTTTTAGCACTAAGCTTATTATCAATTGAGATTGCAAAACTATAATGATGCAAGAAAAATAATTTGAAAGTAAATAGACATAGATTTTATAGAGGTTCGAAGATGGAGGTAATTCTTCTAATCCTCTCTTCTCCAACTCCTGGAGGAATCCACTAAGTAATGATCACCTTACAAAGTGATGAGCAGTCTAGAGAAAGTCTTGAGCACACGGTGACTTTCTCCTACGACTCCGATCTCGAGATGCTTTGATCACACAACCGGCTTCTCTTTGCGACTCGGCCTTCTTCACGAGGTTGTCTTGCTACTACAACTCACTTCTTCAAGTCTTTGGATTTGATCACACAAATCCTCCAACAAACTTGATTCCTTTCGACAATCCTTTACTTGGAAAGCGACTGGTTGTTTTTCAACTGTTTCCTCTTCAACTTGGAGATTTCTTCTATCCTTCACAATGGGTGTTGGATTTTAAAAATCTTGTGACTTGATGTCTTGAGGATTATGAATAATGTTACTTTTTGATCGAATTTGTATGCTTAAAAATTTGTTTCTTTCTTGTGTCTATATCTTTTCATGTGTATGTTGCATACATGTATTTTCCTTTTGAATCCTCAACCTTTTATACTATTATTTGAAAAATTATCCGTTGAAGAGATAGATAATTTCTCAAATAATATTTTTAGTGGACATTGGCACATCTTGACATACTTTCTAAGCGTGTGAAAGAACCACTTCCTCGTATTCTTGAACTTTCCAGCCTTTTCGGGTCCGACACACACTTGATCTTTCCCTTTGGTTTATTTAATTTGCACGCCTTAGACTTATTTATTCTTAGGACTGGCATTATGGGGTCTTTGCTAAATTAAGTAATCCTCCTTAATTTTCGTGCAATGGTTTCTTTGTCGATTTGCCTTCACTTGATGCCTTTTGTATCCTCGGTTGACTTGAGTCTTCTTCAATCTCACGGATAACTCAACTGTCATTTCAACTTGGCTTCTAGAGTTGACTCGGTTGACGCGTTCCTTATAGTAGCTGTTTCTCGTTGATTCTTCTTCATTCGAGTTCTGTCATCCCAGATCTGTACTCGGATGTTCTACAATGAGTTCTCAATCTAGTTAATGATTGTCTTCTTGAAATTTCGATTTGGGCTGACTTGACTCAACTCTACCAGTTCTCACTTATTACATTTAATGATTACAAAAAAAAAAAAAAGGGGTGCCAACATCCCCGATTTAAGTTTTATATGGTATCATCAAAATCTAACAATTAAATTTTCTAACAATTTTTCCATTTTTGATGATGCCAAAACTTGAATCATACAACACAAATAAATAGAATACTGCAATGTAGTAACAAAGAATGTATGTTTGAATCTCATTTTATTGCTCATAACATTCTTGTCCTTTACAAATCTGTTTACATTAAAGTATTAGAGTTGTCTAAGTATCGAGCTATATATTACAATTACAACATAGTCCATTACAAGAAAACTTACAAGAAAATGTACTTACAATAAAAATACATGAAGGGGTTCGCATCAATACTTCAACGCCTTTGTCGCTTCCTTCCACTCTCTTCTTCAGCGTCGGCTCTCTTTCTTTTGCTTCCCTCTTCTTTTCTTTTCTTCTTTTGAGGAGGCCCCTTTGGTAGAAGGGTCATCCTTTGCTTCCTCGTGAGCCATTCTCTTGTCTCGCCTTTCATTTTCTTCCTCTTGTCTCCTTGCGGCAGCGTTCTTTCTTTCAACCTCTCGGTTGGCAAGGTAATCATATCCAACCTAGTAGATAATACCATTCTTATCGGGATCCACATACAATACATCTTTTGGTTTTGGTCGAGGTTGGGAGCCTCTTTCACCACCACTTCTTCCTCTTCCCGACTCGGCTCTTCCTCCTGCGGGAGTGTACTATACATGAGTCTTTTGCTTTCCCCAGTGAGTGATCTGGCAAAGTCTCACGCCTACCGCCTTCATTACATAAGCCTATACCTTTCTCCCAAGACAAGTCCAGGCTTGAGACAGAAGAGTCATTCCTTGGAAGTAGCCTTCTAATTCAAGAGTTTTAAACTCCTTAATTGATCTAGACTCGAGATCCATCATCGGTATTGCATCCTCGTCTTTTCCTACTGGAAGACCACCATACTATTTCATGATTTCTTGAACGCGAGCATTTTGTTTTTAAGCTAACTCTCAAATCTAGCTTCAATGACCTTTCTTTTGTCTTTCATGGACACTATAACTTTCTTGATAGGTAAGGTCACAGGGAGTTTCTTTGAGAATAGAGGCGATGACATCACTCGGTGAGGGTTTAGCAAACATCGCCTTCAAGTCTTTCGAACTTCCTTCCCCTTAGCCATGTCACCTCCTTTCTTCAATTTTTCTTCATTCAATCCCTCGAGGACTCCTCTCCCCCTTTTTAGCATCATCACCAAAGGTGAGAGGTACCCAGGGGAACATAGCTCCGAGGATAAAGTCCGGTCTGATAGGATGAATTGTGTTTGAGTTCATCATACTTTGCATCATCTGTTTGTCGAAATTCTGATCATGGGGCCTTGGACTCACCGATACAATCTTCATTTTGTTAGTCAAGTGGCTACGATAATCTAGAGGGGAGGGTGAATAGATTATCTCGGTTTTTCAGATTTTGCCCTCTTTTTCGAATAATCAAGTAAAGACGAGAATGTAAATGCGGTAATTAAACAACACTCGCCGATTTATAGAGGTTCAACCCACCTAGGGCCTAATCCTCAACCACCCCATTATATCCAGGATGGATTTCAAAAAAAGAAAAAAGATTTTATTAATTACCAAAACTAATACAACAACACCTTGAGGATTACCACAACCCTCTTACAACACCTTCAAGGAGATTACCACAATCTTCCTTAACCACCTTTGAAGAGTACCACACTCTCCAAACACCTATCACCTAGATCACCCAAGTGTATTCTTACCACAAGAATACTCACAAGGATGTCTTGTGTTGAATGATGACCAAAATCAAGATTACAACTCAATAATGAATAATACAATATGAGTACAAGTGTAATCAAGAATTAAAAGCCTAGACCTCAAAGAAGTGCAAGTGCAAGTGCTTTGGCTAATACAAAAAGATTTATGAAAGTGTTTGCTTGTATGCTCTTTTGCTTGTGTAATGTGTTGTTGCTTGAATGAAGCCTCTATTTATAGGAGAGGTCTTGACTTGCTTTCCGGACATAAGCTCCTTCTTGGGGAGTGATTTCTGCAAAAGAAATCATTTAAAGTCAAGATTATAGTCTGTTAGAAATCAATCCCACAAATTAGGGAAAAAGCGTCGAAAAATGCAAGATAATTTCTTGATAAAACAGGGGTTCGGCCAGAGAGTTAAGATTGAAATGAGTTTGTGCGATTTTTACACGGGGATCGGTCGAAGGGGTTCGACCGGTCGCCTTGATCTTGACCGGTTGGGGGTGTTTAAAATATGAAACAGAGAAGACTTCACTTGGAGAAGGGCTCTTAGTCTGCGGCCGCCCTAGGGTCGACGGTCGCCCTACCGGTCGACCTCCGGTCGACCGGTCACCCTCCCCTATGTTTCAAACATCCTTTTTTTCTGTTTCAAAGCTCAACTCAGGTACGGGTTGCCCTATGGGGCGGACTGGTCGAGCCCGAAACAAAAGTGTTGTCCAATTTTTATCGAAAATAAACTCCAAGAAATACTCAGAAAAATAGTAAAAACATTTTAGATCGATCGAAGTATTTAGACAACATTTAGGGACATTGTTTTGGTTTAAAAACTCATTTGAACAAAATCATCAAAATCATGATAAAAACATTTATCTAACAAACTCCCCCTTTTTGATGATTACAAACCAAAACAATTTTCGCAAAGGCGATTTTGAAAACAAAACATTTTTCCGGTTTATGAGAAAACTATCCGTTTAAAAACATTTTATAAATAGCTCCCCCTATCAATAAGCACATCAATAATAAGTATTGCATAAGTTAGAATCACAAGCTATTACAAGATATTACAAGATACACATAAACATCATGAGCTAAGAATCTCCCCCCTGTCAAAATACTCACAATCCATTGCAATTAAGTCCATAATACAAGCCATGGACTAGGTATACTTGTCTTAAAGAAGCCGAGCTTATAGCTTTTATGTCGAGCTTTTATTAGCTTCTTTGAGCTAACGAGCCAATTTCCTGCTTCTCCCCCTTTGGAATCATCAAAAAGAATGTTAGGATGATAAAAACATCATACAAGTATATCAAAGTGCGCCAAAAATACGATTTATCAACACTTGAAAGAATTAGGTTTAGAAACCGAAGAAATGGGAGAAATGTATCATGAAAAATCCATAAGCTAATTTTGATTGCCAAGACATGATCTCAATAAGTATATAGGACATTTGAAAGCAAGAGAGTCATGTAGAAGTTGAAATTATCATTGTGACATTTCATCGAACACGTTGTGGGCGTGAAAAATAAAAGAAGTTGTATAAAGCCCTTATAAATGAATCAAACCAAAAATTTTCATCACCAAATCATACCAAACACAATACAATATATCATAAAAAATAAGCTCATCATGATCATATGACAATTACATCAAGAAATTTTTAAGAAAGCGAAGAACTCAAGGGTTCAACCCAATTGAGCAAAAGGAGTAAAATTCTTCCCATTCAATCGGTAAAGATGAGCAATGATGATAGTAAGTTTGTGTGTATTTGGCGAAGGGGACGAAAAATGGCAAAAATGAGGTAAAATGACTAAGTATGAAGACATAACGGTTTTAATCCATAAAATAGCTATGGGCGACCGATCATCGTTGAGGAGACCGGTTGACGTCGAGGCGACGGTTTCCCTCTTCCCAATCAGCCCTTTGTCTTGTCAATTTTCCAAAATCCGATTTTTCAACCAAAAATCAGATTTTTCGCCCCTAAGTTTTAAAAACATGCAAAATGCAAACGTAAACCTCATTCAATATGCATTATGCCTAACCGAGTTCGTATTGACGCAAAAAGTCTCGGAAGATAGCGATTTTGTAAAAATGTCCGCCAATTGATCTTGAGATGGTACGAAAGATATCTCAATTTTTCGTTTAGAAACACAATCCCTTAGAAAATGATGTCGAATCTCAATATGTTTAGTACGGTTATGATGAACCGGGTTTTGAGCAATATTTATAGCGGAGATGTTATCACAAAAGATAGGAACATTTTCAAAAGAGCATTTGTAATCCGCTAAGGTTTGTTTCATCTAAAGAAGTTGAGTACAACAAAAAGTCTGCGGAAATGTATTCGGCCGGCCGTTGAAAGTGAAACACAATTTTGCTTCTTTGAAAACCAAGAAACTAGGCAATCGCTAAAAATTGACATGATCCGGAAATACGTTTTTCGATCATCAATATTTCCCGCATAATCCGAATCACTATAACCTTTAAGAGAAAAATTTTCATTCTTTGGATAGAATAAAATATATTGAATAGTGCCTTTCAAATATCGAAAAATCCTTTTAACGGCACTCATATGAGATTCTTTGGGATTGCTTTGAAAACGAGCACATAGGCATACGACATGAAGAATGTCCGGTCTACTAGCGGTTAAATAAAGTAAACTACCAATCATACCTCGATCCTTTGATTCATCCACGGACTTGCCTTTTTCATCTTTGTCAATTTTGACATTAGTTGCCATAGGGGTAGACACGGTTCTTCCTTCTTCAATGCCGAACTTTTTCAAAAGTTCCTTTGTATATTTTGATTGCGAAATGTATATACCTTCTTGGCATTGTTTAATTTGAAGCCCAAGGAAGAAGTTGAGCTCCCCCATCATACTCATCTCAAATTCTCCTTGCATTAACTTAGAAAATTTCCTACACAAAGATTCATTAGTAGCACCAAAGATAATATCATCAACATAAATTTGCACAAGTAAACAATCTTGCCCTTTTTCAAAAACAAAGAGAGTAGTATCAACTTTACCTCTTGTAAAACCATTTTGCAAAAGAAACGAGCTAAGTCTATCATACCATGCACGGGGTGCTTGCTTTAAACCATACAAGGCCTTTTTAAGTTTATAAACATCATTAGGCCTAGAAAATTTTTCAAACCCCAGAGGTTGTTTTACATAGACTTCTTCTTGAATAAAACCATTTAAGAAAGCGGATTTAACATCCATTTGGTAAAGCTTGAAATTCTTGAAACAAGAATAGGCAAGTAAAATACGAATAGCTTCTAAACGTACTACGGTGCAAAAGTTTCATCATAATCAATACCTTGTTCTTGACAATACCCTTGAGCTACTAACCTTGCCTTGTTTCGAACAATGTTTCCTTGATCATCAAGCTTGTTCGGAATACCCATTTTGTACGAATAATAGTTTGAGAAGGAGGACAAGGTACCAATTCCCATACATCATTTCTTTCAAATTGATTCAACTCCTCTTGCATCTCCAAAAACCAATCCTCATCCTCAATGACCTCATTAGCATTTTTAGGCTCTTTTTGAGATATAAGAGCTTTTTCGCAAATTTTCTTGGTCATCACTTTATCAAGGGGATCACCAATAATAAGATCTTTTGGGTGATGTCCTTTAAATTTCAATGCCACGGAAGATCCAAGTATCACCTTTGTCTTCTTGAGGAACACTTGAAGTGGATGGTTGATCATTTGATGTAGTAGGTTGATCATTTTGAGCATCATTTTGAACAATGGGTTCAATAACATCTTCTTCATCACTATCATCATTGGGTATTCTTTCAACACCCGAGGCTTCATTGAATTTTACATGAATAGATTCTTCAACAACCATGCTAGTCTTATTGTAAACCCGATATGCTTTGCTCTTGGTTGAATACCCCATAAATATTCCTTCATCAGCCTTAGGATCAAGTTTGTCCAATTGATCCTTAGTATTCAAGATAAATCACTTACATCCTCAAATTCTTGTATCCAACATGTCCAAGTCGCCTATGCCATAAACTCGTTAAATCATTATTGGCAACAAGACAAGAAACATTTTGACTAACCAAATCACTTGTACAAATTTTTTAAAGATTGCCTTTTCTACTTGCTTCGCAAAATTTCATCATTTTTAATAATAAGACAATTTTCTTTATTGAAAACAACATTATAATTTGAATCACAAAGTTGGCTAACACTTATCAAAGTAAACTTAAGCCCATCTACTAGTAAAACATTACTAAGAGAGAAAGAAGAGTTACCAATGTCTCCATTGCCAATGATTTTTCCTTTGCCATTGCGAACATGACCATACCCTCTTCTTGGAGCTTGATGTTGGTAAAAGTTCTCTCTTTCCGGTCATATGGCATGAACATTCGCTGTCCACGAGCCATTTTGAATCCTCCATTGTTGTTATAGCCCCTATGACCTACAAAAGAATTATTTTTAGGTACCCTATAGTTTTGGGGTCCATGGGGTTAGTCTTGAGACCTTTGGGTCTCGAAATATGACTAGAGCTACTTCTCAATTTGCAATTGTTAGCATAATGTCCAACTTTGCCACAATAAAAACAAGTAGGAGTATAAGAGCTACTAGCATGTACGAAAGTCGGACCTTGGTTATTTTTCTTAAAAACATTTTGAAATGGTTTATAACCAAGTCCTAATTTGGAATGCTCACCTCTTTGTGAATCTAAATTTTTGTAACTTTATCCGTGCTTATGTTAAAACGATGCACATCCTTTTTCAAACATTCAAGATCTTTGGTGAGCGATTCTTTGTCGGTTTCAAGAGTATGAACTTGAGTAAGAGTAATAACATAAGCTTTATTAAGAGATTCATAAGAAGTAAATAATTTATCCTTTTCAATTTTAAGCTCTTTATGCTCATTATTCAAAGTCTTGTATTTAACAATCAAATTTGGGAATTCAATTTGCAATTCATCAAAATCACATTGCAATTCATCAACTAAGGATGAGGTAGAAGAGTTAGAGCGCACCTCATTATTTTCATCGTCTATGGCCATAAGACCATGTTCGGTTTCTCCTTCCTCGTCGGTTGTTTCAAGTAATTCATCCCAAGTTTTGACCTCGCATTTAGAGCCTTCTTTTTCAAAAATGCTTCTTTTTCTTTTGTTCCTCCTCATCGAGTTTTGGGCAATCGGCAATGAAGTGCCCGGGTTTTCCGCATTTAAAGCAAGCATTATCTCTCGGTTTTCTTGCCTTATTTTTATTCACAAATTTTGCAAATTTTCGAACAAGTGCGGCCGTCTTCTCATCATCATCATCATTATCATAGTATGCATTATTAGAAGAAGAAGCAAGACCTTTAGGAATATTTTGCATACCCGATTGATTGATGGTTGATTTGGAATTTTTTCTCTCCTTGAGATAGACTTCATAGATGAGGAGGTTCCCGATGAGCTCGTCAAATTTGAGTGTCTCAAGATTTTGTGTCTCCGTGATTCTTTGTCACCTTTTCGGACCATGAGCGGGAAGAGCATTCAATACCTTAGTCACCTTGTCTTCTTCGGAGATGACTTTACCGACGGCCACAAGAGGATTGACAATATTGTCAAGCCTTTCCACCATCTTAGAGATGCTTTCACCATCATACATGTTAAAGTTTTGAAGTCTTTAAGAAGCATGGTCTTTCTTGCTTGCTTGACCTTCTTTGTCCCTTCATATAATGTCTCCAATTTTTCCCAAACCTCATGTGCCAACCTTATGCCTCTTATGCGATTGTTCTCGGTGGCGGTAAAGAGAACAATGCAAAATATTTAAGGCCTTACCGTTTAGAGAGAAAACCTTTTTGTCATTTTCATCGAACTCCTTGAAAGGTTTAGGAGCCGAGGTGCCATCCTCCAATTTCTTGGTTGGTTGATCAACTCCTTCAACAACCACATTCCAAATGTCGAACCCGCACCCTTGTAGGAAGCACTCCATACGGTCTTTCCAAAATGCGTAGTTGTTGGCGTCGAATAGTGGTGGCTTGTTGGTGGAGGCGCCGGTGGTGAGATAAGCATCATTCGTAGCCATGGATCTTTCCTCTTTACTTGGAACGAGCTAGCCAAAGAGTTTGGCTTTGATACCACTTGTTAGTCCAAGTGGCTACGATAATCTAGAGGGGGTGAATAGATTATCTCGGTTTTCAGATTTTGCCCTCTTTTTCGAATAATCAAGTAAAGACGAGAATGTAAATGCAGAAATTAAACAACACTCGTTGATTTATACGGGTTCAACCCACCTAGGGCCTAATCCTCTACCACCCCAAAGTATATCCAGGGATGGATTTCAAAAAAAAAAAAAGATTTTATTAATTACCAAAATTAATACAACAACACCTTGAGGATTACCACAACCCTCTTACAACACCTTAATGGAGATTACCACAATCTTCTTTCACCACCTTTGAAGAGTACCACACTCTCCAAACACCTATCACCTAGATCACCCAAGTGTATTCTTACCACAAGAATACTCACAAGGATGTCTTGTGTTGAATGATGACCAAAATCAAGATTACAACTCAATAATGAATAATACAATATGAGTACAAGTGTAATCAAGAATTAAAAGCCTAGACATCAAAGAAGTGCAAGTGCAAGTGCTTTGGCTAATACAACAAGATTTATGAAAGTGTTTGCTTGTATGCTCTTTTGCTTGTGTAATGTGTTGTTGCTTGAATGAAGCCTCTATTTATAGGAGAGGTCTTGGCTTGATTTCCAGACCTAGGCTCCTCTTTGGGAGTGATTTTACGCAAAAGAAACCATTTAAAATCAAGATTATAGTGTTAGAAATCAATCCCACAAATTAGGGAAAATTTGTTTGAAAATGCAACGGATAGTTTTTGATAAAACAGGGGTTGGACCGGTCGTGCAGAGATAAGATTGAAATGATTTTGCTGCGATTTTTACACATAGGGACCGATCGAAGGGGGTTCGATCGGTCGCCCTTGATCTTGACCGGTTGGGGGTGTTTAAAAGATGAAACAGAGAAGGTGCACTTGGAAGAGGGCTCCCGGCACCGGTTTCCCTAGGATCAACCTGGTCGCCCTCCCTATGTTTCAAACGTCCCCTTTTCTGTTTCAAAGCTCAACTCAGTGTGGGTTGCCTATAGGGCACCAGGTCGAACTGAAACAAAAGTGTTGTCCAATTTTTTATCGATAATAAACTCCAAGAAATACTCAGAAAAATAGTAAAAACATTTTAGATCGATCGAAAGTATTTAGGCAACATTTAGGGACATTGTTTTGGTTTAAAAACTCATTTGAACAAAATCATCAAAATCATGATAAAAACATTTATCTAACACATTTCAAAGACCATGAGATCGAATTTCTCATTCATCTTTGTTCTCGAGTCCGGCAATTTCATTCTTGTGGAAATGTTGCGGCTGACTCCATATCCATTTTGTGAGACTGGTTTATTCTCAATGTACTCCTTCATCCTCTGCTCGTACATGGAGTTATAAGCACTCCATACGAGCATCCTTCCATATAGAGCTTTGAAATAACGGACTTGCTTGATCCTTATCGCGATCTTTGTTGAGTCTATTCCCTTAATCTCACCACTATGCCTCTCGGATCAAGTTTGTGAGAGTGGCATCTCGATAGTCCGGATGCAAGTCCGAAGGCACGATGATGTTCCATCTTCTCAATCTCTTTGCGATTTTCTTGAAGACGTCACGGAACTCGGCTTGCACATTGGATTGGTGATGGCCATTCAAGCGTCAAAATTGAAGTCTTGTGGAACAATGGTGTTTGTGGGAATAATCGGATCTTCCCTTACAAAGTGTATCTCCTTTCTTCTGTCGTCTCTTCTTCTAATCCAGGCAAATCCTTAGAGAATGGAAACATGTCTTGGAATGCTTCATCGCGCACATAAGGAATTTCTTGTTGCTCAGTGCTTACGATGACTCGGCTCGTTGTGCCTCGATGCGCGGCAACTTCATTGGCGGGGGTCACAACTATGGGAGCTGTGGATCGATCCGAGGAATTCACTCGCTGCAGCAAATTGTGCTGGGAGCTGCCGCACAGATGATTCGATTCGGTGGGGCATTTGAGATGTTTTTGTGACTAAACTGATTTAAGCCCTCACTCTTAATGACTTCCTCGGTCTCAATGGTTTGTCCAATTGAGTGATCTTGTCCTCGGCTATATCATCGCCTTCATCGGAGGATGATGAGACCGGTGGAGTTGGCTCATCATCAAAATTGAATCTCATAGAGCCGTCTTCTCACTAACTTGGCTCGAGATTTGTGAACATCCTCGGGTGTGTCCATCATAGGATTATCATGTTGAGCGAGAATCGGCCTTCATCTTCCAATCCCAAAAATGATGTATCATGTTGAGCGGAATCAACTTGGGAGTCTTGAAGAGCACCAATAACTTCTTTTGTGGCGGCACCTTCAATTTGAGGAATGTTCTCAATTCTATCATCTCTACCAAGGGAAGTCTCAACCTCCGTTGGCCTTCAATACCCCCAACAGTCTCCACTGCTGCAGAACTTACAATCCCTTAGACGGTCTCAACTATCTTAGGGTCTTCTAATTTTCCTTCGATAGACTCGGTTTGTCTTAGGGTCTTGGACATTGGCATCCAGAGGAGTCTCAACCCCTTGGATTGCACTTTGAGCCCAGTGTTAACTCTCGGGGCTTCACCATCATTGCCTTAGTTTGTGGTAGCAAAGCATCATCGACCTTCAATACAATTGACATCTCGGTTGAAACAGACTTAATTGTTTTAGCATCGTTAATGTTACTCTATTCTTTCGTAATTTCTTTTTTTTGAGTTTCGCCTCCCGATCGCATTGGTTTGTCTCCCACAACTTCCTCCAACCTAGCTGTGGTGGGAGAGTTTCCCCCTCGGTGGCACATCAGGCGAGTGAATGAGAGTGGGGTCACTCTGCTCTAGAGACGCGGCTTTTCCCCTCGAGTGCAGTGTCACGGCAGGAAATGTGTGTTAACACCTTCTTTAGGGGTAGGCTCATCTTGGGTGCCCATATTCCCAACTTCATCACCAAGTCCATGTGAGCCATTTGGAGAATGCATGGGGGAAGTGGTGGCGACTATGGTTGTGGCGATTTCTTTGCGCCACTCCCGGGGATCAGTCAGTAGAAGAGTTTGGGAGGACTCTCCTGGACCTTCTAATAAGCTTAGTTCGTGCATGGCTCGGATTCCTTCATATCTTGCTGCGATTCGACGACTTTGCTGCAAAGAAAGGATCCATATCTTCATATTTGTCGTGAACTCATTAAGATGATCATGTGTATGTTCGAAGTACTGTGAAGGCACACATCTTGGACTTCTCTAGGGCTTGGGCTTACTCCTCGACTTTCTCCTTCTCATCCTCTTTAATAATTCGGAGGATGTCTAAATAATTTTCTTCATCAAGGGCGGATCTAACATCATTAACGCCAAGGAATCGAGAAGCTCTTCTTCCTCCTCTATAAATTCGGGCGAGTGAATCTGTAGCCTAGAGTGATCTAGCTTCCATGCCCTCCATTCTCTTAATCATCTCTCGAATATCGGGGTAAACGGGAGAGTACATAATTAAGTTATCATCATCATCATCATCATCATCATCATCTTCCTCTCCTATTTCTGGATGGGGGCTAGGGGACCTTGCTCTTCCTTTTTTGCCGCAACAACATTCGTCATAGGATGGGAGACAACTTTTTCGATTTTGGACTCTGTTGTCTCAATCGCTTTAATTTCCTCATTTGTCTTCCTCATAGCTGGGTATTTTTGAATCCTCTGTGATCATCATCAGACTCGCTTTGTTCGTCAACAACCGGAGATCGATCTTCTGAACGTCGTGAGATCGAGACCTTCCTTCTCCGACCGAGTACCAAATCAATTTGTCTTCTCCAGCTCGAGCGCTTGACCGGCCGTCTCTTCCTAGAAGGGAGCGGGGAACCTCTGGTTTTACTTGCTCTGGTTCCTTAAAGTTGAAGGCTTTCACTGACTTCCTTCCTTGTTTTGGCAGTCCTCTTCTTCTCACGATAGGGGAGGAAATTTGGGGTTCCTCCTCTGTCTGCCGGCTGCCAGGCGGAGTGACTTGGCGCTCGGGCGGGGGCTTTGGAATTTTTGCGGGAGCAAGTGCTTTCTTAGTCTTAGGCGGGGGCGCTTTCTTCTTCGGTTGAGGGGTTGCGGTTGTGTCTTCGGGATCGGTGATTCCCCTCACTTTATATCCGCCTAGCATGGGCCTTCTTCCAGGCACCCGAGAGAATACCCCGAACATCTTCTTGTTCACGTGAAAGGGCTTGCCATGGCGGAGGGCAATACCCTTCACTTCCAATAAATGACCCGTCCTCCTTGTGAGTCCTGTTCAATACGTTCGCGGATACGGTGAAGACGAACTTCGGCTAATTCACCTTCTTTTCCTGCATGATCGCAACCATGATGTTGACTTCATCTTGGACGGTGATTAACGCTTCCAAATTTCATATCAACGCACTTTGAGATGACATCCATCAGCTTGTGATAGTCGTCCTTCAACGAATCCTTCTTGGTTGTATACACAACCTTAGCAACACACTCTTGCTTGGCAACTTTATTCCAAGGCTGCGGCCTGAAGTCTACTTCCTTCTCGCCTATGTCCGTCAAACCCTCGGCGGGTAGGAAACAGTGCTCAACAAAGTCTTTACAAAGTGATTTTTATGACCTTGCTATGGACGGAGGACTTAATTACATCGTCCTACACCTCAACATTTGCATAGAACATAGCCACTTCTTCAAGATACATGTGCGAATCGCATAGTGAGAAAGTCCGCCAGGCCAGGACTTCTCCAATTTTTCTGTGATTTTCTTGACCAGGGCAACATACACTCCTTGCTTGATCATGCCCTCAAAATCCACGGACGCACCGATGTGGAATTACCTTTGCGAGTCTCACATAGTCACAAGTTGGTGCCATTTTTGCCTTTGATAGTCTTTGTAAGAAATGTAGAATTTCAATTTTGAGAGAGTAGGGTTTCGAGAGATTTTTGCTTTGATGAAGATGAATGCTCGCGTGAGGAGAGAGAAAATTGATTTCGATTATATATGACTGAAGAGAGCGGTTTAAGGAATTTGAAGATCAAGATCAAAGGTCGAGATTATTTCTTGAAAATCGCATTCTCTCTCTACATTTAATGCAACAACATTTATATCCGATCTTGGGCTTAATTGTGCGACCTTTTCCTCGTTTTGCGTGATTATGTGCGATGTCATTAATAAAACATTCCCACTTTCACGTAAGCGACATCGTTTTGATCATTTTGGCACATTAGGAAAATTATTTGTTAGATTTTGAAGATACCCCATAAAACTTAAATTAGGATGTTGGCACCCCATTTGTCTTGTAATCATTATGTGTAACTAGTGAGAACTGGTAGAGGTGAGTCAGTCACCCCAATTAAAGTTTAAAGAAGACAATTGTGGACTACATTGAGAAACTGCGGTAAGTCGGTGAGTGCAACTTAAAGGACAACATGAACTCGATTGAAGAAGAATCACCGAGGGGCAACAGAAGGAAGGTCAACCAAGTCGATTGGAGAAGCGAGTTGAAATGACAGTTGAGTTATCCAAAGATTGAAGAAGACTCAAGTCAACCGAGTGCGCAAAAGGGCAATTGAGTGAAAGCAAATCGACATTTAACCGTTGCACAAAAATTAAGGAAATTACTTATTTAAGTAAAGACTCATCTTGCCAGTCCTAAGAATAAACAAGTCTAAGGCGTGCAAATTTAATAAGCCAAAGGGATAGTCCAAGTGGGTGTCGGACCACACGGGATTTGGAATGTTCAAGAATACGAGGAAGTGGATCTTTCACACGCCTGAAAGCAAGTCGGTGCAGTGTGCCAACATCCAACAAAATATTATTTCAAGAACTATCTATCTCTTCAACGAATGATTTTTCAAATAATACTATAAAAAGGTGAGGATTCAAATAGAGTATGTATATATGTGTATGAATGCAACTAAGATTAAAAAAAATGCAGACACAAAAAGGGTATACAAACTTTTCTTTGAAAAGATAAAAATCAATTTATCATCCTCAAGCCTACATGTTACAAGATTCTAATTCCAACACTCATTGTGAAGGATAAGAGAATCACCAAGTTGAAGAGGAAACCGTCGAAAAACTTTCGGGGGTCTACATTCCAAGGAAAGGATTGTAGGAAAGATTCAAGTTTGTTTGGAGGGTGTGATCAAATCCAAAGACTTGAAGAAGTGAGCTGTAGTAGTAGCAAGGCCCGCCTCGCGAAGAAGCTGAGTCGCAAGAGAAGCCGGATGTGGGATCAAGGCATCTCGAGACTAAGTCGTAGGAGAAAGTCAACTATGTGATCAAGACATTCTCTGCATCGATAACCACTTGTAAACCGATCATGACCTAGTGGATTCCTCCAGAGTTGGAGAATAGAGGATTAGAATAATTTCCCCATCTTGAACCTCTATAAAAATTTGTGTCTATTTACTTTTAGTATTTAATTTCTTGCATTATTATTTTATAATGTTGATTAAGTTAGCTTTTCTATCGCAAGTGATAATAAGCTTAGTGATTAAACAAGTGTTAAAACATATCTTTAATTTGTCAAAGGTGTCAAGTGTTCCGAAAAATCAAATTAGTTGAGTAAGGCATTCATAGTGTACATCCGAGTTAAATCGACTACATCTCTCTTGAGTCATGTCAAACAGTAAAACTCATTTGAATAATCAACCTAATCGTCCTCGGGATCGAAATTGGTGATTTAGTCAACTTAGTTGCAAATTTTGTTAAAAAGAATTTTGATTGCAAAATTAGGTAAGGTTTATTCAACCCCCCTTCTAAACCTTACTTTACACCCATTGAGACCTACAAGTGGTATCGGAGCGGTTGGTTCATTGAGCCTTCCGACAGTTCTTGAACTAGATCTCCACTTTTTCAAAACCTTAACACTTGTGCTTTTCAAAGCTTTTCATCTACTGATTAGATTATTACCATGGAAGCAAATCTAACTCGCATTCCTATGTTCACCATTGAAGAATTTGATGATTGGAAATTCGTATGCCGGCTCACCTATCGCCTTTACATGATGAAATATGGTTTGTGATAGAAGATGGACCATTGCAAATACTTAAAGTCAACAATCTTTGTAAGAAGAAAGAACAAGCTGAGATGAAGGTGAAGAAATTTCTTTGAAACAAGGCCAACCATGGTTGAAAAACCAAGGATTTGAATGGACAAATGATGATAGAAAAAGATACAACTTGGACAATGTGGCCAAGGACATTCTATATAAGACATTGGACAAAACTATGTTCAATAAAGTCAAGTCCGCAAATCAAAGGAAATGCAGGACAAGCCGACCTTAATATGTTAAGGATCCGATCAAATCAAAGAGAACAAACTATCTTGTTCTTTGTCGAGAAATTTGAAAATTTTAAAATGGCTTGAGAAAATTTGGATCATTTGGATGCCATATTCATCGAAATTATAAATGAGCTTTCGCTCTTGGAAAAGAATATACTCAAAAGGAGATGTGTATGAAAATACCAAGGGCACTCCCGGTGAGTGGGAAATGAAAGTCATGGCCCAAGACATTCAATGGATCTCTCAAAGACATCCAACCATGAATTATTCTCGGACCTTAAAGCTTATGAATTTGGTGAGAAGAAAAGATCAGAAAAAACAATTTGCACTCAAGACATTTGCACTCATTAGTCAAAGAAGGAAAAAAGAGTGAACAAAGGATGCCTTTGATCGGAAGAAATAGCTCTTCCGGTAAAGATATTCAATAGGTTCTTTAATAAGAACTATAAAAGAAACAAGGGTGAAACCTCAAGAAGACATTCAGCACCCTCCAAAACCATGGAGGAAAGGTCATCCAGGAGAGGCGAGAATCAAAGAAGTGACTACCCGAGAAGTCGATGGTCAAAGGGATGACAAAGTCAATTCGTCTATTGGAAATGCAGACAACCAGGTCACTTTGCCATCGATTGCAAATACCCACCGTCAAGCAAATACAAAGATGAGGAAGAAAGGAAAGTCTTCAAAGAAAGAAGACAAGAAAAGAAGAAAGCAATGTTGGCTACAGAGACATCCGAACCAGCCAAATGCAAAGAACCAACCGACTCGGACAAGATTGAGGCCGACTACTTAAGTAATTCAAAAGAAGATGCTCTCATCTGTCTTATGGCAAATGAACTAGAAGATGAGATACAAGGAGCAAATCGAGTGCCAAGGAACCTGGTACATGGATAGTGGATGTTCGGACACATGACAGAAACAAGGGAAATTTATCAAAGTTTAAAGAAATTAAAGGTGCTAAAGTCATATTTAGAGGAAAAGAAGATCCGGGGAAGATCAAATGTATAGGATCCATCAAGAAAAATGAATTGGAAATCATAGATGTTGCCATGTTGAGGGACTCAACTTTAGCTTACTTAGCATCAATCAACTCGTGTCAAAGGCTACAATGTTGGATTGATATGGGGATATGCGAAATCAAAGATACTGAGAATCAAATGAAGTTGTCTTGCAAGGAACAAGGGAAAAGAACATGTATGTGGTAGAGGTGGTCCTTTGCTACACCTAGCACATGTTTACTAGCAAAGAAAGCACAACCCGATCCAGGTTTGGTCGTGACACAAGAAGTCGAAGTCACGAACTTCAAAACAATCAATTAGCTTGTGAAGTCATCTTATAGAAGGATTGCTGACTCGAGTCTACAAGAAAGAAATTGTATGTGATGCATGCGGATGGGAAAACAAATCAAATCATCATTCAAGGAAAATACAAATCCTTCTTCAACAAGGATTATGCACTGTTACATATGGATTTATTTGGTCGATTAAGCCGACTAGCATTAGTGGAAAGAAATACTCCCTGGTAGTGGTGGATGATTACTCAAGATATACATGGACTTTTTCATGTGTAAGAAGAAAGAAACACTGCAGAAGTTTGCCTCGGTGATAAGAGACTTCAAAATGAAAAAGGGTCAAACCATTATAAAAATAAGATCACACGGGGAAACCGAGTTTGTCAATGGAATAATTACCTAGTATTGTATTAAAATGATATTACTCATGAATTATCTCTTTGCAAGAACTCTACAACAAAATGGAGTATTTGAAAGAAGGAACATAACTCTTAAGGAAGCCGCAAGGACCATGCTAGTCAAGTGGGTTACCAAAAAGATTTTGGGTGAAGCAAATAGATTTTGGTGAAGCAAATAACATGACTTGCTACACTCAAAATAGATGCATGATAAATAGACAAATTTGACTAAAACTCATTATGAAATTTGGACAGGAGAAAGCCAAATGTTGGATATTCAAAATATTTGTTCGCAAATGCTTTATTCACAACAATGGAAAAAGAAAATTTAAAGGCTTTTGATGCCAAAGCTGATGAAGGCATCTTCCTAGGATACTCAATCGAAAGTAAAGCATACAGAGAGTGCTAAACAAAAGGACTATGGTCACAGAAGAATCCATCCATGTGGTTTTTGATGAACCAAATGTGAATGAAGAAGACATTGAAGAATCAACTGATAAGTTGACTCATTCAACCATGCGAGAAGATTCCTTATATTGAAGCTAAAATGAGAGAACTCAACTCGGATGAAAACGAGATAGTGAGTCTCACAAACAAGCTGGAGGGACTACGGTGTTTGAACATGAACATGAAAGAGCTGCTCAAGACAACTCGGCAGAGAGACGGTGAATCCACCCAACTTGCTTCAACCTAATGTTAGATGGTGAAAGACCATCCTCCGGAGTTGATCATTGGAGATGTCAATGAAGGTATTCAAACAAGATCAAAAGCACAACTTGAAGCCATGTTCACTTGCTTCATATCTCAAATAGAACCAAAAGATGTGTCACAAGCCCTGGATGACACACATTGGATACAAGCCATGCAAGAAGAGTTGAATCAATTTGAAAGAAATAACGTATGGGAATTGGTTCAAAGACCATCCCACCAAAATGTGATAGGAACAAAATGGATGTTCGAAACAAGATGAATGAAGAAGGCTTTGTTGTCAGAAACAAGGCAAGATTGGTGGCAAAATGCTACGAGGAAGAGGGCATATATTTTGATGAAACCTTTGTATCTCTGTTGCAAGATTGGAAGCAATTAGAATGTTTTTAGCCTATATCTGCTCACAAAAACTTTGTTGTATATCAAATCGATGTAAAGAGTGCATTTTTGAATGGATTATTGGAAGAAGAAGTATATGTTGAGCAAGCACCAAGATTTGAACAAAAGACAAAGGAGACTTAGTTTATAAGATGAAAAAGGCTCTATATGGATGAAAACAGGCTCAAGAGCATGGTATGACACATTGTCACAATTTCTAATTGACAATATTCACAAAGGGAAAAGTTGATAGAACTCTATTCAGGAATTGAAGATGGAAAGAGCATACTACTTGTTCAAATCTATGTAGATGACATTATCTTTGGTTCCACAAATAAAGAGTGTGCACTAAATTCTCAAACCTTATGCAAGGCAAATTTGAGATGAGCATGACGGGAGAACTAACTTTCTTCATAGGACTTCAAGTCAAACAAATAAATGAGGGAACCTTTATAAGTTAGACCAAATACACAAGAGATTTAATGAAAAAAATTGGTATGGAAGAAAAATCATCAGTGAAAATTCCTATGAACACATCGGCCAAGATGGACATGGACACAAAAAGAAACGCTGTTGACCAAACAAGGTATAGAGCTCTCATTGGATCTCTACTCTACTCAACAACAAGCAGGCCAAACATCACCTATCTTTGTAGGTGTTTGTGCGATTTCAATCGACACCCAAGAAACGTGACATGCATGACTAAGAGAATCCTAAGGTACCTAAAAGGAAGTCGGAGAGTCGGCTTATGGTATCCAAAGGAATAAGGATTCAAACTAATGGGATATTCGGACTCAAACTATCTTTGGTTGTAGAATTGACAAAAAAAAAAGTACATCTGTTAGGAAATTTATTGAGTAGATTTTGATGATACCATGTAAAACCTAAAGTAGGAAGTTGGCACCCCATTTTCCTTGTAATTTGTATTGTAATAGATAAATTTGGAAAAGTGAGTCAAGTCACTATGCCAAGAGTTACAAGAAGTCATTTGATTTGGATTGAAGACTATGTTGTGTGTCGGTGAGTATGTACTAGAAGGAAGTCAAAGACTCATTTGGAGAAGAGTCGGTGAGGAACAAGCTGTAAGAAGTGTCGATTAAGTCAAATCAAGAAGCCAAGTCTCAAGTTGAAGTAATGAGTTGACTTATTCAATGACCGAGCCGACTCAAGTCACCGGGGTAAAGACAACGTCTATTCAAGACAAATGACTTAGACACTGTTGATTAAAGTCAAGAATATTACTCAATATAGTAATATGTCAAAGTTGTCGGTCTAAAGTGTTAGTCGTAAATATGCAAAAGGAGCGAACTAATGGGAAACACGCACCTTGTGTCGGACACCGCAATCTTTGCGAAGACATTTAATACGAGAAAATATCAACATCAAGGACTGCAAATAAGACAAGCCAACGAACAAAGTGACATTTGAAATTAGCTTATCTCTTCAATGGGAAAAATTTCAAATGTGCACTATAAAAGGTTGAGGAAGTTATGAGAAAAGGTGACTTGAACCACGAACAAACAACCAATATTCAAGCATTTAACCCGCAATATTCTCATAAACATTCAAGCAATTCCTCAAGCACGAAACTCGAAGGAAATCGATCCAACACAAGTAGTGAAATAGAGACAACTTCAAATCTGTTGAAGAGGAAACTTTTGAAGAAATCAAAAGGGTCTACTTTCCAAGCTAGGATTGTAGAAAGGTTTGGTCGAACCATTATCAAGTTTGTTGGAGGGCTTCATGATCAAATCCAAGAACTTGAGAAGAAGTGAGTAGCAAGGCAAGCAATCGCCCGTGAAGAAGGCTGATTCGCAAGAGAAGCCAAGCTGTGTAATCAAGCGTTGTCTCGGCATCGTTCACCACTTTGTAAACGATCTATTACATAGTGGATTCCTCCGGGGAGTTGGAGAAGAGAGGATTAAGATAATTACCCCATCTTGAACCTCTATAAAATATTTGTGTCAATTTACTTTCAACAAATTTACTTACCCGCATATTCATCTTATATCTCTGTGATCATACTTGCAATCCAATTGATAAATAATTAAGTGCTAAAAATCAAATTTAAAAACAAACTTTAAACAAATCTAAGGGTGTTAAGTCTTCCGTTGTTAAAACCAATCATCGAAGTTAAGTATGTGGCTTGAGCGGCCGAGTTATACTATCAACAACTCTATCAGTGCATTGAGTGGGTAACTTAGTGAAAAGCCAACTTAGTATCCATCAAGGACACAATTGTTTGAGTCAACTCTGTTGAATTATTTTAAAAGGACTAAATCGAAAATTTGGTAAGGTTTATTCAACTTCCCCTTCTAAACCTTACTCCATACCCCTTGGGACCAACAAGTGGTATCAAAGCGGTTGGTTCATTGAGCATTCCGCAGTTCTTGAACTAGATCTCTATCTTTTCAAAAAGTTTTTTAACACTTGTATTTTCAAAATCTTTCATTTTAAGCAAAGTTATTATCATGGAAAAAAATCGACATGCATTCCTATGTTCACTATTGCGAGAATTTGATGATTGGAAAATTCGTATGCGCAGCTCATCTATCCGCATTACATGATGAAATATTTCTTGTGATAGAGGATGGGCCAACGCAAATACTCAAAGTGAACATGGGTTGTAAGAAGAAGCAATTGCAGAAAGAGAACAACTTGTTCTTTGAAGCAAGACCAACCATGGTTGAAAAACCAAGGATGAATGGACTAATGAGGATAGAAAGAGATACAACTTGGACAATATGGCCAAGGATATACCTACAAGGCGTTGGACAAAGCCATGTTCAACAAAGTCAAATCTTGCAAATCCGCTAAAGAGATTTGGGATAAATGACTTTAATTTGTGAAGGATCGAACAAATTAAAGAAAATAAATTAAATGTTCTTTGTTCAAAAATTTGAAAATTTCAAAATGCTTGCGGTGAAACCTTGGATGTTGGATGCCGATTCATTGAAATCAAAATGAGCATTGACTCTTGAGAAGGAATATACACAAAAGGAAATGTGTATGAAGATCTTGAGAAGCCTCGGTGAATGGGAAATGAAGGTTATGGCTCGAGACATTCAATGGATCTCTCAAAAACATCAAATCATGAGCTATTCTCGGATCTCAAAGCCTATGATTTTGGTATGAGAAGGAAGAGCAAGAGGAGACAAAGAAGTACCCCAAGACAAGTGACCGATGGCTAATGATGGAAAAGAGTGAACCCAAGAAAGCCATAGACCAGGAGGAAATTGTCACGATGGTCAAAAGATTCAACAAGTTCTTTAATAAGAACTATAAAAGAAATAAGGTGAGACCTCGAGGAAGACATTCAGCTCCTTCCAAGTCAAGGAAAGACATGCCACCCAAGAGAGTGAACATCAAAAGGTTGAATATCGAGAGCTGATAATCCAAGAATAGAAAGAGTGATCAAAGAGCCGAGAACTGTGTTGGGCTGAGACAACCAGGACACTTTTGCGATTATTGTTCCTATCCACGATCAACAAATATAGAAATGAGGAAGATAGAAAAGTCTTGAGGAAAGAAGACGGGGGAAAAGAAAGCCTTGTTGGGTTGAGATAGCTTGAGGCAGTCAAGTCCAAAGAAGCAACAGGACTTAGAGAGTAGTGAAGTGACTACTCAAGTGACTCGAGGAAGAGGCTATGATTTGCCTTATGGCTAAAGAACAAGATCAACCAGATCAAAAAGATGAGGTACACTCTAACTCATCTCATTGACTCAAGTGATAGTGATTGTGATACACACACTTCATCACCCATTGATCTTTATGATTCATTAGGCAAAATGATGAAATATTTTGAACACATAATATCCTCACACACAATTTTAAATGAGGAAGACAACTATCTTAAAAGCCAAAACTCACGGTGACTAAAGAGCCGAGTACTCTGAGTCATATAGCCGATGAGAACACTAAGTGAAAGGTCGAAAATGCAAAGATCATAGCGAGTTAGCAACTATAGAAAAGAGGGAAAAAGATCTCAAAAATATGATTGCCTCATTTACAAATGCATCCAAATCATTGGATGATCTTATCATGAGTCAAAAATAATATGGAGATAAGATAGGCATAGGATTTAATTCCTTTGTGCACAATCAAACTCAAGAGTGATTTTGGAAAAAGGATCTTCAAGCAATGAAGCATCTAAAAATCCAAAATACCAAATCTGCACCCACATTCATTCCAAAGCATAACCACAAACAAAGCGGCATTGGATACAAAGGGAAAGGAAAATAGCCGATTGAGTATCTTTGAGAGGACAAGCGAGAAAAATCCGGCCCAGTTCCTCAAAGCAAACTCCAAACAAAAATATTATGTGAAAAGCAAACAGAGCTACCGAGAAATCCCAAAAATTTCATTAGAGAAACACACAAGATGGGAATGGTAGAAACTATCAAAACTATCTTTGATTGGAATAATGTGAAACATCAAAGAAAGACCTATGGAATACAAGTCAAGATGGCAAATACCTAAAACTCAAGAAAGGTCATTCCAAAGGCAAAAGAGCTACTATCAAAGACACATACACACCCAAGCACTACACTCAGAAATACCACAACTATCCCATGAAAGCAATTGCTAAAACACGAACACAGGCATACGAGACAAATAAGAGGATGTATGAACCTAAAACTCCCAAGCAATTTGCTAATGTGCGCTATGATTATGGCATCGATAGATGGCAACCTCTTAGAGTCAATTATTTTGGCTATAGGTTGGTTGGATCATCTTATAACGCTAACCCCTCGGGACCCAGGCAAGTATGGGTACCTAAAAGCGATTTTCTTGATTGCGGGTTCAACGAACAGTGAGTGCCAATGAACCTGGTACATGGATAATGGTTGTTCCGGACATATGATAGGAAACAAGAAAAACTGTCAAGATTCAAGGAGATTAGAGGTGAAAAAGTCATATTTGGAGGAAATGAAGCTCGGGAAATCAAAGCACATGATCTATCAAGAAGAATGGATTGGAAATCACATATAATGCTTATGTTGAAGGCCTTAACTTCAACTTGTTAAGCATCAATCAACTCGTGATAAAGGCTACAATGTTAGATTCAACATGGGAGTGTGCGGATCAAAGATCTTGAATCAAATGAAATAGTGCTACAAGGATCAAGACGAGAAGAATATGTATGTGGTAGATTGCTCTCTTTGCTACACCAAGCACTTGTCTGCTAGCAAAAGTACAACCGAATCAAGTTGGATGTGGCACAAGAAGCCGAGTCATCCGAATTTCAAGACATTTAACAAGCTTTCAAGGAGTCATCTTGTAGAAGGATTGCGGACTCGTATACAAGAAAGAAAGTGTATCGATGCATGCGGATGGGAAAGCAAATAAAGTTTTCATTCAAGGATAAGCAAGTCTTTCTTCAACAAGAATATTACATCATTTTGCATATGGATTTATTTGGTCAGTTGAGCAGCCAACATAAGTGGAAAGAAATACACTTTAGTGGTGGTAGATGACTACTCAAGATATACATGGACAATCTTCATGTGTAAAAAGAAGGAAACTTTGCGAAGTTACCTCGGTGATGAAAAGAGTTCAAAATGAAAAGAGCCAAACCATTATAAAAATAAGATCGGAGAGAACCGAGTTTGTCAATGGGATAATAATTGATATTGTGTTGAAAATGGAATTGTTCATGAGTTATCAATGGAAGAACTCACAATGAGAATGGAGTGGTGAAAGAAAAAATAGAACTCTCAAGGAAGTGCAAGGACCATGTTAAATTTGAAAATTTGGATTGCCTAAGAGATTTTGGGTTGAAGCCATTAACACAACATGCTATACTCAAAATAGATGCATGATCAATCGCAACCAAAACTCCCAATGAAATTTGGACGGGGGAGAAAGCCAAATGTTGGATATTTGGGATATTTGGATGTAAATGTTTCATTCATAACAATGGAAAAGATAATTTGAAGGCTTTTGATGCTAGAGTGATGAAGGTATCTTTTTGGGATACTATTTGAGAGTAAAGCATATAGAGTCTTTGAACAAGAGGACTATGGTTACATAAGAGTCTATCCATGTGGTTTTTGATGAACTTAATGTAAATGGAGAAGACATTGAAGAGTTAGGCGATAAAGTGAATCACCCAACTATGCAAAAAGAGTCCTTATGTTGAAGTCAAGTAAGAGCAATCGACCGGATGAAGATGAGATAATGAATCTCAAATACAACTAGAAAATCTATAGTGAATGAAAATAAAAGAGCTATTCAAGAAAACTGGTGCAAGACGATCGAATCCAACAGACTTACTCCAACCTTATGTGAGATGGGTGAGAGACCATCCGCTTGAGTTAGTTATTGGAAATGTTAAAGATGGCATAAAACTAGATCGAGCACAACATAAAGCTATGTTCACTTGTTTTATTTCCCAAATAGAGCCTAATGATGTGTCTCAAGCATATAATGACACACATTGGATTCAAGCCATGCAAGAAGAGTGAATCGGTTTGAAAGAAACAAAGTATGGGAATTAGTGCGAGAGGCCAACCCATCAAAATGTTATTGGCACAAAATGGGTCTTGAGAAACAAGATGAATGAGGAAGAATATGTTGTAAGAAACAAAACATGATTGGTAGCCAAAGGGTATTGCCAAGAAGAGGGTATAGATTTTGATGAAACCTTCACTCTGTTGCAAGATTGGAAGCAATAACGATGTTTCTTGTCTATCTGCACATAAGAACTTCTTTGTGTATCAAATGGATGTGAAGAGTGCACTTATAAATGGATTGTTAGAGGAAGAAGTTTATGTTGAACAACCTCCAGGTTTTGAGCAGAAAACTATTGGAGATAAAGTCTACAAGCTCAATAAAGCATTATATAGATTGAAACAAGCACCATGAGCATGGTATGATACATTGTCTCAATTTCTAAGCGACAATGGATTCACCAAAGGCAAGGTTGATATAACACTCTTGAGAATTCAAGATGGAGAAAGTATATCTTGCTTGTTCAAATATATGTGGATGCATCATTTTGCTTCCACAAACAAAGAGTTGTGTGACAAGTTCTCCAACCTCATGCAAGGTAAATTTGAGATGAGCATGACGGGAGAGCTAACTTTCTTCCTAGGACTTCAAGTCAAGCAAATGAAGGATGGAACCTTCATAAGTCAAACAAAATATACCGAGAGATTTGATGAAGAAATTTGGTATGGAAGAAAAGTCTTCTCGTGAAAATTCCAATGAATACTTGATCAAGATGGACATGGATGCGGATGGCAAAGTGTTGATCAAACCGATATAGAGCACTCATTGAATCATTACTCTATCTAACGAGCCAGCGGGCCATACATCACATTTGTAGTAGGTGTATGTGCAAGATTTCAATCTGCACCAAAGGAGAGCCACATGATCGCAACTAAGAGAATCCTAAGATATTTGAAGGGATGCCAAGAAGTTAGCTTATGGTATCTAAAGGAAGGTGGATTCATCTTTGATTGGTTACTCAGACTCGGACTATCTTTGGATATAGAGTTGACAATAAGAATACCGCAGTACACGTCAAATGCTTGGAAATAGATTGGTTTCTTGGTTCAAGAAAACAAAATTCAATTGCCACATCCACGGTGAAGAGTACATAGCTGCGGACGGTTGTTGTGCCTAAGTCTTATGGATGAGACAATATGAGAGATTATGATATTGAAGAAAAAGAAATTCCAATTATGTGTGATAACACTAGTGCTATTGCAATCACTCGAGAATCATGTGTTGCATTCAAGAACAAAGAACATTGATGTCGAGATATCATTTCATAAGAGATCATGTTTAAAAGAAAGACATCACCTTGGAATACATCTCAACCTGATAAACAATTAGTTGATATATTCACAAAGCCTCTATGTGAATCAAGATTTGAAGAACTCAAGAATGAGTTAGGGTTAATTGAGTGAGTTGAAACTCGGGACACTCAATCAAGAGAGAAAGAAGATGAGAAAATAAAAGTAGAGCAAGTTTCACATTTCAAACCAAGTGAAATAGCCTAGTCGGGAAATTAGTCAGATCGAGTTAGCGACAACCGAGTTACATCACGGGAAGAGAGAAACAGAGTTAAGTCAATTTGAATGTAAGTTGAGTCATTTGTGATCTAAAGTCGTTTTAATTGAGCGGGAATGTTTTTAAGGATGACATCAGCGTAATAATGACAATCACAAAAAGTTTGCACGAGTAAGCCGTATGATTTAATGCGGGAAATTATATGGCTTTTGCGGTACTTAATTAAAACGACTTTCACGACGATTCTTTGTGTCATTATTGTGCAAACTTGCTCTTTTTTGTGCGACTTCATTGTGATTGTCGTTTTAATTCTTGTGATTGTCATTATTGTGTCCTTTTAATTGAGTGGGAATGTTTTTAAGGATGACAATCACGGTAAAATTTCGCACGATGAAGCTTTTACATCGGCGTAATAATGACAATCACGAAGTCTTTGCATTTAATGCGGGAAATTAAATGCGATTTTGACATTTTAATCTTGGCCGTCGATTTTGATCAAAAATTTCAAAATCCGAAGTATGTCCTTTCACGACCTTTATATACGGGCGTTGTTTTTCTCTCTCCTCACGCAAAATGTTCATCTTCAAGCAAAGGAAGTGTTTTTCTCTCACGAAACACGTGCGAACCTTAGTTCTTCTCAAGCAAGTTTCTCTTATTTCAATCGGTAAAAAGTTTGAAAATGGCCCCAAATACGATTTTGTGAAACTTTCAAAGCAAAACCACTTTGGTGCTTGTGGATTTTGAAGGGATGATCAAACATGGCGTGGATGATGCCCTGGTCAAGAAGATTCTTGAGATATTGGAAAAGTCCTGGTCCGAAGGGCTTTACGATGATGGAATACTCTCATACATACCTTGAAGAGGTAGCAATGTTCTACGTAAATGTAGAAGTGCACGACGATAAAATAAAATCTTCCGTCCATACCAAGGTCATAAAACTAGTGCAAAAGACCTTGCCGAGCATTGTTTATTGCCCTCGGAGGGCTTGAAGGAGATCTATGAGGCCGATGTCGACTTAGGCATTTGCTTGGAAGGAAGTTGCCAAGCCACGAGTATGCTTAGAAAATGGTCTACATGGCCAAGAAGGAACTATTGAAAGACGACTATCACAAGCTCATGGATGTCGTCTCGAAATGCATTGACATGAAATTGGGAAGCTTCAATCAATTTGTCAAAACTAAGTCGATCGTGATGGCTGCGATCATGCATGGAAAGAAGGTTAACTGGGTTGAATTTGTTTTGATGGGCTACGCGAGAATGTCTTGAATAGGACCTTCAAGAAGGATGAGTCCTTTGGATGCTTATTGGGGGTATGGCTTTGTGATTGGCCATCTTATGGATGTAAAGGAATTGCACTTCATCATGGCATGCCTTTCCACATGAACAAGAAAATGTTGGGCAAATCTCTCGATGCCCGAGAAGAGAGCTCATTCTAAGAAAGCCGATACAAGTGAGGGGGAATCGGTGACCACCAAGACACAACTCGCACCCTTCCTCCGAAGAAGAGAGCTGCGACATCAAGCGTGCTCTCGCCCCGCAGCCCAAGACAAAGAAAGCTCCGCCCCTACACCAAGTCACCGCCCGAGAAGCGAGACTCGCCTGCGAGTGAGCAGCGGGAACACCAAATCCCTTCTCCGGTCATAAAAAGAAGAAGAGGGCGCCAAGCCCGAGAAAAGCGATTGTCTCTAAAAAGAGTAACCATGTCCCTACTTCTAATGAATCTGCGAGATTGAACCGGAGAAGTTCCACTAGTTCGTCCCCAAGAAAGCGGTTCAAGAATTTCGAAAGCTGCGAGGAAGACAATTTGAATCCGGTGACTCGATTGGAGAAAGAAACTAAGATGGCGATGCTCGGGAAGAGCGGTCTCGAGGTTATTGACGTATCTGCGAAGTCTGCGATGATGATCAACAGAGATCTATCGAAGACTCGGCTACGAGGAAGGCAAAAGCGGTGAGGAAGCGGCGGTAAATTTGAGACAAGCGAGCTTATTGTTGAAAGAGTTGTCTCCCCTCCTATAATCGATGTTGCAAAGATCTCGAGGAAGAGCAAGGTCTCTTACCTCCCATTCTCGAAGCGGAGGTGAAGATGATGATGATGATGATGATGATGTGATCATGTATTCTCGATTTATCCCGATATTCAACGACGCTTAAGAGAATGGTGAGCATGGAAGTTGGATCACTCAAGGGTCTGATTCACTCGCCCGAGTTCATTGAAGAAGATGAAGAGCTTCTCCGATTCCTCTGCGTAAACGATGTCCGATCTACCCTAAATGAAGAAAATGTTTAGACATCCTTCGCATTCTAAAAGAGGAAGAAAAGGAGAAAGGAAAGGCTGAGCAAGCCCGAGGCTTGGAGAAATCAAGATGTGCCAATTTCTGATCTCTCTAGAGCTTAATCACACGCATCTTCATATGCTCTTGGACAACCATGAAGCCTTGGATCCACTGCTGCGGACGAGAAGTCGACATGCGCAGCCCAGGCTTTGAAGGAATCCATAGCCATAGATGAACTTAGTTTATTGGAAGGTCGGAGAGTCCTCCCAAAACTCTCCTGTGCATCGATCCTCTAGGAGTGGCACAACAAATTGCGTTGGACATTACTATAGCCACGCCCCCGTGCAATCAAAGGATAGCTCAAGGAGCCGGGCGTCTGGGAAATTGGGCACCCAAGCTTAGCCAACCCCTGCAGAAGGTGTTCTCACACCGCCCGATGGCCGAGCACTCAACGGACAAAACTGCGTCTCGGAGCGAGTGACCCCACAATCAGTGACTCGGTGGTGTGCCAGTGAGGGGGAAACTTTCTCCACCACAAAGCTAGGTTGGAGGTTCTTTGTGGGAGACACATCAATGGAGTTTGGAGGCGATGGTGAGAAATAATCGAAAAACAAGAGAGTGACATTGTGAAGCTCGAACAGTTAAGTCTATCGCAACTAAAATGTCTACGCTCGAAGGCCGATGACACTACCGATGCAGCCGAGGCACGAGGATGGTGAAGCCCTGGGAGTTAACAACGGGCTATGAAAGTGCAATCCAAGGGGTTGAGACTCCTCCGAGTGCCAACGTCCAAGACCCTAAGACAACCGCGAGTGCAGTCGAAGGGAATGCGAAGGCCCCTGCTGCGATTGCGACTACTAAAGGGTATCAAGGCCTTGGGGAGGTTGAAACTTCCCAAGGTAAGGATAAAGATGTAGTTGTTGAGAACATTCCCTCTGGTCGAAGGTGTTGCCACGGATGAAGTCATTGGTGCCCTTCAAGACTCCCAAGATAACATTGACACATCATTTATGGGATCGAGAAGATGAAGCAGAGTGCACCCAAATATCGAGAGGATGTTCACAAATCTCGAGCCAAGTCATTGAAAAGACGGCTCCTATGAGATTTAATTTTGATGATGAGCCAACTCCATAGGTTTCATCATCCTCCGATGAAGCCGATGATGATACGGCCGAGGACAAAATAACTTAATTGGAAAAACCCAGCTGAGACCGGGAAGGTTTGTTGAGGCAGTGAGGCTCGATCAGTGGGCAAAACATCTCAAATTCCCAGTGAATCGAGTCATCTGCACTGAGGCTCTCAAAGTGCGGCCCGAGAATGACTCCTTCGGCTCGATCACATGCTCCACGATTGTGACCACTGTCGATGAAGCTGCCGCTTGGTGAGGCATCTATGGTGAATCCACTCATCTAGAATAAGGGAAGACGACACAAGTAAGAGACTCGAGAGATCCCCTTTATTCGTGATAATACTTTTAAGGAAGAATTTCCTTTCTCCATTGAATTTCCGGACTTAGAAGCTGAATGCCAGGGAATTAAGGAAATATACGAAAGGCGTGAAGAACCAGTCATCCCCACGGATACGATTGTTCCAATGAACTTTAATTTTGATGCGAGAATGGCGGCACCAAGTCGACCCTCCCTTGGTGAGTTCGAAAAGATTTCAAGACTATCCGTGAAAAGATTGAGAAAATGGAATGCCACCAAGCATCCTTAGACCTCTGCTGAGACAATCGTGATGCCACCCTCACGGCCGATTTAAGAGGGATTATTGTGCGCATCGGGGAACGGGTCTGCGCAACAAACAACTATGAGATATGAGCAAGTCGCTACTTTAAAGCATTGTTTGCGAAAATGTTGTTGTGGAGTGCGGATAATTCATCATATCGAAGAGAATGAAGGAGTACATCGAAAGGATCAATCGAGTCCCATAAGTCGGAAATGGAGCTCCGCAACATTTCCACAAGAAGAAATTACGGACTCAAAAATTCCATGAATGAGAAATTTAGTCTTCTCATGGTGAAATGAAGGTAGTCTCGGCCGAGTCTAAAACAACACGCTTTGAATTCCGTACGGCGTATGATGTAGCCGACTCAAGCACAACTCCACTATCGGCCGACTTGACTTTATCCTTAGTGGGATGTTCCTTAGGATACCTCTCTCCTTTGATGATGACAAAAAGGGGGATGAGGAGTCCCTCAAGGGGTTGAAAGAAGAAAAACTGAAAGAAGGCGAAAGCAGTGAGGGGAAAGAAGTTCGAAGGATATGAAACGATTTTTTTGAAACCCCTCGGCTAGGTAAAGTCACTGGTGATATTCTCAAACAAGCTACCCGTGAGATTACCTATCGCGAAAGTGCGGTGGCCATGAGAGAGAAGAGAAAGGTCATTGAAGCTGCATTTGAAAAGGTAGCTTAGAATACTTGAGAAGAGTGGAAGAACTATTAAAGCGACATGGTGGTCTACCGGCGAGGATTAGAAAATGTCATGATAGATCCCCCAAAGAAGTAATGTCGGATGCAGGATCCGAGCCCAAATCTATGGAAGAATTTCAAACCTTGGAAGTGAAGGCTACTTTGAAGGAATGACCTTGACTCAAGCACGGGAGTTGTCTTGGGAAAAAGGCCTGGAAATGTACAACAAAGTAAAAAAGCAAGAGCAAGCAAATCGCTCAATCTGTTAAAACCAAGACACTGTACAATATACTCCTAGAGGAAGATGAGCGAGTCGAAAGGGAAGACATAGTGGCCCTGGAAGAAGTTTTCAATCTTGTCCTAAGCCGAAATATGTCACTTTTGTGGACCATGAGAAAAGGGTAATCACATCTTTGGTGGCGATGACCATCTTGCAAACTTAGAGGTCGCTCGAAAAATTGAAGAAGCAAGGAAGAGGATGGCGGAAGAAAGTACGAAGGAGCAACCCGTGAGTGGGGAAGAAAGGCAATGAAGGGATGACCCTGTTGCAAAGCGATCTTATGAGAAGAAAAAAAAAAAAGAAGAAAAAGAAAAAGAAAAGAAAAAGGCTGTAAAGTCAAGAGGAAGAGGAAAGAAAAAGGAAAAGAGCTGATTCGACGGGAGAATAGTCAAGAAGAAAAGAGGAAGGAAGCACCAAAGGCGTTGAAGTGTTCTTTGCAAACCCCTTCATGTATTTTTGTGAATACAACTACGTAAGTTTTACGTATTAAACTTAGTGAATTTCCTGTAATTTTCACTCGAATGTATCTTTGTATCTTAGCTTAGATATACTATGTTTTGACATGCATAAATTTATATTGCTTTGATACCGAATGTAAACAATTTGTGTAAAGGACAAGAATGTTATGATCTATAAAGTGATCTATTTTAAGCATACATTATTTATTACTACATTGTCGTATGTATCTTTGTTGTTTACTTTCTTTGAATGTTTTTATGTTTTGACATCATCAAAAAGGGAAATTGTTAGGAAATTTATTGAGTAGATTTTGATGATACCATGTAAAACTTAAACTAGGAAGTTGGCACCCCATTTTCTTTGTAATTTGTATTGTAATAGATAGGTATGGAAAAGTGAGTCAATTCGGCTATGCCAAGAGTTATAAGAAGACAAGCTGATGGATTGAAGACTCTCTGCGTGTGTCGGTGAGTATGGCCTAGAAGGAAGTCAAGGAATCGACCGAAGAAGAGTCGGAGGAGCATTGTAGAAGTGTTAGTCAAGTCAACACGGGAAGCCAAGTCTCAAGTTGAAGTGACGGTTGAGTTATCCAATGACCGAGTCGACTCAAGTCACCTGTGGTAAAGATAGATCTAGTCAAGAGAATGACTTAGATCCGTTGATTAAAGTCAAGAATATTACTCAATATAGTAATATGTCAAAGTCATTAGGTCTAAAGTGTTAGTCCAGAAATATGCAAAAGGAACGAACAATGGGAAACACTGCACCTTGTGTCGACACCGCAATCTTTGCAAAGACATTTAATACAAGGAAATGTCAACATCAATCTCGCAAACAAGACAAGCCAACGAACAAAGTGACATTTGAAATTAGCCTATCTCTTCAATGGGCAAAATTTCAAATATGCACTATAAAAGGTGAGGAAGTTATTGAGAAATGATGACTGAACCACGAACAAGCAAGCAATATTCAAGCATTTAACTGTAATATTCTCATAAACATTCAAGCAATTCCTCAAGCACGAAACTCGAAGGAAATCAATCCAACACAAGTAGTGAAGGAGAGACAACTTCAAATTTGTTGAAGAGGAAACTTTTGAAGAAATCAAAGGGTCTACTTTCCAAGCTAGGATTGTAGAAAGGTTTGGTCGAACCATTATCAAGTTTGTTGGAGGGCTTTGTGATAAAATCCAAAAACTTGAGAAGTGAGGTGAAGTAGCAAGGTAGTCGCCATGTGAAGAAGTTCGAGTCGCAAGAGAAGCTAATTTGTGTGATCAAAGCTGTCACCAGGATATGTTTCACCGCTTTGTAAATTGATCTATTACATAGTGGATTCCTCCAGGAGTTGGAGAAGATAGGATTAGAAGAATTACCCCATCTTCGAACCTCTATAAAATATTTGTGTCAATTTACTTTCAAAGAAATTTACTTTCCCGCATATTCATCTTATATTTCTTGATCATACTTGCAATCCAACCGATAAATAACTAAGTGCTAAGAATCAAGTGTTAAAAACAAACTTAAAAACAAATCTAAGGGTGTTAAGTCTTCAACTGTTAAAAACCAATCGGCTAAGTTAAGTATTTGGCTCGAGCAAATGAGTTATATTATCAACCACTCTATCCATCTGTTGAGTGGGTAACTTATTGAAATGCCAACTTAGTGTCCATCAAGGACACTGACTCTTGAGTCAACTCTATTGATTTATTTTAAAAGGACTAAATCGAAAATTTGGTCGGTTTATTCAATCCCCCTTCTAAACCTTACTTCACATCCCTTGGGACCAACAACATCCGGTACTTGTCAAATGCTTGAAAACATATTAATCTCATGGTTTAGCAAGAAACAAAATTCCATTGCAACATCCACAAACCGGTGAAGTTGAGTATATAAGCGTGCATTTTGTTGTGCCCAAGTTCTATGGATGAGACAACGGTGAGAGACTATGATGTTGAAGAAAAGGAAACCGAATTATGTGTGATAACACAAGTGCCATTGCAATCACCAAAAATCTGTATTACACTCAAGAAGAAAACATATTGATGTCGGATATCATTTCATAAGAGATCATGTTGAAAAGAAAGATATTACATCAAGTATATCTCAAGCGATAAGCGAGTTAGCTCATATTTGCACAAAGCCATTATGTGAATCACGGTTTGAAGAGCTTAAAAATGAGTTAGGGTTGATTGAGCTGAGTTAGAAAACTCAAAAGACTCAACAAAGCTTGGAAAGAAGATGAGAAAAATCGAAAAAGAACAAGTTTCACATCACAACCAAGTGAAACATTTCGGTCGGGAAGACAATTTGCATTAAGTTAGTTGTTAGTGAGTAATGACAAAATAAGGAGCTGAGTTATCTAAATGAAGAGAGAACTGGAAATGTCAAAATGATCAAAACAATGTCGATTCTGCAGAAGCGAGAATGGTTTATTAATAACATCGACATAACCACGCAAAACGAGGAAAAAGTCCGCACAATTAAGCCCATGATTGGATATAAATCTTGCTTTGCATTAAATGTGGAGAGATAATGCGGTTTTCAATAAATGATCTCAACCGTTGATCTTGATCAAATGTTTCAAATTCTCTAAATTGTCTCTCCAAGTAATATATAACCGAGAATTAATTTTCGCTCTCCTCATGTGAACATTCATCTTCAAACAAACAAGAAACTCTCTGTAAAACCCTATCCTTCAAGAGTGAAATTCTTACGTTCTTCCAAAGGCTATCACAAGCAAAAATGGCACCAAACTATGACTACGTGAAACTCATAAAAAGCAAATCCACACTTTGGTTCATCCGTGGATTTTGATGGAATGATCAAGCGGGGTATTGATGAGACCCTAGTTAAGAAGATAGTCTGCGATGTTCGAGAAGTCGGCCTGAAGGACTTCTTGTCCCATGGAGTACACTCATCACACTTTACCTCGAGGAGGTCGCGATGTTTTTATGTAAATACGAGGTGCAAGGCGAAGAAATCAAATCTTCCGTCCATAGCAAGGTCATCAAAAACCGATCGCAAAAGACCTTGCCGAAACCTTTGTTTGTTGCCGCAGAGGGCTTGAAGGACATCTATGAGGCGGAGATGTTGACTTGGCTGCGGCTTGGAAAGAAATTGCCAAACCGAGTGTCTTTGCGGATGTGGTCTATACAACCAAGAAGGAATGTTGAAAGGCGACTATCACAAGCGATGGACGTCATCTCGAAGCGCGTCGATATGAAATTTGGAAGCTTCAATCACCGTCAAAACTAAGCCGCGTCGTAATGGCTGCGATCATGCAATGAAAAGAAAGTGAATTGGGCCGAGTTTGTTTACAATGGACTTTGCGAATATCTTGAACAGGACCTATAAGGAGGTCGGGTGTCATAACCCAAAACCTTTCATTTTAATTATTAGAGTTATTTATTCGTAAGCATATTCACACGCATGTTTAGATTTTTAGGAAAATGATACGTGAATTAATTAAATAGAAAGACAAAAACGTACGTGTTAGAGTATCAAATATTAAAAATTCTATTTAAATATATATAGAATAGATTGTAATTAATATCATAAATCTATAAAGTTAATATTAGTATTTTTTGTACACATATATATAATATACACACACGTAATATATATATATATATATATATATATATATATAAGTTATGCTTATATGTAGTCTATAGGTGATGAATACAAATTTATATGTCATCATATCATTTTGCCAACTAATCACATACATATATAGAGATGAATGGATAGCGATGTGGCATGTGTGCGGCTACGCATGACGTTTTATATATATATATATATATATATATATATATATATATATAAGCTTGTGATTGAAAGAAAGAATAATTGTATATTCACACTATATCACATATGCTTTTGTCTTTGATAAAGACAAGTACAATTAGTAATATTTATATATATAATCACACACGCATGCACTTCTCTTGACCAACTTAGCTCCTTAATGGATAAGCTATATACTACCTAGGACTTTTATAACTAGCTTAAAAAGAATAAAAAGAACAAACAGACACATACATGCTAGAGCATTTGACGGACGAGTGCTTGCTTAGAAAGAGAGTTTTATAATTTAACATCTCGGTATTTGTTTAATTTTGTCAAATTAGTAATAGGATTAATTTATATACCACACTATTTTTTTAGACTACTATTTCATTGGAATTTCGAGTTGGAAATTACTAAAATTGTTTGTAAAGAAATATATATATATTCTTATATGATTATGAAGATATTAATTAAGTTGTCAAACCAATCACACTTGGTATTCTATCTTATGAGAAAAGAAAACCCTTCTTTTTATTTTCTATGCAACTATATTCATATAGATAATTAGTGAAAACAAGTCCATTATATGTAATGATTAATTTATTGGAAATTAAAGAGGGATATACTTTCAGAGATAGGGAGTATGTTTTGATGTATATAAAGAGGCATGGTCGTTAATGCTATGTAATATGGATAATTGCACATGTGTGAAAAATGTTGTTAGTCTTTTGAAGTTAATGCTTCCTTGCGAAAAAGGTTCTGATCATGATTAACATGTGCAATACAGCCGTCTTTGCATATGAACTAGTTTATGATATAAAAATACTTGTTACAAGGGTAAGGGTGTTACTGGTGTAGTTTGGTATCGAGCCGGGTAGGGGTTCTCAGAGATCATGGCATGACATGTGCATTATCATTAAATGTTATACGAAAGTTACAATTTGTCATATTATAGGCAAGGGTTATGAGTCAAGAAACACATGTACATAATGATGAGCAAAGTGTTCACGGAGGAAGGAGCGGCCGAGGCAGTCACACTCATCTCATTCACCTACGCATCATGTGCATGGAATACTGCTCATTTTGGGTATCCACATTATCCATCGGTAAATCCCCCGAACCACGTGAAAGAAAATATGATAAACTTAGAAAGATGGGAGGTGTTGATTTCGTGGGTACTCGACCCACAGAGGGTGAAACGTGGTGAAACGAACGAAAGGGTTGAATTTGATGAAATGTACTCTGAAGAAAAGTTTGATTGTGCAAGATCACTCCTTCAGGGAAATGCATATTATTGGTGGGAGCCTATACCTTATAATCTTGTTCATTTTTGTATTAACATGGGATGATTTTCTAAGAGAATTTCACGATACATACTTGCGAGGTTTATAGGGATCGAGAAAGAAAAAGAGTTTCTTGAACTTAAACAGGGGAAGCCGATCGGTGGTGAATATGAAATCTTGTTTAATCGCCTTTCTCATTATGCCCCACATATGGTAGCCACGGAAAAGAAGAAGTGTACTAGATTTGAATCGGACTCTAATTTGCTATTCTAAATCGTATTACACATACGAGATATGGATTCTTATAGTAAGGTCGAGAGCCGCGATGAATACGTCTTTGAAATTGGAAGATGAATCAAAACAAACTTTCAAAGTATATTAAGAAGAGCGGGGTGATGGCGTAGGATTTAGAAATAGAAAGGAATTTATCTGCGCCGCACTGGAGGAGCTTCGAGCAGTTCAAAAATTGGTAGTTTTTGGGTGCAACACCAACTTGAGAAGAGTGCGGGTTCAACACCAACAGTTCCTACATAGAGAAGAAGCTACATGGGAAACGAAACAACATTTGAGAGATCAATATCCGTGGTTATTTATCGATACATGTACAAATTTCGAGGACGAAATTTTTAGTGGGGGAATTGTCATAACCCAAAACCTTTCATTTTAATTATTAGAGTTATTTATTCGTAAGCATATTCACACGCATGTTTAGATTTTTAGGAAAATGATACGTGAATTAATTAAATAGAAAGACAAAAATCGTACGTGTTAGAGTATCAAATATTAAGAATTATATTTAAATATATATAGAATAATTTGTAATTAATATCATAAATCTATAAAGTTAATATTAGTATTTTTTTGTACACATATATATATAATATATACACACACGTAATATATATATAAGTTATGCTTATATGTAGTCTATAGGTGATGAATATAAATTTATATGTCATCATATCATTTTGCCAACTAATCACATACACATATAGAGATGAATGGATAGCAATGTGGAATGTGTGCAGCTACGCATGACGTTTATATATATATATATATATATATATATAAGCTTGTGATTGAAAGAAAGAATAATTGTATATTCACACTATATCACATATGCTTTTGTCTTTGATAAAGACAAGTACAATTAGTAATATTTATATATATAATCACACACGCATGCACTTCTCTTGACCAACTTAGCTCCTTAATGGATAAGCTATATACTACCTAGGACTTTTATAACTAGCTTAAAAGAATAAAAAGAACAAACAGACACATACATGCTAGAGCATTTGACGGATTACTGCTTAGGAAGAGAGTTTTATAATTTAACATCTCGGTGATTGTTTAATTTTTGTCAAATTAGTAATAGGATTAATTTATATACCACACTATTTTTTAGACTACTATTTCATTGGAATTTCGAGTTGAAAATTACTAAAATTGTTTGTAAAGAAAAATATATATATTCTTATATGATTATGAAGATATTAATTAAGTTGTCAAACCAACTCTTTGGTATTCTATCTTATGAGAAAAGAAAACCCTTCTTTTTATTTTCTATGCACTATATTCATATAGATAATTAGTAAAAAGAAGTCCATTATATGTAATGATTAATTTATTGGAAATTAAATAGGGATATATTTTGAGATAGGGAGTATGTTTTGATCGTATATAAAAAGACATGGTCGTTAATGCTATGCAATATGGATAAATGCACATGTGTGAATAAGCGTTGTTAATCTTTTGAAGTTAATGCTTCCGCTTGCGAAAAAGGTTACAGATCATGATTAACATGTGCAATACAACCGTCTGCCGCATATGAACTAGTTTATGATATAAAAATACTTGTTACAAGGGTAAGGGTGTTATAGTTTATTTTGGTATCGAGCAGGGTAGGGGTTCGTAGATCATGACATGACATGTGCATTATCATTAAATGCTATACGAAAGTTACAATTTGTCATATTATTGGCAAGGGGTTATGAGTCAAGAAACACATGTACATAATGATGAGCAAAGTGTTCACGGAGGGGAAAGAGAAATGAGCCAGAGTCACACTCATCTCATTCACCTACGCATCCACCTTATCCACTTGTAAATCCCCCCGAACCACGTGAACGAAAATATGATAAACTTAGAAAGATGGGAGTTGTTGATTTTGTGGGTACTACGACCAAATGAGAGGTCGAAACGTGGTGAAACAAACAGAAAGGGTTAAATTTGATGAAATGTACTCCTAAGGAAAAGTTTGATTATGCAAATATCACTCCTTCTTGAGGAAATGCATATGATTGGTGGGAGCCTATACCTTATAGTCTTGTTCATTTTTGTATTAACATGGGATGATTTTCTAAGAGAATTTCACGATACATACTTGCGGAGTTTTATAGGGATTAGAAAGAAAAAGAGTTTCTTGAACTTAAACAGGGGAAGCCGATCGGTGGCTGAATATGAAATCTTGTTTAATCAACTTTCTCATTATGCCCCACATATGGTAGCTACGAAAAAGAAGAAATGTACTAGATTTGAATACGGACTCCGATTTGCTATTCTATATCGTATTACACATACATATATGGAGTCTTATAGTAAGGTGAGAGAGCTGCAGTAATACGTCCGAGAAATTGGATGGTCGGGCGATGCGAGTTGGAGAAGACTCGCCGAATCTAGTACCCGACGAGAAAAAAGAAACCGAGCTGCGACATTCAGAAAAGAGTCTCTGAAGTTGTTGATGACCTAGCGATCTGGCTGATGATGATCGCCAGAAGACTTAAGAAGTCCCAATCGAGAAGAAGACAATCGAGGAAAGCGAAGGCGGTGAGACAACGATGCATGAAATCAAAAGTTGTCTCCCTCCCATGACCGACGTTCTTTGCTCACGAGGAAGAACAAGGTCCCCTGGCCCCCATTCGTGAGAGCTCGGAGAAGAAGATGATGATGATGATGATTTAATAATGTACTCTCAAAGATACCAAAACATACAAAGGCATTGTAGGTCCCAAGGGGTGTGAGTGTAAGGTTTAGAAGGGGGGGTTGAATAAACCTTACAAACTTTTCGATTTAGTCTTTTTTTTTTAAAGTTCGAGTTGATACTACACATTTGTGTCCTTGGTGGATAGCCAATTTAGTTAATCAAGAGAGTTAGTCACTCAGACTTGATCGATTTGTTGATAGAATAACTCGGTTGTTAATCAATTAGCTCAAGCAGATTTGTTTTATTGGAAGACTTAACACCCTTAAATTTGGTTTAGTTATGATTTAATCCTTGGTTTTAGTAGTTAGAAATTATCAAGTGGATAGCAAATTTATCAAAGAGAATTAAAAAGTTAAAGTGCAAGAATTAAAATCTTTGAAATGTAAATGACACGATAAGTTTTTATAGAGGTTCGAAGATGGGGTAATTCTTCTACTCCTCTCTTCTCCAACTCCTAGAGGAATCCACTAAGTATTGATCAAAAGATACGAGTGGTAACAGTCCGGATACAAGTCTTGATCACACTGGTGACTTGATCCTTTGGGACTCGTCCGGAGATGCCTTGGTCACGCAGCGCGGTGGCTTCTCGTGAGACACGAACTTCTTCTTCACAGGCGATTGCCTTGCTACTACGACTCACTTGCTCAAGCTCTTTGGATTTGATCACGAAGCCCTCCAAAAACTCGAGAGTAGTTGGACCTTGAACCTTCTACAATCCTCCGCGGAATGTAGACCCTTTTCTTCAAAAGTTTCCTCTTCAACCGATTGAAGTTATCTTTCCTTCACGGTGAGTGTTGGATTGATTTCCTTCGTAGTGTAGGCTTGAGAATTAATCTTGAATGATCTTTGAGAATATTTCGATTACTGAGTTCAAATGTTAGCTTGAATGTTCGTGGTTCGAGGTAATCAAGGGCACCTTCTCTCGAGTCATTCCTCGCCTTTTATAGTGATCTTTCAAAAATCTGCCGTTGAATAGATAGCTTATTTTTGAAAGTCACTTATGGTCGTTGGCTTGTCTTGTTGCGATCCTTGGAGTTGCCACTTCCTCGTATGAATTGTTCTTGACTTTTCGTAGTTCGACACGTGTAGTGCTTCCCATTAGTTTATTCCCCTTGCACGCTTCCGGGTGAGCACTTCGAGAAAGGTAGCATGGAGGTATTACTTGTTTAATTAATTCTCTTGATTTACGTACAAGAACGGATCTCTTTCGATTATCTCGACTTGACTGCATTTCCTTGCTTTTCCTGGTGACTTAGAGTCGACTTTCAATCATTGGATGACTCTTGTCACTTTAACTTGAGACTTGGCTATCTTGAGTTGACTTGCGATACTTTACTCACCGCATCTCACTTTGCACCTTGATCGAGTTCCGTCTTCTCTCTCTTTGCCATACTCGGTTGTCTTGCAATGAGTCTTCCTTCTAGTCTTGATTTGTCTTCTTGCATGTTTAGGCATAATCGACTTCACTCGGCTTGACCAGCCCTATTTGTTACAATGCGATTTACAACAAAAAATGGGGTGCCAACTTCCTATTCTAAGTTTTACATGGCATTCATCAAAATCTAAACAATAAATTTCCCAACAATTTCCCCCTTTTTGATGATGCAAAACTTAAAACATTCAAAATGTAAATAGCATAGATACATACGAGATAGTGTATTTGAGAGAATGTATGCGTAGAATCAATCCTATTATTGATCATAACATTCTTGTTCTTTTACACAATGTTTACAAGGTGTATCGAGCAACATTTATGTTTACGCAAAAATAGAGAATTTCTGATTTATTACGGAAGACTTACATGAAATGTATTTACATAGTAAGATACATGAAGGGGTGGACAACAACACTTCATCTCCTTCGCCGCCTCCTTCTTTCATCTTCTTCTCATCCGTCATCTCCTGGTCTTCTTCTCTTTTTCTCATCTTCACCGCCTTCTTCTTCTTTTTCATATGCCTTCCAAAGGCAGCTTCATCTCTTCTTAATCTCTCTTGTCTTTCCTCCCATAGCTGAGTTTGTCTTTTATTTTCTTCTTCAATTCTTTTCACATACTCGGCAAGATTGTTCTTAGCCACTTGCGATTGGCTACTTGGTCAAGACTTCAGCCCAGTAGATCCCTCCTTTCTTGCCTCGGATCTATGTACTCAATGTTTTTAGGCAGAGGCCCAGTCCCAAACCTATTCCTCCACCACGCTTCTTTCTCTACCTCTTCCTCTCTGTGCGTGTATTGTCGGGGTCTTCTTCTTCCCGGTGAGTGACCGAAGTGATCAGCAGAGTGATTGCCGGTAGTCTCTCGCCTGTCGCCTTCTTCACATAGCGTGAGACCCTTTTCCCAATACAAGTCCCGTGCTTGAGCCATGGACATGTTTGCGAAGTATCCTTCGATGCGGCGTTTTAAATTCATCAACCGATCTTGGCTCGTTCCGCATCCGAGATGGCATAAGTGTCTCTGTCTACTTGGAATGCCTCCATGTTGTTTCAAGATATTCATAACTCGGACATTCATCCTTCCTTCCACTTCTTCCATCCTCGCTTCAATGTCTTTCTCTTTTCACCCATAGACACAACAGAAGAGTGTTGAAGTGGCGAGTCACTGGAGTTCTTCTTGATAATATCACCGTGACAAGACCTTGTTGGGGGGTTTGTGCAATCATTAAGGTGACATCTCCGATCCTTCCCCTCAATGAGAATTTCCTTTCTTTGCTCTTGAGACCTCCTCGGTTTGTCTTTCCCTTCTGTTTGCTCCCTCCTTCTCAACGTCGATCTCTTGGTACTTTTAAATTCATCAAGCGATCTTGGCTCGATTCCGCATCCGAGATTGCATAAGTGTCTCATCTCTTCTCGGAATGCCTCCATGTTGTTTCAAGATATTCATAACTCGGGCATTCATCCTTCCTTCCACTTCCTCCATCCTCGTCATTTGTCTTTCTTTTCGACCATAGATAAACAGAGAGTGTTGAAGTGGCGAGAGTCACCGAGGAGTTCTTCTTTGATAATATCGATTGTGACAAGACCTTGTTGGGGGTTTGTGCAATCATTAGGGTGACATCTTCCGATCCTTCCCCTCAACAGACTTTCCTTTCTTTGCTCTTGAGACCTCCTCATTGTCTTTTCCTTCTGATTGCTCCCTCTTTCTCAACGCCGATCTCTCAAATGCCGCTTTAAGGTATTCCTCTTCCCCTTTTTGGCATCATCAAAGGAGAGAGGAACGCCGGAAACATACCAGCGCGAAAGTCGAGTCTGGCGATAGTCGAGTTCGCCCGAGTCTGGCTGCGGAGTATGTTGTACGAAACTCGAGAATGAGTAGCGTTGGATTGACTTTAAGCAACTTCATCTCGGCCATGAGAATTTGAATTTTCAATCCATGTTTTCTTCCATACGCAGGAGCTCATTCTTATTTTGCTCACGCAGCAGCCTTGATCTCAAAGAATGTGAGATTCATGCAAGTGCTCAATGTGTTCTCTCAACTTTGTCTTTGCATCAAGATTCTCACCGCCATACCAACAACTTGTTGAACAATGTTCGAAATATCTAGCTTGTTCCACGCGCATTGTTTCTTTTTGTTGTTGCCACCACTCCCGATTCGACTATTATGCCTCTCAAGTCGCCAGTAAGGGTGGCATCTTTGTTATCAATCTCATGTCCATCGAGGCTCGATGCCTCTCCATCCGTTCAATTTCAAATAATGCTTTGAACACCTCCCGAACTTCATTGTTTTTACATTGCGGTGACGGTACAGGCGTCAAAATCATAGTCGGTTGGAACGATGGTGTACGATGGAATGACAGGATCCAGTCCGTGGAAGTGCTCGAGATCTCTTTCGACTCTTCGGGGAGGTCGGGTACCTCGAGAGAAAAAGGAAATGATTCTACGAAGGAATCATCACGGGCCACCGGGATTTGTTCAATGATGAGTGGTGCGTGTGAAGTTCCTTGTGGAGTCGAACTGCTGCTGACTGGGGAACCTGCGCAGTGGACTCTGTTTATTTGGGGTGCTGTTGTGAAGTTGACCTGACTTGCCGAGCCTCATTTGTCTCAATAGCTTCGGTCTCATTGGTTTTTCCAATTGAGTTGGTGGTCCCGGCCTTATCGAGCGTCATCGGACGATGATGAGATTTCCATTGGTGGCTCATCATCAAAATTGAAAGTTTGACGAGTAGTCTTGAGGTCGAATTACTCGTGGTTGGAACATCCTCATTTGAGTCTTTTGGATCGATCCACAGGGGATGACTCGGCTTCATCGTCTTCTTCCGATCCCGAAAGGTTACATCAGATTGTCACGGGAATCGTGAAGCGTGCTTATCTCCTTTTGCCATTGATCAATGATAGCGGGAGGGATGTTCGTACTTGACTTCTTTACCCCGGAAGTCTCAACCTCCCGTTGGCCTTCATTACCTCCTGCAGTCTCAAGCTGCGCAATGAGGCCTGGACATCTCTTTCGACGGTGTGTCTGTCTTAGGGTCTTCTACGGTGGCATCCATTGGAGTCTCAACCCCATGGATTGCACTTTCATCGCCTGCCAGTGTTAACTCCCGTACATTCCTTCCGTGCCTCGATCGCATCGCGTCATTAGCCTTCGTAGCGATTTGGCACCTCACCGAGACATCTCAAATATGTCCGAGCTTCATTGATGACAACTTCTTTGTGTACTTTGTGTTTGTTCCTTCTCCACTTCGCCTCCTAGATTCGTTGTGGAGGCATCTGCACATCCTCCGACCTTCTTTGCGGTGGAGGAGTTTCCCCCTCGGTTGGCGCACCGGTGAGTGACTTGGAAGGGGTCACTCGTCTCCAAACTCCCATTTGCTTTCTCGAGTGTTCGGCCGTTGGGCAGCACTAACCCGGTTTCATCGCTATTTCCCTTAGTTCCTTCTTCCGAGTGAGTGGGGAAGTGGTGGCAAGCAACAACGGTGGCAATATCTTCGCACCACTCCCATTGGGTCTATCTCCAGCTGTGTTTTGGAGGACTCTCTGGTCCCTCCATCATTCTTTGTTCATGAAGGACTGCGGATTCGTGCATTGCTTGCTGCATTTGCAACTCTTCTCGTGGCGAACAGGTCCAGATCCTCATCGCTTCTCGATAGGACGTCAAGGAGAGGATGTGTATGTTTACGTAGTCTTTGGTGATAGGGCATATCTTTGGCCTTCTCACGTGCCTCGCCTTTCCGCCTGTCTCTCCTTCTCCTTGTCCTTGAAGATCCGCAAGATATACATGCGATTTTCTTCATCCAGTCTTGGACCACAAAGTGGTCACTCCAAGAAAATTCATCGATTCCTCTTATTCTTCGATAAACTCAGCCGTTGGAACTTTCCTGGATCGACTTAACTTCCACTTCTTCCACTCTCGTATACGATTTTGGATGTCTAGATAAGGTGGGGATATTATCATCACATCATCATCTCTATCACCTTCTTCTTGTTGTCCCTCATTCTCGGGGATAGAAGGTAGCAAGCTGCGGTGCTCCATTCTCAGTCATTTGTATGCATTGCGGGAGGGGATACGATCCGTCAACAGCGAGTTAGATTTCTCGGCCTACTTCTTGTGTCTCGTTGTTCGAACTACAAAACTGGTCTTGATTTTCCTCGCTGATCGCCTTGATAGACTTGGTCAATTTCATCAATAATTTCGGAGACTCTATTTCTCTAGCGATCTCAGTATCTATTTTGAGTGGATGACTTAGCCGGTTTGTACCGAGAGGATTTCTCGGTTCGGAGAGAGTTTCTTCTAAGTATTGGGCGGTGGGGGCGGTGTTTTGTTTTGTTACGAGGAGCTAGCCATCTTGGCTTATCGATTCTCTCTTTTTGACTATCGAATAAGGTATTTGAGATTCCTTCTCACCATTATTCTTTGGGCGGGAGACACGGCTGCGGAGCGGGTGACTCAGTTGCGGGGCGGGAGCTGATTTGATTTTCTTTGTTGCAGGGGCAACAATTCTCTTAGCAGTGCGCAGGGGCGACTTTCTTCTTGGTGGAGAGGAAACGGCTGTATGTATCTTGGTCACCGTGATTCCCCCTCACTTGTATCGCTCTCTTGGCATAGGCTCTCTTGTCGCGCGCCAGAGAGGTTTGATCTGAACATCCTCTTGTTTACCTGGAACGCCTTTCCATGTCGAAGAGGGACTCCTTTTACCTCCATTAGCCGGCCAATCACCAGGTCGTATCCCAGGGATCCTCTAAATGCTCTATTCTCCTTGAAGGATTTGTTCCTCACATTCTCGCGTAGTCTGCGTGAGACAAACTCAGCCCAGTTTACTTGCTTTTCTTGAATGATCGCAGCCATGACGATCAATTTTGCTTTTTGGATAGTTGGTCAAAGCCGCCAAATTTGATGTCTATGCATTTGGCAACTATGTCCAACTTGATTTGTGGTAGTCCCCTTCAAAGAACCTCTTTGTTGGTGTAGACTATCTTATCAAAGATAGTCGGTCTTGGCTACTTCCTTCCAAGCGGCGATCAAGTCTACATCGACTTCATTGATTTCGGTGCTCCTTCCGCGGTAATGAGCGGTGTTTCGCCAAATCTTTGGCGAGATGATGAACTCCTTCCCGTGAACAGAGGATTTGATCCCCTCATCGTGAATTTCGGCGTTCACGTAGGCGAGCGACTTCTTCCACATAGGTCATCCGGGAGCTCCATCGTCGTAAATGGTTCTAGCAGGACTTTTCAAGCTTTTCAGCAATCTTCTTTATGAGGGTGTCATCGGACCTGTTTGACCATACCCTCGAAATCCACAAAGAGACCCGGTGTGGATTTGCTTCCCTAGCTTGACGAAATCATAAGTTGATGCCATTTTTCAAGTATTTCACGAAAAGAAACTAAAGTTGATTTGAAAATTGATAGGGTTTTGAGAGAGTTTTGCCTTTGCTTCGAGAGAGAGAAATGAAGCAGTTTTGGTAATATGTGAGAGAAACGGACGAAAATGGTTTAAGTATGGTTTCAAAGGACGCGTGCGGGTGGTTTTTGAAATGTGATCGAAATCAATGGCTTAGATTTTGCACGCCGATTAGCATTTAATGTCTCGAATTTAATGCGGCAAAAGATTTATATCCAATCATAAGCTTGGTGTGCGGCTTTTACTGTACACATCATCATTATGCCGACGTCATTCTTAAAAACATTCCCTCTTAGTAAAAACGATTGCGTTTTTGTCACTTTGCTCATAAATGACTCAAACTTATCCCTTAGCCGATTTAACTCTTCTTCTCACAGTTCTCATAGTGACTCATTTGTCGGCTAATTCGGTATATAATTTGTCTTTCCGATACGATCGATTCATTTAGCCGATTTTGAGAATTCAGCCCTTTTTCCTTTTTGTGTTTCATTGCCTTTCTTTGAGTCTTCCGAGTGTCATTTCACTCAATTAACCCTAACTCATGCTTGAGTTCTTCAAATCTTGACTCACATAATGGTTTTGTGAATATGTCGGCTAATTGTTTATCGGTTGAAATATATTCCAAGGTGATGTCTTTCTTTTCAACATGATCTCTTATGAAGTGATATCCGACATCGATATGCTTTGTTCTTGAGCGCAACACTCGATTTTGAGTGATTGCAATTGCACTTGTGTTATCACACATGATTGGAATTTCCTTTTCTTCAATTTCATAGTCTCTCATTTTCTTTGTCTCATCCATAGGATTTGGGCACAACAATTTGCCCGCCTATGCATTCTCGTTCTTGATTGTAGAGGTGGCTATTGAATTTGTTTTTGCTAAACCAGGAAATTAGTCTGTTTCCAAGCATTTGACATGTGCACGAGGTGCTCTTCTGTCAACTCTGCATCCAAAGATAGTCGAGTCCGAATAGCCAATTAGCTTGAATCCACCTTCCTTTGGATACCATAAGCCAACTTCTTGGCTTCCCTTCCAATATCTCAAGATCCTTTTAGCTGATCATATGGATCTCTTTTGGAGCAGATTGAAATCTTGCACATACACCTACAAACAAAGGCGATGTCGGCCGCTAGCCGTGAGATAAAGCAATGATCCAATAAGTGCTCGTATCTTGTTTGATCTACAGGCTTGCCATCCGCATCCATGTCCATTTTGTGATGTATTCATTGGTATTTTCACGGAAGATTTCTCTTCCATACCAAATTTCTTCATTAAATCTCTGGTGTATTTTATTTGACTTATGAAGGTTCCATCCTTCAACTGTTTCACTTGGAGTCCAAGGAAGAATGTCGGCACTCCCATCATGCTCATTTCGAATTTAATGTGTTCAAAATCTTTCATCATTTTGCCTAATGAATCATAAAGATCAGTGGGTGATGAAGTGTGTGTGCCACGATCACTATTACTAGAACCGAGTGTGATGAGTCGAGTGTACCTCATCCTCTTGGTCGAGGTTAGTCTTGTTCCTTGGCCATCGAGAAAGTTCAAGGCTTCTTCTTTAGAGTCACTTGAGTAGTCGGCCTTCACTACTCTCGAATCGGCTATGTCTCTTGACTTGGCTATCTCGGCCAGATCTCTGCAGCCAACATTGCCTTTTTCTTTTCTTGTCTTCTTTCTCTCAAGACTTTTCTTTCTTCTCATTTGTATTTGTTGACTACAGGATATGGGCAATCAATGGCATAGTGACCGGTTGCCTATAGTTCCAAAGATAGATATTCAACCTTTTGATCAGCTCTTTCCATTCTTGGATTGTCACCCTTTGATATTCACTTTTTGATGATCTATTCTCTTGGTTGGCCTATCTTCCCTTGACTTGAGAGAGTGAGTGTCTTCCGGAGGATTCGCCCTTGCCTCTCGTGTAGTTCTTATTGAAGAACTTGTTGAACCTTTTAACCATCGGGGCTATTTCCTCCGGGTCAATGACTTCTTTGACCTCACCTTTCTTGCCATCCTTAATAATTAGAGCAAATTTGTTTTGGGTACAAGGTGTCTCTTCCTCGGGTCTTTTCTTCTCACTCAAATTCGTAGGCTTTGAGATCCGAGAATATCTCATGGTTGGATGTCTTTGATAGGTCCATGGAATGTCTTAGTGCCATGACCTTCATTTCCCATTCGGTGGGAGACTTTTTAGGATCTTCATACACATCTCCTTCGTGTATATTCTTTTCCAAGAGCAGATAGCTCGTTGGTAATTTCGTGAACCGAGCATCCGGTTGATCCAGGTTCTCTCTCGCGATCATTTTGAAATTCTCAAATTTCAGACAAATTAGTGATAATTTATTTTCCTTGATTTGCTCGAGCCTTCACAAATCAATGTTAGCTTGTCCTGATTTCTTTAGCCGTTTTGCATGATTTGACTTTATTGAACATGGCTTTGTCCGAGGTTTTGTAAAGAATATCCTTGGCCACATTGTCCAGGTTGTATCTTTTTTGTCATCATTTGTCCATTCGGCTCTTGGTTTTTCAACCATAGCTGGTCCAGAGCGACATCCTCTTCACCTTCACTGCAGCTCTTCTTCTACGATGTGTTCACTTTTAAAATTTGTAGTGGCCCATCCTCTATCACTATCCACATCTCATCATGTAATGCCGATAGATGAGCGCATACGAATTCTCCAATCATCAAATTCTTCAATTGTGAACATAGGGATACGTGTCAAATTTGCTTCCATGATAATAACTTTTGATAATAAAAAGAGTTTTGAAAACTTAAGTACTAAAACAGACTTTGAAAAATTTGGAGATCTAGTTCAAGAACGGTGCGGAAGGCTCAATGAACCAACCGCTCCGATACCACTTGTAGGTCCCAAAGGGTGTGAGTGTAAGGTTTAGAAGGGGGTTGAATAAACCTTACAAACTTTTCGATTTAGTCCTTTTAAAGTTCGAGTTGATACTACACAATTTGTGTCCTTGGTGGATAGCCAATTTAGTTAATCAAGAAAGTTAGTCACTCAAAAGACTCGACTGAGCTGTTGATAGAATAACTCAGCTGTTAAGACTGAATTAGCTCAACTGCAGTTTGTTTTCAGCGGAAGACTTAACACCCTTAAATTTGGTTTAGTTATGATTTAATCCTTGGTTTTAGTACTTAGAAATTATCAAGTGGATAGCAAATTTATCAGCAGAATTAAACAGTTAAAGTGCAAGAATTAAAATGCGTTGAAATGTAAATGACACGATAAGTTTTTATAGAGGTTCGAAGATGGGGTAATTCTTCTACTCCTCTCTTCTCCAACTCTGGAGGAATCCACTAAGTATTGATCAAGTATACATAGTGGTAACACCCGAGATACAAGTCTTGATCACACGGTGACTTGATCCTTTGGGACTTAGTCCGGAGATGCCTTGGTCACGCAGTGGCTTCTCGTGAGACTCGGCTTCTTCACGAGGCGTGCTTAGCTACTACTGACTCACTTGCTCAAGCTCTTTGGATTTGATCACGAAGCCCTCCAAAACTCGAGACCGGTTCGACCTTGAACCTTCCTACAATCCTCCGCGGAATGTAGACCCCTTTTCTTCAAAAGTTTTCTCTTCAACTCGATTGAAGTTATCTTTCCTTCACGGTGAGTGTTGGATTGATTTCCTTCGTAGTGTAGGCTTGAGAATTAATCTTGAATGATCTTTGAGAATATTTCGACATTCAAATGTTAGCTTGAATGTTCGTGGTTCGGTAATCAAGGGCACCTTCTCTCGTAGTCATTCCTCGGCCTTTTATAGTGATATTTCAAAAATCTGCCCATTGAAGAGATAGCTTATTTTTTAAAGTCACTTGTGGTCGTTGGCTTGTCTTGTTGCGATCCTTGGAGTTGCCACTTCCTCGTATGACATGTTCTTGACTTTTCGAGTTCGACACGGTGTAGTGCTTCCCATTGGTTTATTCCCTTGCACGCTTTTGGGATCGAGCACTTCGAGAATGGTAGCATGGAGGTATTACTTGTTTAAGTAATTCTCTTAATTTTTGTGCAATGGATCTCTTCAGATTATCCCGACTGACCGCATTTCCTTGCTTTTCCAGGTGACTTAGAGTCACTTTCAATCATTGGATGACTCTTTATCACTTTAACTTGAGACTTGGCTATCTTGGGTTGACTTGACCGATACTTTACTCTCTGTTTGCACCTTCATCGAGTTCCCGTCTTCTCTTCTTTGCCATACTGTTTGTCTTGCAATGAGTCTTCCTTCTAGTCTCCGGTTGTCTTCTTGCATGTTTAGGCATAGTGACTTAACTCACCTTGACCAGCCCTATTTGTTACAATGCGATTTTACAACAAAAAATGGGGTGCCAACTTCCTATTCTAAGTTTTACATGGCATTCATCAAAATCTAAACAATAAATTTCCCAACAGAATTTAAGGGAATGGAGGGCATGGAAGTTTGGACTACGCAAGGTCGATTCACTCGCCCGAATTTATAGAGGAGGAAGAAGAGCTTCTCCAATTTATTGGCATAAATGATGTCCGATCGGCCTTCAATGAAGAGAACTCGCTTAGACATCCTTCGCATTCTCAAAGAGGAAGAAAATGAGAGAGATGCCAAGCAAGCCGAGACTTGGAGAAATCCAAGATGTGTGCATTTACTGGCTATGTAGAGCATACTCACACGCATCTTGATATGCTCTAAGAAAGTGATGAGGATATGGACCCATCTCGATGTGGCGAGAAAGTAGATATGCAGCGGCTATGCCGGAGTCCATAGCAATGCACGAGCAATAGTTATTGGAAGGACGGGGAGAGTCTTCTCAATCTCTCCCCGCAAAACAGATCCATTGGGAGTGGTGCAAAGCAAATTGCCACAAACATAGCGGCCACCACATCTCCGAGACATTCTCTAATTGGCTCCCAGGAGATGGCAATGAAGCGGGAATTTGGGCACCCAAGCCAAGCCAATCCCTAAAGAAGGTGTTCTCACACCGCCCCGACGATCGTAAACTCGGAGGGAAAAGCCACGTTTCGGGAGCATAGTGACCCCACTCTCGTCACTCTTTGGTGGTGAACCATTTGGGGGAAACTCTCTCCACCACGGTGGGTTGGAGGTTGTTGTGGGAGACACATCTATGAAGCAAGGATGCGAAGTTGAGAAAGAGATTGCACATCAACAGAGTGGCATTGACGGCTTCGGACGATTGAGTCCTGTCCCGGTGAAGTGTCAACCGCTTTGAAGGCCGGTGAAGCTGCTGCGGTGAGGAAAATGATGGTGATGCCTCGAGTTAACACTCTAGGCTCGAGAAAGTGCAATCCAAGGGGTTGAGACTCCTTCGGATGCCAATCTTCAAGACCCCAAGACGATTTGCAATTGTCGGGCGGATTCAAGGCCCGCAGCAGATGGAGACTACTAGGGGTATTGAAGGCCAACGGGAGGTTGAGACTTCCCTTCGTAAAGGTGTTGAAATTGAGAGCACTCCTCACGTTGAAATCGATGCAAAGAAAGGAAATAAGCGCTCTTTGCGACTCCCAAGAAAACATTGATACATCATTTCTGGATCCGAAGATGAAATCGAGTCCGCTCAACATGATGATCCTAAAATGGACACGGTGAGGATAATCACAAATCTCGAGTCAAGTTAGTGAGAAAACGGCTCCCATGAGATTCAACTTTGATGATGAGCCATCTCCACAAGTCTCATCATGCTCGATGAAGTGATGATTCGGTGAGGACAAGACTACTCAAATGGACAAACCCGAGACCGAGGAAGTTTGAGATTGAGACAGCTGAGGCTCGATCGGGCAAAACATCTCAAATGCCCCGGTGAACGAGTCATCTGCGCTGTGGCTCCCAGTGCGGCGAAGCGACTCCTCGGCCAAGTTAAGACGAGAAAATTGTAATAGAGCAAGTTTCACATTTCACCTAAGTAAAATAGCTCGGTCGGAATGATATGCATCAAGTTAGGTGTTAGTTGAGTAATGACGGGATGAGAAGCTAAGTTATATAATGAAGAGAGTGGAAGAGTCAATGGGTCAATGTAGGTCCCAAGGGGTGTAAAGTAAGATTTAGAAGGGGGTTGAATAAACCTTACCTAATTTTGCAAACAAAATTCTTTTTAACAAATTTTGTGAGTTGACTTAAATCGGCTCGATCTAGAGGATAGCTAGATTGATTGTTCAACTGAGTTTTCGGTTTGACAAACTCAAGAGAGTTGTAGTCGATTTAACTCGGTTGTACACTCGAATGCCTTACTCGGTGATTTGGTTTTTTGAAGCGGAACACTTGACACCCTTGACAAATTAAAGATATGTTTTAACACTTGTTTAATCACTAAGCTTGGTATCACTTGGGATAGCAAAGCTAACTTAATCGCAGATTATAAAATAATAATGCAAGAAAATAAATGCTAAAAATAAATAGACACGAGTTTTTATAGAGGTTCAAAGATGGGGTAATTCTTCTAATCCTCTCTTCTCCAACTCCTGGAGGAATCCACTAGGTAATGATCGAGTTTACAAAGTGGTTATCGATCCAGAGTAGATCTTGATCACGAGAGTCGACTTTCTCCTACGACTTAGTCTCGAGATGCCTTGATCACACAACCGGTTTCTCTTGCGACTCGCCTTCTTCCCGAGGCGGTTGCCTTGCTACTACAACTCACTTCTTCAAGACTTTGGATTTGATCACACAACCATCAAGTCTTTAGATAATTTCTCAAATAATATTTTGTTGGACGTTGGCCTCGCACCGACTTGCTTTCTAGGCGTGTGAAAGATCCACTTCCTCGTATTCTTGAACATTCCAGCTTTTTCGTGGTCCGACACCCACTTGGATTGTCCCTTTGGCTTATTAAATTTGCACGCCTTAGACTTGTTTATTCTTAGGACTGGGCAAAGATGGAGTCTTTACTTACATAAGTAATTTCCTTAATTTCGCGGCAACTGTGATTAAATGTCGATTGCCTTCACTCAATGTCCGTTTTGCGACTCAGTTGACTTGAGTCTTCTTCAATCTTTGGATAACTCAATTGTCATTTCAACTCGCTTCTCCGGTTGACTTGGCAAACCTTCCTTATAGCCGTGTCCCTTAGCCGATTCTTCTTGATCGAGTTCATGTTGTCCTTTAAGTTGCACTCGGTTGACTTACAATAGAGTTCTCAATATAGTACTATAGTTGTCTTCTTTCAACTTTAATCAAGGCTGAATCGACTCACTCTACCGATTCTCACTAGTTACACATAATGATTACAAGACAAATGGGGGTGCCAACATTCTAATTTATGTTTTATGGGATATAATCAAAATCTAACAAATAATTTTCCTAACAATTTCCCCCTTTTTGATGATGCCAAAACTTAAATTACATAATATAAATTTTCCTTTACAAATCTGTTTTACATTAAAGTATCAAAGTTGTCTAAGTATCGTGAGCTATACATTATCATTACAACATAGTTGTTCTGAGGAAGACTTACATGAAAATGTATTTACAAAAATACATGAAGGGGTTCGCAGCAACACTTCAACGACTTTGATGCTTCCTTCTTCTTTCTTCTTCAACTCTTCTCGCGCTCCTCATCATCAGCTCTTTTTCTTCTTTTTTCTTCTTCTTCCCTCTTTTTCTTCTTTTCATAAGCCCGTTTTAGCAGGTCATCCCTTTGCTTCCTCGTGAGCCATTCCCTTGTCTCGCCTTTCATTTTCTTCCTTGTGTCTTACTTACGGCCTCGGCGTTCTTCCTTTCAAACTCAGGTTGGCAAGGTGATCATATCCATTGAGAGATCAAGTCTTTCTTCTCGGGATCTACGTATTCTACGCCCTTGGGTTTTGGTTGAGATCGGGAATCTCTTCCACCACCACTTCTTCCCCTTCCCGACTCGACTCTTTCACCTCTTGAAGTGTACCACACGGAGTCTTTTGCTTTCGGTGGTGATTTCTTTGGAAGACTACTCGCTTATCGCCTTCTTTACACAAGGCTAAACCTTTCTCCCAAGTACAAATCCTAGGCTTATCAAAGATAGTTGGATGAGTCGACTTATCACCGATTCTTCAATGTCTTCTTCATTCACATTTGGTTCATCAAAAACCACATGGATAGACTCTTCAGTAACCATGGTCCTTTTGTTCAACACTTTTAATGATTTACTTTCGGCTAAGTATCCTAGGAAGATGCCTTCATCCACTTTGGCATCAAAGGCCTTTAAATTGTCTTTTCCATTGTTGTGAATAAAGCATTTGCGACCAAATATTTTGAAATATCCAACATTTGGCTTTCTCCATGTCCAAATTTTATAAGGAGTTTTAGTCATTTTGTCTATTTATCATGAATCTATTTTGAGCGTAGAAAGTGTGTTGATTGCTTCCCAAAATCGTTTTGGCAACCCACTACTGACTAACATGGTCCTTGCCGCTTCCTTGAGAGTTATGTTCCTTCTTTCAGCTACTCCATTTTGTTATAGAGTTCTTGCAACAAATAGTTCATGAGTGTAGCCATTTTCTATGCAATATCGAGTGATTATTCCATTGACAAACTCGGTTCATCCGTATGATCTTACTTTTATAATGATTTGACCCTTTTCATTTTGAACTCTCTTCATCACCGTGGCGACTTTCTGCAGCCGTTTCTTCTTTTTACACATGAAAATAGTCCATTTATATCTTGAGTAATCATCCACCATTACTAGGGTGTATTTCATTCCATCGATGCTAGTGGCTCAATGGACCAAATAAATCCATATGTAATGTACAAGATCCTTCTTTGAAGATGGATTTGTCTTTTCCTTGAATGATGAATTGATTTGTTTTCCCATTTGGCATGCATCACATAAACTTTCTTTCTTGTATATCTTGAGTCGGACAATCCTTCTACAATATGACTTCCGCAAGCTTATTGATTGTTTTGAAATTCAAATGACTCAGCTTCTTGTGCCACAACCAACTGGATTGATTGTGCTCTTTGCTAGTAAACATGTCTTCGGGTGTAGCAATTGACGATCTACCACATACATGCTATTTTCCTTATTCCTTGTAGCACAAATTCAATTGATTCTATATCTTTGATTTGGCATGTCCCCATGTTCAATCCAACGTTGTAGCACTTTGTCCCATAGTTGGTGATCTTTGAGTAAGTTAAAGTTGAGTCCTCAACATAGGCAACATCTGTGATTTCCAATCTATTTTTCTTGATGGATCCCTGGAGCTTCATTTCCTCCAAATATGACTTTAGCACCTTTAATTTCTTTGAACTTTGATAAATTTCTTTTATTCCTGTCATATGTCCTGGGACAACCACTATCCATGTACCAGGTTCCTTGGCACTCACCGCTTCTTGTACCGCAATCAAGGAAATTAATTTATAGGTACCCATACTTGCCTGGGTCCTTAGGGATTAGTTCTATAAGATGTTCCAACCAGCTTATAGCCAAAAGGTCGACTCTAAGAGGTTGCCATCTATCGGTGCCATAATCAAAGTGTACTTTAGCAAATTACTTGGGAGATTTGACAATATACAATCGTCTCTTTTGTCCGTATGCTTGAGTGTGTGTTTTAGCAATTGCTCTCGAAAATAGTTGTGATTTTTTCGAGTGTAGTGCATGGGTGCATATGTGTTCTCAAAATAGTTTCTCTATCTTGGGAATGACCTTTCTTTGAGAATGAGGTCTTTGCCACTTCAGGCTTGTTTTCCATGTTGTTTCTTTGATATTTCATATGACCATTCCAATTAGCTTGTGTAGGATAATTTCTACCATTCCCATCATGATAGTTTATTTCTTTGAATTTTTAGGGTTTTTGGTAGCTCTGTTTATTTCTTACAGAGTAATTTTTGTTCCGAGTCTCTTGAGGAACTTGAATGAACATTTTCTCGCTTGTCTTCTCAAAGCATACTCCACTGGCTTCTTTCCTTTACCTTTGTAACCAAGTCCATTGTGATTGTGATTGTGGCCTTGAGTGAGAGTGAGTGCAACATTTGGTGTTTTGGTTATTTGGGATGCTTTATTACTTGACGATCCCTTTTCCAAAATCACTCTTGAAGGTTGACAAGACACAAAGGCATTAAATCCTATGCCTGTCTTATCTCCACAATTCTTTTGGCTCATAATTAATTCATCCAATGATTTGGATGCTTTTGTAAATGAGGCAATCACATTTTTTGAGATCATTTTCTCTCTTTTCTGTAGCAGCTAGTTCTGCTATGATCCTTATATTTTCAGCCATTAGCTTGACATTCTCATCGGCTATGTGACTAAGGGTACTTAGCTCCTCGATCGGCTTTGAGTTTTGGCTTTTAATCGGGCTGTTTTCCTCATTTAAGAGTGTGTGAGTGGTTTTGATGTGCTCAAAGTTTTTCATCATTTTTCCTAATGAATCATAAAGACTTGTGGGTGAGGAGGTGTTTGTGTCACAATTACTATCACTAGTGTCTAAGTAAGCGAGTTGGATTGTACCACATCTTCTTGTTCATTTGCCATAAGACAAATTAGAGCATCTTCTTCTCGAATCACTTGAGAAGTCATCCTCACTCTTTGCCGAAAGTCAACTGGTTCTTTGCATTTGGCCGCTTATTTATCTCTGAAGCTAACATTGCTTTCTTCTTTTATTGTCTTCTTTCTTTGAAGACTTTTTTTCTTCCTCATCTCTGTATTTTTGTGGTGGGTATTTGCGATCAATAGCAAAATGGTCAGTTGTGCGGTTCCAGCCGAGAAGAATTCAACTTTTGATCACTCTGTCATCCTTTTGACTATCGACTTTCCGGTAGTCATTTCTTTGATTTTCAGCTCTCTGGATGACCTTTCCTCCCTTGTTTTGGAGAGTCTTGAATGTCTTCTTAAGGTTTCACCCTGGTTTCTTTTATAGTTCTTGTTAAAGAACTTATTGAATTTTTTTACCAACAGAGCTATCTCTTCCGATCAAAGGTTTCTTTTTGTTCAGATTCTTTTCCCTTCTTTGACTAATAGTCAATTGTTTTGGGTACAACTGTTTTTTCTTGATCTTTTCTTCTCAACTCAAACTCATAAGCTTTGAGGTCCGAGAATAATTCATGGTTGGATGTCTTTGAGAGATCTATTGAATGTGTTAAAGCCATAACTTTCATTTCTCATTCGGTTGGGAGTGCTCTTAGTATTTTCATGCACATCTCCTTTTTGTATATTCTTTACCAAGAGTGAAAGCTTATTTGTGATTTGGTGAATCGGCATCCAGATGATCCAAGTTTTCACACGAAGCCATTTTAAAATTTCCAAACTTTTGGATGACAATAGACAACTTGTTTTCTTTTTTTATTTGATCCGATCCTTCACATATTAAGGTTAGCTTGTCCCATTTCGTTTTCGATTTACGAGGACTTGACTTTATTAAACATAGCTTTGTCCAATGTCTTGTATAGAATGTCCTTGACCACATTGTCCAAGTTGTATCTCTTTCTATTATCATTTGTCCACTCGAGTCCTTGGTTTTTCAACCATGGTTGGTCTTGCTTCAACAACTTCTTCACCTTAAGCTATAGTTGTTCTTCTTACAATTTGTGTTAACTTTTAAGTATTTGCAATGGCCCATTTTCTATCACAAACCACATTTCATCATGTAAAGTCGATAGGTGAGCCTGCATACGAATTTTTCAATCATCAAATTCATCAATGGAGAACATAAGGATGCGAGTTAGATTTGTTTCCATGATAATAATCTTGCTAAAAAAAACTTTGAAAAGCACAAGTGTTAAGATTTTGAAAGGATGGGATTTAGTTCAGTAACCAGTGCGGAAGGCTCAATGAACCAACCGCTCTGATACCACTTGTAGGTCCCAAGGGTATGAAGTAAGGTTTAGAAGGGGGAGGGGTTGAATAAACCTTACCAAATTTTGCAAAAATCCTTTTAAAAGTTTGCAACAGAGTTGACTCAAATCAGCTCTGTCCAAAGGGACAGCTTGGTTGACTGTTCAGCTGAGTTTCTTGTTTGTGATCTCAAGAGAGTCATGTCAGTATAACTCCATTTGTATAATCCAAATGTTTTACTTAGTTGATTTGGTTTTCGAATCGGAAGACTTACCACCTTTGACAAATTAAAAGTTTATTTTAACACTTGTTTTAACACTAAGCTTATTATCAATTGGGATAGCAAAGCTAACTTAATCAGATATAAAAGAATGATGCAAGAAAAATAATCTTTGAAAGTAAATAGACACAGATTTTATAGAGGTTCGAAGATGGGAAAATTATTCTAATCCTCTCTTCTCCAACTCCTGGAGGAATCTACTAAGTAATGATCAATTTACAAAGTGGTGAATAGTGTAGAGAAAGTCTTGATCACACGGCGACTTTCTCCTACGACTCGATCTCGAGATGCCTTGATCACACAAGCGGCTTCTCTTTGCAACTCGGCTTCTTCATGAGGCGGCGGCCTTGCTACTGACTCACTTCTTCAAGTCTTTGGATTTGATCACACACCCTCCAATAAACTTGATTCCTTTCTACAATCCTTTACTTGGAAAGTAGACCCGCTTGGTTGTTTTTCAACTGTTTCCTCTTCAACTTGGAGATTTCTTCTATCCTTCATAATGAGTGTTGGATTTCAAAATCTTGTGACTTGATGGCTTAAGGATTATGAAAAATGTTCATTTTTATCGAATTTGTATGATTAGCAATATGTATCTTTTTTTGTGTCTATATCTTTTTGTGTATGTTGCATACATGTATTTTTCTTTTGGGATAAATACCTTCAACCCCCAAACTATTCGAAGTTTTACACTTAACCATACGAACTTTAAATCGTTACACTTAACCTCCCAACTATGCGAAATTTTACACTTTGCCTTAAATTACGATTCACCCCTAGCTATATGAAAGTTGTTTTGATTTACCCTCTAAACTTCAAAGTTGTTGCACTTTACCACCTATGCCATAAATTTTATTGTATGATATACATTTACTCCTCATGGTCTTGCGATCCACGAAAATGGTATCGAGCCTAGGTTTATTAAGAACTTTTAGTTAAATTTATTATATTTATGTAATTAACAATTGGTGAGGAGAAATTACTCCGAGATTATGGATCCGGACTGATGTCCGAGATGTACCCTTTACAGGACATATCGTCAAATATTGACGATGTATGCACAAGAACACTTGACTTCAGATTTCATATTGGGAATACCAACATGAAGAAAAGGAACAGGCAGGAGCCGACGGGGGAAACCTTAAGGCAATGAAAATGCGAGCAGAATATTATAGGCGATTCTGGATGCTTAACGGACCTATATGTTCACTTGATGAACCTTCAAGAAAGCGGTTCATGAAAATTCCCATCGAACAATGATTCCGATGGAGTACCAGAGTGGAACGAGATACTTCCCAGACAAATCTAAGTTCTCCGAAGATCTTAGAGAAGTCCAGGAAGACGATGCGTAATTATGGCAACCGCCACATTCATCTACCAAAGACAAGTTCATCGGATCCGAACAAGATGGAGACGATGGTGAAATATCGAAGGAAACTCTTGAACTCCTTCATGATATTCAGAAACGATTCAAGAACCTGGAGGACAGGTGCCGAGTTCATCCGAAGGAAGAAAACGTATTGATTTTGGACGGTACCCTATTTACACCAAAAAGGAAACCAACCGGGTTATACGAAATATGACAGATGAGGAAAAACTCATTGCTCTAATCAAAGGAAAATCCATCAAAAATTAAAAAGATGGATATTGAAAAGATGAATCTTAAGGATCTACATGACTGGCGAGAATCCTTCGCGGGATTAGGTATTGTAGATTTAAAGATGAACGCTTGATGAGAATCACTTTGGTTACCTATGACCCACAAGGTAGACCAATTCCACCACCGCCACAAGTTAATCCTAATGTCGAAGAAAGTACGGGTTCGCATCATGGAGCTCGGGACTGACAGGATGCCACATGCCGGGATTTCACGACGGGAGTGATCCACTTTCGAGAACAGGAGGACGAAACCCTCTTACAGGAACTAGACAACCCTTTTGGAAGGTCGAATGTTTATCGACGCCTTATGGAAGATCGCACCTCGACCCAATACATCCATATGGGTTGATGTTAAAACGGACATCCTGATTTTAAAAATAGAGAAGTCCTCATTGATGAATGGGCTTCACTATGAGAATTTCAAGGAACCCTCGATCTTACAAAGGATTCATTCATTTTACTACTTAGAATGAGTCTTGAAGGATCGGTGAAGATTGCTCGGGATATGACCGATGCTAGTACGAAAAGTTCGGTCACATCAGGGAATCACTTAAAGGAATTGTCGATGGTATGGCAAAACTATTCAAAATCCGATTCATCGGCACAAGGTTATTTCGAGGGGATTATAGGATGAAAAAGAAAGAGATATAAACAAGCCCTCTATAGCCTTGACGAATATTTGTCATATTGACGAATATATCAAGTTGTTCACCGAATACCTGGGGTGGAAATCCAAGATTGAGGAAAAAGAAGCCGCATGGCCTATTCTTTGCCAAGATTCCGAGTCCCCTCGGAGAGAAATGCTTATCGGGAATACAAGGGAGGAGTCAAGTAGAAAAATGCGGCCAGAAAAATGTCTTTCCTAAAGGCCAAGTTATCGAATGGTGTTACCAAGCAGCTCTATACAAGAATTACAAAAGATTAAGAGGAATTAACAAAACAGTTCTCTATGTTTGCGTGGATAATGATATCCCAACAGTTGTGGGAGGTTAACTAAGGCGGCACAAGAAGAAGAAGGATAGAAGCCATCCATACCGCCGAGGAAGTAGGCGCAAAAGAAGCAGGTCTTCATGGAGACCTAGAAGGTTAGTCAAAACAAAAGCCCGAAGTTATAAATCGGGGCAAAGACCCAAGATCAAGCGGGGAGTAAGAGCCTCATCATCGGGTTCTAATCAAGCAAGTACCAGCAGAAATCCAGGAGAAGAACTTTCGGGCGTGCTCACACCGAGCTAATGAAAGTTTCAAAGATCAGTAATTGCTTTGGACATGCGAGCAAGAGGGCATATCTTAACGGATTGCCCGCATAATCAAAAACGGGGAGTTAGATAGTTCGAGGCTACACGAGAAATCGAAGAAGCATGTCTATTATCAAGATTTAATACAGTGTATCAATTTGAGGATATTCCCTCGGATGAAAGCATCTATGAAGAGGAGATATATTCGATGATGGAAGTGAATCCGATTGGGAATCGGAGTGAAGAAGAAATTCTTCAACAGACAATCGAGGATGATATGTCGGGATTCCTCTCTCACACGACGGTTTCTCATAAAACTCTTATGAGAATCATGAAGGAAGATCCAAAGCTTCAAGTCTATGATGGATTTACAATCGGAGCTATGGAAAAAGCATTGGATAAGATTGGGTTTCATAAGAGAAAACACCAAATTATTCACGAGTAACAACCTGAGAATTTGCAATTCCGATGGAGTTTACCAGTAAACTGATCGAGATGCGTTGGTCCCTATTAGAGAAATACATGAGATCAAAAGCGAGTTAAAAGAGAGGTTGCAAAAACACTCTCATGGATTCATATTGGAGCCATAAGAGTCATTATTAAAGCAACATTCAAGGAAGGAATAGATTCGCCACTCAATCTTGCTATTTTTGACAAGCGAATCTCACATCTCAAGGATTCATGCCTTGGAGCGCAAGCAGAAATTTGTATGCAGGAAAATTAGCATTCAATGTCTATCCAAGAATTGCATACAATTTGGGAGATCGAGATTTTAATAGAGTCCTAACTCTTCATCAAGATTTCAAAAGAGTCGATTTGATGAAAGAAGGAAATAGGCCTTACTCGATCACATACAAGATTTCCTATGCTCTCTCGAATACCCATCATTCCGAAGTATTCTTGAGAAAGGAATTTATTGAAGTCCCAAGAATCTTTGAGGACTTTGCCAGGGTGGTTCTACCAGAAATCATTGAATCTCCAACTATAAAGGAGATTGATATGATAATTCAAGATCAACAGTCTTCAACAAAAGTCAAAGTCTTAGAGTTGGGCCCGAAGGATGTCTTTCCAAAGCAGGTAATGGTGAGTAGCAGCCGTTGGGAAGAAAGGAGACCAAGTACTGATTCAGCGTATCCCCGATGTTTTCAAAACAAGCAGAGAGCCGAAATGTCCGTAAGATGATGGCGAGAGGTTGAAGTAATATTCGACATCACTCAAAAAGATAATATTTTTCCTTGTGATGTTCTCATTATCTCCAACAACCTATAGTGGGAAGGTATCAACGAAGCCCGAAGATAGGTGAAATTGAGTGACTATCTCGGGAGTAGCGAGGAAAATCCCGGAGAACAATTAATACCGGGAATTGAATTTCTTGAGGATCATAAACCTTGGGAAAGATTACAAGAAGGAATGGAGTTCACATGGCGATAAAAGATACTGAGAATCGGATGACCACTAGTCCATTCTCCATATACATTTCAATTAGAATGTTATATGTTGAACACAAGGCCGAGTATTTCGTCGCCTATATTGATTCAGAGCCGGAATATGTCTTTCGCAAAGCCGGATATTTTCCTAAAGAAATTGGAGAAGATTTACCAGCTATTCAGGGAAGAGATTTATCTAAAAGAATCCTTATTCTTAATAGAGGAATTAAACAAGCGTAAATCATGATCGGAGGTGCGGGCGGTACCCATGGTACAAAGTGAAAACGCCACCAATCTATTTCCATGATACAGTGCAAATGTTTTACTAGGAAACAATTTCCTACAAACATTCAAGCGATTCCCACAGGAGAATGAGACAAGAAGACTTATTTTCACAACATTATGTGATCATAAGATCATTGTCCAAATGATCGGAAGCATTTTTGAGAAAAATTCCTATTAATTTTCGCAGCAAAGCGTGGTGATGAAGCCAAACTTGAAATCCAAAATGGGGATCGAAGGAAATTTGGTGAAGCTTTATTATCCTATAGACAATTTGGTTCCATTCAAAAGGATCAAGATATGGGATAATAACTTGTACTCATTCAGTGGTACAAGGAGAAGAACGAGTAACTCCAGAAGCCATTGCAGAATTATGGATGAGTCTAATGGAGAGTCCGCAGAGTGACGTGACCCTGGAGGAACAAATATCACTCGAGGACATTAAGAAGAAGATCCAAAGGAATTACAATGAAGATCCTTTGGCATGGTGGGATAAGAATGAGCTCAAAGCATCCTTAAAGGTTAAACCTGGAAAGGAATACGAGTTCGTAAGATTCAAACCAATCCTTATGAACCAGGAGGATCGTAAGGATATGCAGAAGATACTTAAGGAACATCTTGACCTTAAGTTAATTTCACCAGGAGTTTCTCCATACAGCAGTCCAGGATTCTTAGTCAGAAACCATGGAGAAATCAAAAGAGGAAAGCCAAGACTTGTTATTAACTACAAAGGGATTTATAACATTTTGGAGTTCGACGGATACTATATCCCAAGTAGAGAACATCTGGTTAACTGCATCAAAGGTGCCAAGATATTCTCAAAGTTCGATTGCAAGTCTGGATTCTACCCAGATTAAGATGGAGGAAGAAAGTAAGAAGTTTACAGACTTTTCTACACCACAGGACACTATATCTGAACGTGATGCCTATGGGATTGGCTAACGCACCCCAAATATATCAAAGAAAGATGGATAATCTTTTCAAGGATTATTTCAGCTTCATGTTCGTGTACATTGATGATATTCTTATCGCTTCAAAGAACATGAATGAGCATCTCAAACATTTGGAAATATTTTCAGATGTTTGTCACAAAGAAGGATTAGTGCTTTCAGAAAAGAAGGCGGTAATTGCAACAAGACAGATTGAATTCCTCGGAATTGAAATCGATGAATCCGGGAATTATTCTAGTAATCATATTGTGGAAAAGATACAGAGGATTTCAGATACACCGAAAGACAAGAAGCGACTTCTTGAGTTTTCTTGGAGTTGTTAATTTTGTTGGGATGTTCATTAACAACCGCATACTACGGGAAGGTGTTTAGCCTATTGCTAAAAAAGATGCAGTATTCAAATGGGAAGATGAACATCAAGAAGGAATTAAGCAACTTAAAGAAGTTTGTAAAAAGCTTCCAAAGCTTGCAATTCCCAAGACGAGGACGAATCGGTTCTTTACACGGATGCCGCTGATGATTGGTGGGCGGCAGTTCTTACGAAAGTCACACCAAACGAGGAAGTGCCATGCGATATCTAGCCGGTTTATTCACCCTAGTGAAGCAACTCGGTGGCATATTAACGAAAGAATTCTTTGCAATGTAGAAGGCTTTTAAAAATGGCCTTTATTTTTTCGCTAAAAAGTTTACTTTAAAATTGATAATTCAAGTGTCAAGGCTTTTCCGAAAAACAAAATTGAATCAAAACCAGAAAAGGCTCGATTACTTAGATGCAAGCGAGAATGTCAATATTATGATTACGATATTGTCATTATAAAATCTCATGAAAATATTCTTGCAGATTTCTTGACACGAGATGGAAGGACGCGTTGATGACGAGGTCCTTAAACGAGTAAGACATCTCGGGAAAACCGGGAGAGTCTAGAACGAGATTTTGGGACGTTATGTCTCAATGCGTGTTTTGCCGACGACTTCAACAGCTGAAATCCGCTTTCTAGTCAAATACGAGCATGCCGGTTCGCTCAAGGACAATTGTTCTTAGCGCCGCAGGGCCTCCTTCCAGCCGCATCTCCTACGGTGCAAAAAGGGGCCGGGAGTACGGGGCTCTAACCCGGAGGTTATGGATTCAAGTACCATAATCACAAGTGTTGCGGTGATGCATCCCCCGAGAGGTGTACAAATCAGAATGAATGTTGAAGCTCTAAAGTGTCACAACCCGAGTCTTCAAGTCAACCCAAAGACTTATGGGGTAAAAGAGGGAGAGTTGAATCTTAGGCCACGCACGAGCAAATCTAAGGTTCAAATTGACGAGATTAAAATTTCTCCTATGCAGTATATCAACGGCAATGGGAGAAACTAGTTACAAGACAAGGTATTAACCCGAGAGAAAACAATGGTTGATATCTCGGCAAGTATCCTTAATTTGATGAAACAGTGAAGTCATCCAAATGAAGTACATGAATGGTATACTTTTGGGGCTTTAGCTTCAATCTATCTTGTGTCACCAGGATTTTAAATTTCAAAATTACCGAAATGGATTGGAGAAGCGGTTCAGCTATTTTGACCTGGGCCAATAATCCACACTTGGCCGGGGAGATATTTTGGAACCGTATTTTATGAGTGCAGCTCTGAACCAACGAAGAGAGGCTTTAATGAAGCTTTTCATTTCATCAAGCTAAGAAGACCGGATGGAAATGCTTTAAAATACATTAAGGTAGCTTCACCCAGGTAGAAGGACCAGTGTTAGTAGGAGCATTTTTCAAGACGAAGCTTCTACCAGCACGAGAATGGGGTCTTTGGGTTTGTCTAATGAAATGGACAAAGTGAAATATCCATTCAAGTTCTTCCGCATCGCGAATGGATCTTTCCTTTTAAATTCGATGACCGGATCAACCACAGATTTGCGGAAGAACTCTTCGAGACCAAAAAGAATTCTCTGGGAAAAACAAGATTCCAAGCAAAGAAACTTAGGAAATTTCAGAACATGGAGCATGTTGGCCGTTGAGTCGACCGGATCATCACAAGCATGCCCGAACAAAAGGAACCCGAGTTTGGGAAAGGATTCCGACCTAAACCCGACCGACAAGATCATGCAATCGAAAGGATAAGGGCCTACCACAAAACGCGTTATCCTCGAGGACCACGTAAACCAAATTTTTAAAAGATTCCCCGACAAACATCACATAAATTTGAGTCACGCGGAGAAAAAGAAAACCATTTGGTGAGGCAATAATGTGGGATATGACGTAAAGCGGTGACGCCATATATATCAACAAGATTTGAAGTCCGTCTTTGAAGTGGACTTACCTCTATAAAATGCGGGGATTTGAAGGGTTTTCGGGACATCGAACATTTTCCTTAGTTTTCTTATAATAAAGTCCGAGTGAAAAATTTGTAATATTTTTGAGTGTTTTTAGTTTTCAAATTTTATGTGTTTTGAGTGCAAGCCTCATCTATGAGAGGCTAAACCAAGATTCTCCTCCCAAAAGGAGATTACTAATGTAATAAATATTTCTATAAGTTCTTAATAAAAAGAGGCTTTTCTCGCTTCAACATGTGTTCATAATGTACTATTAATTTATCCCGTTTAAGAATTACTTGTACGCCCGGAGTAGAAACGAACCAAGCCGTGTCTTAACAGTTTACGAAGGAGTCGGATTACTTGCGAAGATCATCTTCCCGAGGGTGAGGTTGAACAAAGTGAGGAGTTGTTCGTCAAACGATCCGGGGCGAATTTTCCGATGGTGGCATTGCGAACCACTTAACGTCATTGTTTGTCAAAAGAGGTATGAATTTTAAGGGATTTATTAATTTTACGGAAGCATGTTGGGCTGATATGGTCTTAATGGACTATTTCTATTTTCAGGTCTAAAGACCCAATTTGTATACGGATAAATAGTTGAAATAAGATCCGGATATAAGTATGTCTTGTTGAGTTTATAGGATGGAAACCCGACATGATCCATTTAAAACCTCCGAATAGAGACTGGATCTAAGTAGGTGTAAGAATGCCACGAACAAAACAAGTTACGTAGAAAAATCGGGTTCTTATTTCTAAATATCCAAAACAAATTGATTATGGAGTAAAATTTTCATGTTTAATGATTTATGCAATAAATTTATTATTATGTAGTAGATTGCCACAAAATAGAGTTTAAAGGGATAACTTGAACTATTGTTTTAAAAAGAATAAAACCTAGGGTCAAAATTGTCTATATATGGTAAAGTGTAACGATTTTCATAGTTCAGGGGGTAAAGTGTTATGAATTAAAGTTTGGAGGGTAAAGTGTAAAAATCAAAGATAGTTCGGATGGGTAAGTGTATTTATCTCTTTTCTTTTGAATCCTCACTTTTATACTATTATTTCAAAAATTATCCGTTGAAGAGATAGATAATTTCTCAAATATTTTTTGGTGGACAATGGCCTGCATCGACATACTTTCTAAGCGTGTGAAAGAACCTTCCTCGTATGCTTGAACTTTCCAGGTTTTCGTGGTCTAACACCCACTGGTCTTTCCTTTTGGTTATATAATTTGCACGCCTTAGACTTGTTTATTCTCAGGACATGGCAAAGATGGGGTATTTGCTAAATTAAGTAATCCTCCTTAATTTCCATGCAACGATTCTTTGTCATTTGCCTTCATTTGCCTTTTGCAGATCCTTAGTGACTTGAGTCTTCTTCAATCTTTGGATAACTCAACCTGTCATTTCAACTCGCTTTTAGAGAGTTGACTTGGCCGACGTTCACAAATTTGTTTCTTAGTTGATTCTTCTTCATTCGAGTTCTGTCATCCTCACAGATCGTATCATTTTGTCCTACAACAGAGTTCTCAATCTAGTTCACATTTGTCTTCTTGAAATTTCGATGGTCGACTTGACTCGGCCTCTACGATTCTCACTTGTTACATTTAATGATTACCAAAAAGAATGGGGTGCCAACATCCCGATTTAAGTTTTATATGGCATCATCGAGAATCTAACAATTAAATTTCCTAACAGGGAATCAAGAGCCATACAGATGAGTCAAGCTACCTCTAGAGTAAGCAACTCCCTACAAAAGAGGAAAACTCCCAAGGAGACATGTTGATGATCCCTCCTCAACTAAAGAAAGCTCCACAAATTCTCCAATTCTTTGAGAAGTATCTCCCGCCACGGAAGGAGAAAGATATGCTCAACTTTATGGAGAAGAAGGAGACTTCCAAGACAAAGATAATCGAAACACGAAGGAATCCGTTGAAGGACCCATTATGCACATGACAAGATCGTAGAGCACCTACCATCCTTTGGTCATATGTAGAGAATTCCACTTGCCACCCCCTCTAGACAAAGAGACTCATCCATACTTCATTGGCTCCCCCAAATTTATATTCCATCCATTCAAGAGAAATGGATACACTCCTAAGGCCACTCGGAAGAGCCATGAGTGGCGAGACTCCATAGTGAAAACATAGTTCATTCAACCATACCGATGAAACTACTCCATGGAGACATTATGATTTCACTTCCTCAAGAGCAACTAAGAAATAGATTTCCCAACGAATAATTGGACAACAACCCTCTAACCAAACTCACATCAAGAGAGACTCACACATCATGGTAGTCATTCATCATTTCCGAAAGTCCAAAAATTGAGACACATGGAGTACACTTTAAGCATACTACAAAGAACGTAATGAATCCAAAGATAGGTACTACTCCCAAGAAACACAATAGCTTGAAACCCACACGATGACCCCCGCAGAAGCGCACCTATCCACATTTGGACACCCATCTTGGGCCGCCCGGGCGCTACATAACAACACTAAAGAATGCGAATTTCAAGGAGAAACCTCATCCAAATCAGCCGTTAACGAAATCCACAAAAGCTCGGTGTCGCTCGAGCCGCGCACCAAAGAAAGAATACTCATGCGCCCGGAGTCATCGACATAATTTTTGGAGACCTTGGAAAGAGATAAGCTCTTTAGGGAAGACAATAATCAAGCCGGACAACCTTGGAAGCCGCAGTAACTCGTCTGCTCCCACCAAACATCGCTACTTGGCAAGCAATGCAATGGTTCATGTCCATTCGAAGCTCTCTCAACAAACCCTGACGCTCCTAGGAAGGAGGGGTCCCTCATATGGGATCCTCATAAAAGCGATGTCTTCTCTCCGCCACTCCCGAAAGGGAGAGGTCTCTTCACAAGGGATCTTAATAAACTTCTCCGTCATTTGGTGCTCCTGAAGGGAGGGTCTCCTCATAATGAATCCTACTAAAACATTTCATATTCGGCTCTCCCGGATGGGAGGGGTCTTCTCACAAGGAATCATAATAGACTTTTCCTCCTCCGGCGCTCCAGAAGGGTAGTGGTCTCATCACAAGGAATCCTAGTAAATGGTTTCCTCCTCTCGGTGCTCGAAAGAGATGAGCCTCCTCATAAGGAATCTTCTAGTGCTCCTATTTGTGAATCACTTATACTAACAATTAGAAATAAAATAAATAAGATGTTGAAAGCAATGACTAGACTTTGCCCAAAAACACGTATAAACAATTGAAACAATACTTCTATAAAAATGCCTCTCAAGTCTCAAGCACATCATCATGAATTCATGATTCACGCTACATTATTGTTATTTGTATATTAAAATATGGACCATTATAACTCATGCTTACTAAAAATAAAATAAGTACATCTATGTATCATGTTATCTATATATATATATATAGGGATTGGTTCAAATAAGACCAATTCCTTTAGGTTAGTCAATAAGAACACTTATGGACTCTTGATTTAAAATTTTGGATGGTATAGATCATTTTAGTTAATTTAGGATTATAAGGGTATAATTGTACTTTTATATTTAATCGATTTTGTTAATTGGACGGTTATTAGCTATTTTTAAAGAAATATAATCCTACCTTTTCGATTTACTCCAATTTTTACGGAGGAAAATCATCAACTTCAAGCATGTTTTTCAAAATAGATACTTTTCTGTCATATTTGTGAATAGTCGTTTTATTGTATACTTAGTTCAGTGGACTTGTATACTTAGTCATGTTTTATTGTATATTTAGTTCAAAGTGGATTTGTATACTTGGTTCAAATGGAATCGTATTCGTAGTTATATAAGTAGTTTAGTAAGTAGGTTAGTGAATTTGTATACTTAGTTTGTGGATTTGTATACTTAGTTCAATGGAATTGTATATTTAGTTATATAAGTGATTCAATGGAATTGTGTATTTAGTTCAAATGTCATTGTATACTTAGTTAAATGTTTCGTATACTTAGTAATATTTTAATGTATAGTTAGTTCAATGTAATTGTATACTTAGTTAAATGTTTCTCGTATACTTAGTAATGTTTTAATGTACAAGTAGTTTAGTGTAATTTTATACTTAGTTAATTGTTTATGTATACTTAGTAATGTTTTAATGTATAGTTATTTTAGTGTAATTGTATACTTTTCATTAATTGTTGCATGATTATGTTGCCATATTTGAATAATTTGCAGGTTCGAATGGGAAGAGAGAAAGGAAAGGTGAATCGCTTGATTATGGGGGACGTGATCAATACAAGATCACATCCCTAATTTTTAGGAAGTGGTTACTATATATAATTTCTTTGGATTCCTATTTTACCCCTACAATGTATATTTTCGTATGAAAAGTCTGTTTAGATTTCTTTAGATCTTGGCCATTGATTTATGTTTTTGATGGTGTAGATTTGGTCATATGGTCTTACTCAGAGAGTGGTCCCATTAAGATCCCCTCCATATATATATATATATATAGAGAGAGAGAGAGAGAGAGAGAGACAGAGAGACAGAGAGACAGAGAGACAGAGAGAGCTAGAACCGAGTTTGAAGAAGTAGATCTACGGAATATTGACTCCATTTTTGTAAAAATTTTTGTTTTTAAAACCTGAATCCTTACTACAATCCCGAGCAATTCAAGTGGATTTGGCCTACACTCGAGGACTTACAACCTGGGTCTCGTGCAAAAACACTTCGCAAGAATAAAAGTTTTTGACTCAAATTTTGAGATCAGGAAGATAATAAATAGTGAAGAGATTATTATAGAATATTTTAATAGATCGATTGATAATCGGAAAATTCCCAAAGTTATTAAGGAACAAATTTATAAAATTTCATTCCTTTATTTTAAAACCGATTTTACTATTAAAATCAAGAAAGAAATATTCAACTTTCAAAACCTTTTGAATCAATTAATGAATTAAATATCATAGAAAAAGAATTTCAAGTTAATAAAAAATTCTTCCATGATGATTTTTATTCTGAAAACAATTTAGAAAAAAGATTGTGGTTTTTCAAAAACTTTTTAAAAATTAGAAAACAAATCCAAGCAAAATTCTATGAATTTATAAATGAACATAAAATCCATATTTTATTCTTTGATTGGTTTGAATTATATGCTTCTGAAAATTCAATTGATTTCCCTTTTAATAAATCTGTTAATCCTGTTACCATTAGAAATAAAACACCAGAATGGGAAACCATAAGTGATTTTAGAAAAATTCAATCAAATCATCCTCTTTTACAAGTATAAAACTTAATATTCTAAATAAGCAAATTGATGCTATTAAAACTCCAGGAGACAGTGATAAAACAAATATAAAAAATATAGTTGTACAAAATAATTATACTAATACCAATTTAAATACCATAGGAAAACAACTTGACAGGTTAGAAAGACATATTCAAAAACAACGTTCTATAACTATAGATTCCTCGGATAATAAACTTAAAAATCCAATTTTAAATGTCACGCCCCAAACGGGACACGACGACGATCCACAACTTAAATACAAATGAACCAACAGTCCAGACAAATATCAATGAGAACCCAATATGACAGAGTCTAAATAGCAAAATGAAATAAATAATGATACAAGTTACCACTTAAAGTCTACAATCCGTCATCCAAATTACAAACGAAAATCAACAAAGTAGCAACTTAAAGTCAAAGGGTCATACGCCCTCAATTACAAACCGAATGGAATGACATACAAAAGTCCGACAACAACATAAGAAAAGAGTCCAATCAACAACAAGAAACAAGAATCCAACAAGCGTAGTACAAGGTCTCAATCCAGAGCTTTGTTCAAAGATCTCCAACGAAATCCTCATCTAAGGTTAGAAAACGGTGGGGATGAGACAAAAATCTCGGTGGATGGGGTGATCGTAATGCGAGTGTGGCGCAATATAGTTAATGTGAGAAAATAGTTATATGAAAACGCGTGAGTATGATGCATGATTTCACACACGATTCACAAGCGTGCGTGATAAAATAATACAATAGTATATTTATACGATTCAAGAAAAAGATTCATGGTCACACAGGCACTATGTGAATCGATCGAAACAGGAAGATTGCGTGCGGAAGTGTAACGTCAATCCTATGCAAGGAAAAATAATGGTTGCGCATGCATTTGTAGCGCCAACCAATGCAAAATGTGTAAATGGGCGGTTGCATTTTAAAATGTAACGCCAACCAAAACGGGATGATAACTCCAGGAATCGTGTGGATCGCATTAAACGATTCCTTCGTTCTTCCTTGTAACTCCCGAGTCAAAGATGGTCCAAGACCGACACCTTATCGCTCCGTAGGCAAAGACAAAATCCACAGCTGAGCCGGGCGAGGCTCGGACCGTCATAATCATGATTATACCTCAAGACTACGACCCGCTTCCCTCGGGACAAACTCCGTCCCTCGGCCATGGATTAGGACGATGGGTAGGAAGAGTGGAATAGCAGCCGAGTCAGTTGCCCGGTTCCATCCCCGACGTATCTATTCCTCGGATCAGTGAGCTCGACACACCAAGTTGACTCAGCAGAAAGTAATTACAATTACGTGCAACAACGGCAATGAGTATTATTGATTCAGGGAAGCGATTTAGGAAAAATTTTGAAAAAACGCGAGTGGCAATTATGGCGTTGGTGGAGTTTTTGATGAAGATGATTATCGGAAGGATAAGCAACCTTCGATATCTTGAAAGATTGGGTGGGACATAAGTCCGTTATAGATTGAGTCGCGGCGGCGCCTCCCGCGATCGGGTATTAACCTGGTCAAATTGATCCGATAAGTCAGGGGTTTTGGGAAAGTAAAATACTTAAATTAAATCTCCAAGTCAGAGAGTCCATGGCTATTTTAGTAAAAGAGAAAATAATTTGAGTTAGGTCCTTTATAAAAGGAAAATTGTAATTTAGCCCGTTTTGTAAAAACTAACACTTTTGGGGTTAAAAATTGAATAATTAAATATCCCGACCTTGAAAAATTATGAGGTCAGTTCCTAAATTCTCCAAATTGTCCAGAGATTCAGGGTTTTAAAGTTTTGAGGTCGAGTCTTTATAAAAAACTCACATTGGCCCCAAATTTGTAAAAATTGTCAATTCGGACCTTAAGTTTTAAAAATGGAACTCACAAACCGGAAGGGCTTTTAATGTGATTCCAGTTGTAAAATGTCACTAAGATTGGTAGGATATTGGGACAAAAGCAGTTTTTAAAAGCAATATGTGTAGGTCCTTCAACTTTTGAAAATATCATTTTTATCCCATTTTAAAATAATTGCCTTTAAGGCTTTTAGGGGTCCAATTGTTATGTAATTTGAACCTTGGGTCCAAAATATAATTAAGTTATAGTTAAGTTAGTATTTCCAGGTGCATGGGCTGCATAAGTCCTGGAAATTTCATTTGGTCCTCAAGTTTAATATTTTACACATTAGCCCTTAATTTTAGAAAAATTACTTTCCAAGCCCTAACCACTTGGATTTTTGGAATACTTTTAAAATGTGTCATTCCCAGTAACTTAAGAGTAAAAATTTCAATTTTTAAAGTTTAGGTCTGGTACAGTTTTTAAAATTGCAAAGTAACCCTTAAACTTTCAAAATTTTACAATCTAGTCCTTGGTCTTTTAAAGGTTGATTTTATTTATCTTAAAACTCTTAAAACTTTATTAAAATGTCCAAAAATCATTTTTGAACCTGAGTACAGTCCCAAATTTCGAAATTTGCAGAGGGGTCCTTAAACTTTTATTTCTTGCAATTTAGTCCACCAACTTTCCATTTTTGCATTTTTAAGTCCAAAATTGAAATTTAATCAATTATGCTCGACTTTTCCAGGTTATAAGTCATCCAAAACATAGATTTTAAAGATCATACACATGCATGTCCAATACATACAAGAATTCATCAATTAAAGCATTAAAGTGTACATGCATGCACCTAAAATTAATTTTCATGATTTGATATATAAAATTGACATGCAATACACAATTATATATATCTCAAGGCTCATGATTAAAGTTTCTACATGCATTTAATCAAAACACCTAAAAGTTGAAAAAAATAATTTTCCACCCACCTTAAATTTGGAAATTGTGAAATAAAAGGATAATTTCACAATTTTTGGATGAGGCTTCTTAGGTCAGCCCCTAAGTCAAGAAAATATCAAAATTTGGAGTTAGAAAAATGAGAGAAAAATTAAGGAGAAAAAAAGAAGGAAATAAGGAAATGAAAAGGACTATACTTTACCTTGTGTAGTAGATGTTTGGAGACTAGTTGAAGCTCAAAATTGGAAATTTTGGCTCAACTCCAAAATCCCCTAAGGTCAGCCCCTATTTCTCAAAAATGAAAAAGGGGTGTTAAAAATTGAAAAAAATAGGAAGAGTAGGAAAGAAGGGTCTAGTACACAATTCTTACCTTGTAGTCTAATTTTCTCTACTATTTTCTTCTTCAAGCTTGAGGTCCTTCTTCAAAATGTTGTCAAGTTCAAACCTTCAAGTTCTTCTAAATGTACCTCCAAACCAAATTCAAACTTAAGTTAAGAAGGTGGAAGAGATGAACAATGTGATATCAAAAATGGATTGAAGCTAAAATTTCTTACCTTGTATGATGATGGTTCGATTTTTATGAAGAATAGGGAGAAATGTTGAAAATTTTTCTAAGTATAGAAGAAGAAGGTGAAAGGAATAATAGAGAGAAGTTGGGAGTTTTTAGAGAGAAGGAGGAGGATTTTTGTTAGAGGATAAATGTGTTAGATGAAATGAGATGATTTTTTGTGTGTAATAGGCCATATGGCCGTGTAGTATGAGAGAGAGGGAGAGAAAATTTTGATCAAATTGTGTCTTGTAATTTGTCTCTTGCATGGAGACAAAAGGCAAGTCAAGTGTGGGTCAAATTGGAATTTGAGAGGAATAATGAGAATGTTGGGAAGAATGGAATAAGTTGGGAAAAATAGTAATAAAGAATTGGTGTATAAGATGATGTGTTTAATGTTTGAATTAATGATATAATTATTCACAAGATGACTAATATATGGTGTGGGTGTACAAGAATTGGAGGATATTTTTATCCCAAATATACCACCATGGCAAGTCCACTATGAGGGCAATATGGTAATTCCATATATATTTTTTTGTCCCAAATTTGATGATAATAGATGAAATATATCAATCTCCAAAATATTTAGTGATTTCCTTGATCACTTGTAAGTCTCATGATCACTTAATCTAAATCAAAATCTTAATTCTATAAGGTAAAAGTCTCCAAAATAAATAGTCTCTTAATATTCTAAGGTGACTAATAAATACAAAAATAGTAATAATGATCAATCAAGTGATCATAAATGAGGATAGAATTAAATAAGATCATGATCACAAATAATTAAGTAAAATGAAATAAAATACAAAATGTATATATTATTATTAATTACCCGTCAAAATGACGCGGTAAAATAGTCGATCAAATGTATAAACAACAATAAGGATCCATTAATAGCTTGGAAAAATCGGGGCTTCACATTAAACCTTATCAAATTTCTAAAAATAGTCTTAAAATATGCAAGATAATAAATCTGAATTTATTAAAGCTATACAAGATCAATTTAGTAAAATAGGTCATATAACTAGTAGCTCTAGCCAACCATTTTAGCCAATTACTCACGATAATCCAAATTCGGATCTTAAAATTTACAAATAGTTCCTTCTCCGGATCTAAATATTGTAAAACCATTATCTCAATCCCGTTTTAATGCCTCTTCTGCTTTATGATTAGAACATTGATGGAAAAAGCAGTATGAAATTCTTAGTATGCTCCAACAAATGACCATGGCAAAGAAATGCTTATAAAACACAAAATGGAACCCATGATAAAACCATAGCTGAAATTCTTATAGCGGGGTTCTCGGAGTCGAGGTCGTAAAAGGATGGTGGGATTATTATCTCACAAGTCAATAACAAGAAGAAATTATAGATGCTATTAAACTGATAAAGATGATATACCAATTTTAGATGATGAAGGAAACCTCAACAAAATGCTATTGCTAGGTTAATTCTTACAATTTCTTTAAAAGATAAAAATGTTGAATTACTTGCTAATCTTAGGTGTAGAAAACTTAGTGATTTTCAATATTATAAAAATATTTTTCTAACTAGAAAAATGCTTAGAGAAGATTCTAATCAGCCGTTTTGGAAAGAAAAATTCCTTGCATGATTACCAACTCTCTTAGGAGAAAAAGTTAGAAATAAAATTAGAGAAACTAGTGGAAAACAAATAATACCTTATGATGAATATACTTATGGCCAATTAGTTAGTCTAACTCAAGGGGGAAGGATTAATAATATGCCAAGACTTAAAACTCCAAAAACATTTGAAATGGGAACTAAAGAAAACCAAATTAGAGTTAGGTACTTTCTGTCAACAATTTGATATTGATCCCAATAAACCATCTCCAGGTTGCTCAGGTACTTGTCATAAATCCTACAAAGAATCTAATAAAGAATATTACAAATCCCACAAAGAACATCATAAATCTCGTAGAAAATTCCATAAGAAAAGACAATTTTCTTAAGAAGATTATTACAAGAATACAGAAATTCAAGACCCAATAATCATAATAATCAAAATTCCAAAGAATGGTTGAAAAACGTTGAATGTTGGAAATGTCATAAAAAAGGTCACACTGCTAATTTTTGTATATTAAATAAAAGAATACAAGAATTACAATTAGAAGATGAAATTATGAATAAAATTACAAATCTCTTAGTAGAGTCCTCTGAGTCAAATCCTGATTCAGAACCTGAAAATTTCTCTTCAAGATCTAAAAAGAATCGTAAATCCCTTCAATCAGATGAAATGATCTCGTCTAGTCCAAATTCTGATAATGAATCTGAAAAATATGTTAGTGTTCTTACTAAAGAACAACAATTCCATCTTGAAATACTAACAAATATTAATGATCCAGATCTTCAAAAATATTATCTTGACAAAATATTAAATTCTTTTTGACAATAAAAAAGAAAGAGAAAATAAAAATGCTATTTTACAAGTACTTCTAAAAACACCTATGATTTTACCAATATTCTTGGAAAGACAAAAAGAGTTAAAAACAAGGATGTAACCATTCAAGATTTACAAAAAGAAATGAAAGTAGTAAAAATTGAATTAAAAGAATTAAAAGAAAAACAAAAACAAGATTCTGATGCTATAAAATATATGATAGAAAAATTAGGAAACGATGAGAGTACTGAAAATGACGAAGTGAATGAAAATACTGAACTAAGGAACATAGATAATATTGAAAAAATTCCAGATGATTTTTTATTTGTTCTAAGAGATATAACTTCAAGAAAATACATGATAAAAATAACTCTCAGATTCTCAGAAAAATTTAAAATAGATACGGTTGCTTTATTTGATACAGGTGCAGATTTAAATTGTATAAAATCCGGTATAGTTCCAAGAAAATTCCAAAAGAGAACTAATGAAAGACTTTCAGCCGCGAACAATTCAAAACTTAGTGTCAATTCCAAAGCAGAAGCTTCAATTATAAATAATGGAATCTCTTTAAAATCTTTATTTATTCTTGTTAATGATATACATCATACAGTTATTTTAGGAACACCTTTTATAAATCTCATAACGCCATATACCGTTGGTGAAAATGCTATCTCTTTTAAAACTAATCATAAAAAATTACACTTTGATTTTCTTGAAAAACCTAAAACTAGAAATCTTAATATGATAAAAGCTTATTCGATTCATAAAAATACCATTAACAATCTCATACAATAAAAGAGTTTTCATTTACAAATAATTAAAAATGATATTTCATTTAAAAGAATAGAAAAACAATTAGAAACACCGAGGTAAAAGAAAAAATTTTAAACTCCAAAATTTATTTGAAAAATAAATTTGTGTTGAGCTTCCAAATGCCTTTTGAATAGAAAACAACATATTGTTGATCTACCTTATGAAGAAAATTTTAATGAAAGAGAAATCCCAACAAAAGCCGACAATTCAAATGAATCATGAATTAGAAGAACATTGTAAATTAGAAATAAAAGATTTAATCGATAAAATTAATTTCTAAATCCAGGTCCCCATGGAGTTGTGCACTTTTTATGTTAAAAGAAATTCAGAAATAGAAAGAGGAACTCCTAGATTAGTAATTAATTATAAACCCTTAAACACATCTTTGAGATGGACTAGATATCCAATTCCTAACAAAAAGATTTATTACAAAAACTTCATTCTTCATTTATATTCTATAAATTTGATATGAAATCAGGTTTTTGGCAAATTCAAATTCTGAAAAAGATAGATATAAAAGCGCATTTACATTCCTTTTGGACAATACGAATGGAATGTGATGCCTTTTGGATTAAAAATTGCTCCTTCTGAATTCCAAAGAATCATGAATGAAATTTTCAATGATTATCCTAAATTCTCGTATTGTTTATATTGACGATGTACTAATATTTTCAAATTCTTTAGAAGAACATTTTAAACATTTAAAAACATTTCTTTATATTGTAAAACAAAATGGTTTAGTAGTCTCCAAATCTAAAATTAGTCTATTCCAAACCAAAATCGATTCTTAGGACATTATATATTCCAGGGTACTATTACTCCTATTGAAAGATCTTTACAATTCGCTAATAAATTCCCTGATAAAATCCTTGATAAAACTCAATTACAAAGGTTTTTAGGTAGTCTAAATTATGTCTTAGATTTTTGCCCAAATATCAATAGAATGGCAAAACCATTACATGATAGACATAAGAAAAATCATGTTCCGTGGTCCAAGAACATACTAATTTAATCAAAGAAATTAAAAAGCAAGTTTTAGAAATACCTTGTCTCCATATAGCAGATCCACACTTACCTAAGATTGTAGAGACCGATACTTGATTTAGGATATGGTGGTATTCTAAAACAAGATCAAATGGGTAGAGAATATATTGTCCAATTTACCTCATCACATTGGAATGATACCTTAAAAATTATTCTACGATTAAAAAAGAAATACTAAGTATTGTTATGTCATTCAAAAATTCCAAAGTGATCTCTTAAACCAAAATTTTTACTTAGAATTGATCGTAAAAGTGCAAAAGAAGTTTTGCAAAAAGATGTTCAAAATCTTGCATCAAAACAGATTTTTGCACGATGGCAAGCCATACCTTGAGTATTTTTATTATGATATTGAAATTATTAAAGGAGATACAAATTCTATACAGATTTTCTTACTAGAGAATTCCTCCAAAACAGACACAATGCCGCCCAAAAAGGATAAAGGTAAAAGCCAATTGATTCCGGAAACCAAAATCATGGCACGATCCGTAGTCAAGGAAGAAGAAGAATTGAGAGATACCGCCCAATCCAAAATCCAGTACAAAAACAAGGAACTATCGATCTCGAAAAAGACTTCAAATTCTTGAAGTTCTTCTTGAAACGCAGAGGTCAAAATGGCCTTAACTAAAGTACAACAAAAAAAATGCCCAGTGAAACTTCTTCTAGGCCACTTACTATTCAAATACCTTTCAAGCTATTTCTAAATCTAATGATTCCTCAAAACTCTTTCTAATCATGTTTTCTCAAATTCTCAAATTTCATTGTCACAAGAATCTTTAAAACCTTCCGGACTTTTCATAAAACCTCAATGGAAAAATATCATAAATGTTGAAAGAGATTTCCATGAAAAAGATCCTTTTCAAACCCTCCAGAAATACTTTGGAAAAGGATGGGTTTACAAACCTGGGAAACCACCAAAACTCCTCAATACTATCAAGCCATTCTTGAAATTACAGATTTCGCCACTTACAAACACTCTTTCTCCACGAAAGACATGGACATCCCGCGTATTCTACTTGTAAAATTTCCAAAGTCATTGCTCCAAGCAGAATGGGGACATAACCTTTCCAAATCCCTTTATTTTCCGGAAGAATTTAAAACAAGTAATTTCTTCAAAACCCCTTTCAATTCTGGGATTATCAACAAGCTTGGTACAATCCTTTCTTATACAAAATCAAAAACAAAAACACACATGGCTTTTTTATTTTGATACTAGAGAATGCAACACCAAACAATTCCTGAAAGATGGTGGGTTTCATGGTGGGATTATTTGGATCATCACCTTAAATCCTCGAAACCCTATGTTCAAAATTCCTTCAACATTTTCAAAACCCAAGACAAACCCTCTTACAGGAAGAACAAAAATTCATGCCACTAACCCTGCTTTTGTTCAAAATACTATCTTCCATGGGTTCTTTCATGGATGATTGAATATATCGATCACAAAATTCCAGTGATCCAACGACGATTCAAAATAAAATGGTGGGACAAGTTCAATATTCCACCTAGCCTTTTTGCAACAAACGCCCAAAATGGATTACAAGTCAAGATAATACTCCTCCACATATTCCAAAAACATTTCAAACACCGCACAATGTCGGAATTCCTAGCACATAAATCCCGGATGGCTATGCTTGCATCAGACAAAAACCCAGAAGAAATGCAGGCCATCCCGTCTAAATACACTACAGAGAAGTCGCATTCTCTTGACTTCCTCAAGATATTTTCATACATTTAGCAGATGATAATGACCCTTATTTGGGAACAGTGGAATGTAAATATATTTGTAAATATATATTAAAAAAAAAAAAAAATCGAAAGAAATCTTTGTAGCAATTTGATGTCGGCAAAGATCAGAGTGATCATTATCTGCTACATGAATTTAGTGAGATAAACCGACCATGAACATGAATTTAAAAAGACATAATATTAAATCAAACCTTTTATAGAATTTGGAATTTGGAATTACACCTTCATACAATGCTTCCTTGGAGATGGAAGCTAGATCTTCAAAAACTAAAAACTAAAAAATGAAGCTTGTCTAAAGACAATTGAATGCTTCTCTAAAAATATTTCAAAATTTGAAAAATTTCTAAAATCTAAGAAAAATGGAGAGGATTTGCACTTGGAGAGCTTTTCTTGAAGTTTTCTTTCTTGCTTTGGGTGCTAAAAAACTTGCCTTCATTGTGAGGGGATCCCCCTTTTCTAGATTTTTATAAGGGTTTTTAGGAATTTTTAGGTTTCGCTCTGTAACCCCGATGCAAATAGTATCACATTCTGACCACACTGCTTTCAAGATTTCCGCTTTTATATATATATATATATATATATATATACAAATACATTTAATTTTATCTTGTTCTAAGATATCTTCAAAGCTTGACGAGAATTCCATTTCTTTTTTATGTATCTTGATATAGATGGCTTTAACGCTTTGAATGATTCTTGACATTTTTAACCTTCCATTTGGTTAATAATATTTTCTTCTTCTTCTATTCTGTTGTTTCGGGAATCATGCGTTAGTTGTTCATCTTCGACCAGTATTCAGATATCCATTCGGATTGTCTATTAGTTGTTCATCTTTCTCGCTTCAGACGCAGACGTCCATTTCGGATTTTCTTCTATTTTATACCAATCAACAAGCTCGGGTGGCTTGTTTCAGCAGATTATTGGAATATAGAAAGATTTGGTATTTTGATCATTCTTATTTTCCAAATATATTTTATAAATCTTACTTTAGAATACAAGTCTATTATCCCAATATTTGTTCTCAAGTTTGCTTCCTTCAAAAGGTCTTTTGCTAGTGTCCGGATCTCCATCTATTTATTTGTGTTCTAGGAGCTGGCATTTTAATTTGTAATTGTATCCATGAAAGTGTGAATCAAAAGGGGATCTTCAACTAGAATACCTTATAGGAATATAACATGTTTGGCGAGGTTCAAATCTATTTTGAATCCATTAAGGAGATTTGGATTCAATATTGGCACAAACCCGTGCTTCATCGGGAAGAAATGAGGATCGATATTTTTGAACGATGGATTCAAGTTTTTCTCCCAGAAAACTTTCTTCCAAGAGTTTGTCATTTGTTTTGAAAATAATAAAATCAATTAGACAAGTCTAATAATGTTTGGATAATGAGTCCGCCACAGGGTATTTGATTCCTCTAGGATGAGAGATTAGGAATTTTTCAAGTCAATCACACATTTATTGATATTGTAATCTAGTGTGCATGAGCATTGATAGCGAGGACTTAACAGGGCATTGTCTTGTACATTGTTATTCTCGCTATGATAATAATCATGGTATATTTTAGACCTCCGATATCTAACTTTCCTATTCTTTGCTAAATTGAGGAATTTGTGAATTTCTTTCTTCTTTTTCTGAAAAGTCTCTTGGGATTTTTCAAAAATTAGTTCTTTTATATATTTTGGAAGAATTTCAATTTGTTGATTAGGAAAAAGAAAGTTCTTACAGGATCAAGTGGAACATCATTTGTTAATATTTTTTCATTGATCCTTCTATTTATAAATTCATTTTGATTTTCTATCCAGAAAGTGTTTTCCCCAAGATTTTCATTAGCAAATATTATTGCTTCTTCAAAAGTTTGGAATCCATAAAAATGGGATTTGGGATATCTATGATGATGCAACAATCGACCATGTTTTGAGAATCCCTATGGTTTTTCCTTTTAAAATGACAAAGTATTGAAATCCACTTCTATGGGTAAAATACCATTCTAAAGCATTTAGACTTCTAAGTTGGTAATTTTTATCATTTCTGCTATTATAGAGGTTATCAAGCAAAACTTGATGATCTTCTGCTAGCTTGTTACCGTGTCTGCTACTTAAAAGTAAGGTTACTTGGGTATTGATAAGTATAGTAACTCTGAATTTGTAAGTAGATCTGTTGACGGGTCCATCCGCATCAAAATTTTAATTAATTTATTAAAAGGTAAATCGTATTTTCTTAATGGATAAATTAGTAAAAAGTATGGTAGTTTTAATAGAATTATCAATTCTTTTGAATGAAATATCATTTTTTATATTTTCTAAATGAGAACTCTTTTCTCGTATGAGATTGTTAATGGTATTTTTATGAACTGAATAGGCTTTTATCATATTAAGGTTTCTCATTTTAGGTTTTTCAAGAAAATCAAAGTGTAAAGTTTTGTGATTATTTTCAAAAGAAATAGCATTTTCACCAACGGTATATGGCGTTATGAGATTTATAAAAGGTGTTCTAGAATAATCGTATGATGTATATCATTAACAAGAATAAATAAAGATTTTAAAGAAATTCCATTATTTATAATTGAAGCTTCAGCTTTGGAATTAACACTAAGTTTTGAATTGTTTGCGGCTGATAACCTTTCATTAGTTCTTTTTTGGAATTTTCTGGGAACTATACCGGATTTTATACAATTTAAATCTGCACCTGTATCAAATAAAGCAATTGTATTTATCTTGAATTTTTCTGAGAATTTGATAGTTATTTTTATCATATATTTTCTATAAGTTATTTCTCTTAGAACAAATAAAAATGATCTGGAATTGTTTCAATATTTTCTATGTTACTTAGTTCAGTAAAAACTCATTTGCTTCATCATTTTCAGTACTCTCGTCATTTCCTAATTTTTCTATCATATATTTTATAACATCATAATCTTGTTTTTGTTTTTCTTTTAATTCTCGTAATTCAATTTTTACTTCTTTCATTTCCTTTTGTAAATCTTGAATTGTTACATCTTTGTTTTTAACTCTTTTTGTCTTTCCAAGAATATTAGTTAAATCATAAGTATTTTTTGAAGTACTTGGTAAAATAGTATTTTTGTTTTCTCTTTCCTTTTTATTGTCAAAAGAATTTAATATCTTGTCAAGATAATCTTTTTGTAGTTCGGGATCATTAATATTTTTTAGTATTTCAAGATGGAATTGTTGTTCTTTAGTCAAGACACTAACATATTTTTCAGATTCATTATCAGAATTTGGACTAGACGAAACCATTTCATCTGATTGAAGGGATTTACGATCTTCTTTAGATCTTGAAGAGAAATTTTCAATTTCTGAATCGGGATTTGACTCAGAGGACTCTACTAAGAGATTTGTAATTTTATTCATAATTTCAACTTCTAATTGTAATTCTTGTATTGTTTTATTTAATCTACAAAAATTAGCAGTGTGACCTTTTTATGACATTTCCAACATTCAACGTTTTTCAACCATTCTTTGGAATTTTGATTGTTATGATTATTGGGTCTTGAATTTCTTGGATTCTTGTAATAATCTTCTTTAGAAAATTGTCTTTTCTTATGGAATTTTCTACGAGATTTATGATGTTCTTTGTGGGATTTGTAATGTTCTTTATTAGAATCTGTGTAGGATTTATGACAAGTACCTCAACAACCTAGAGATGGTTTATTGGGATCAACATCAAATTATTGATAGAAAGTACCTAATTCTAATTTGGTTTTCTTTAGTTCCCATTTCAAATGTTTTTGGAGTTTTAAGTCTTGGCATATTCTTAGTCCTTCCTGTTTAGTTAAACTCACTAATTGGCCATAAGTATATTCATCGTAAGGTATTATTTGTTTCCCACTAGTTTCTCTAATTTTATTTCTAACTTTTTCTCCTAAGAGAGTTGGTAATCCTGTAAGGAATTTTTCTTTCCAAAATGGTGATTAGAATCTTCTCTAAGCATTATTCTAGTTAGAAAAGTATTTTTATAATAAAAAGATTTGCTAGTAATTCAGCATTTTTATCTTTTAAATGTAATGGATCTCCTACGAAATGTAAAGAAATAGTAAGAATTAACTAGCAACGACATATTGTCGAGGGTTTCCTTCATCATCTAAAATTGGTATATCATCTTCATCGGTTTTAATAGCATCTATAATTTCTTCTTGTTGTTGATTTGTGAGATAATAATCCCACCATCCTTTTAATCGAACTGAGAACCCCGCTATAAGAATTTCAGCGATGGTTTTATCATGGGTTATTTTGTGTTTTATAAGCATTTGATGCCATGGTCATTTGTTGAAGCATACTAAGAATTTCATACTCTATTTTTCCATCAATGTTCCATTCATAAACGAGAAGAGGCATTAAAACGGGTTTGAGATAATGGTTTTACAATATTTAAATCGAGAATGAACTATTTGTAAATTTTATGGTTGGTTCCAAAACAAGTTTATTAATTTTTGAGTAGGTTTTTGAAATTGTTCTAATGCATCACTTAAATCGAGAATCTTGTCTAATAGTATTTATTTTAAGATCCAAGTTGGAGTATCAGAACAATTGGCTCAAATGGTTGGCTAAAGCTACTAGTCATAGGACCTATTTTACTAAATTGATCTTGTATAGCTTTAATAAATTCAGATTTATTATCCTCGCATATTTTAAGACTATTTTTAGAAATCGATAAGGTTTAAAATTGGATTTTTAAGTTTATTATCCGAGGAATCTATAGTTATAGAAGGTTGTTTTTGAATATGTCTTTCTAACTCGTCAAGTTGTTTTCCTATGGTATTTAAATTAGTATTAGTATAATTATTATGTACAACTATATTTTTATATTTGTTTTATCACAAACTCCCGAAGTTTTAATAGGAATAGCATCAATTTTCTTTGATTTAGAACATTAAGTTTTGATGTGGAAATTACCAGATAGCCTCACCCAACTCGAGTTGACCATTTTGACCTTACTCGCGAAATTACCAAAATACCCCCAGGATCCGCGGCTTTTATATGGGTCCCGACCGACCCGAAACATGGGTCGGGTCGCCAACAGCCACGCACGTCGCCGATCGGGGCGCCACGTGTACGGGAGATCCGCCTTACCCGGTGAACGAAGATTATAAATACGGACGAAAATCAAGGTAAAAGGTAACTTGTCATTATACTAAATTACCTCGCTCTTTAGCTTTCTAAGTACCTCAACTACCTGATTCTCGACTTAGGCATCGGAGGGCCTTAGCCGGGAGCCATCCCGCCAGCTTAACGTGCTCGCATTTGGTACCCTCGAACAAAGTACCTCACCTAGCTTTTTGGGGATCCTGGCCAGGTCGTTCGTGGAACACACTTCACCTAGCTTTGTGGGTCCCCAGGTCAGGCACATCCGATTTACCCTCCTAAATCGGTTGGCACCGTCTGTGGGAAAGAGGTCTAGCTAAAGATGGAGGAGACACCAGGAAGTTATTGGAAACACCTAAGCATGCGTCCAAGACACCTCGGGGGTCGTGGAGGACCCTCCCGGAAACATCACCCATTCGCCCGCTTCACTTGGCGGGACCATCTTTCGCTCGGAGGAGGAGCAGATGATTCACATGTAGGCTAGTGACCTAAAGAAAATGCTTGGAAAAAATGTTGGAGGATAGGGAAAAAAAGGCAGAGAAGGCACGTAGGCCCCTCCCCAAGGTCCCCGGGGGAAGGGGGAATGTGGAAAAACAAAACGAAGTGCTAGTTGATTTGGAAGAGGTGGATAGTCAAGCCATCGTGCCACCAACGAGGAGACTAGAGGAGCTCGTGGGCGAACACGATCAATAAGCCACGGGACATACACGAATCGAGTGAACAAATCGAGCATGTTACTCGACAACCGGATGATTTGAGGCGGAGGGGAGTGTAACATCCGCTAGTAAAAGAGGATCTCCATTTTCTCCAGAGATCCTAGCCGAGGTGGTCACGCCGAACTTCAAGCTTCCTGATCTCCCGAAATATGATGGGAATAGGGACCCTCGGGAACATCTCACCGCTTTCGACCACGTGATGCAATTGTATGGGCAGTCGGATGCCATGAATGCTAGAATATTCATCACAACGCTGGACCGATCGAAAGCGCACGGGAATGGTTCATGGGATTACCTAGGGGAACTGTGGTTTCTTACGAACACTGGCTCAAAAGTTCTTATACCAATTCACAAGCAAACTGCTCGAAGGTTAGCCTCGCATTTGTTCACTATAAGGCGGGGAGGAAAGAGTCACTCGGGGAATTCATAAATCGGTTCAATGATGAAGCATTGGAGGTACAAGATATGCGAATCGATATGATGACTAATATCCTTATCCTTGGATTGCAAAAAGGACCATTAGCATCAGCGCTCGCTCGCGAACCACCTATCGATAAGGAGCAGTTAATGGAAGTGACCCAAAAGTACATACAAGAGGAAGAGATGAATGCCCTTAAAGACCAGGAGTGGTCCCAAGTGGCTCAGGCTCCACGCGAGGGGAGGGATCTTAGAGAGAGGCTTCGGTTTAGGGTCGAGAGAGGCCTAGACCAGGTCCCGATCAAGATCGCCCCGGAGATGGTGAGGCACAACAGATATACTCGTTGAACGCCCCCAAAGTCACGCCTAATGGCCATAGAGCGAATCGATATGCTAAGGTGGCCAAAAAAGATGAAGACGACCTCGGGTCGAAGAAACATGGATAAATATTGTCGCTTCCACAAGGACCATGGCCACGATACCGAGGACTGCATTCAATTGCGAGATGAGATTGAAAGGCTCATCCAGCAAGGTTACTTACAAAATTTTGTTTTGAAAGAAGAACGAGGTGGAGGACCTAACCGGGACCCTAGGCGAAGATCACCGGCTCGCAAGTCGCGGCCGGTTGAGAGGTCGCTATGAGGTCGACATAGGCAAGAACGCCCGAGGGAGCGCTCTAGGCCTAGGCAAAATCAGGAAGAAGATAACTTGCCTCGTAGGGGAGTTATACATATGATAGCAGGGGGTCCTAGTGGAGGTGATTCACAGAGTGCGAGAAGGAAGCATGCGCGTAACCTCACCCATGATTCTAAGAGGAAATCAAGGTCATGAGCGCCCAAAACTCTAGCCCTATTACGCCGATGGTCGTGACCTCGCGGGAGTCGAGGCAGCCAAAACGACCCGATGGTAATCACGATGGATATCGCCAACTTCACCATACAAAAAGTCTTGGTGACAAATGGGAGTTCGCGAATATATTATTTATGCATGTGTTGAGGAAGATGGAACTAGATGTAATCGCTTTACGTCCGGTTGACACTCGCCTGATGGGGTTTGGAGGAAAGCGAAGTGGTTCCCCTAGGAACCATTGATCTCCCCACCGCTAGGCGAGCGCCATGCCGAAAGACAATCATGATCAAGTACCTAGTAGAGACGCCCATTTGCTTATAATGTGATCATGGGGCGACCCAAATGAATCAATTTCAAGTCGTGGTGTCCACTTATCATTTGAAGATGAAGTTACCTACAAGGAGGAGGGATAGGCGAAGTATGAGGCGATCGTAAGACTCGCTAGAGAATGCTATAACGTTTCCCTAAAAAGAAGAAGGAAGAGAGAGAAGTGAGAACTATAAAGCAAATAACACGCCAAGTTAAGTCGGGCCGAGTAAAAAAGAAAAGGAGAAGGTTAAAAAGCTAGGACAATGGCGGAGTATAAGGTTGAGCCAACGAAGCAAAGACAAAGTGATTGAGCTCGAGCCGGTGCGACTCGGATAAGTTCACTAAGATAGGGTCGCAAATGGACTCGGGCTAGTAGTGTTGATGATTTATTTTCTTAGGGAGAATGTGGACATTTTTGCTTGGAAACCTTCTCGATTTCCAAGGCATAGACCGAGAGGTGATGGTTCACCGGTGAATGTGGATCCGTTAGCGAGGCGTGAAGCGAGAAAAAGTGAAGCTTTGGAAGCGAAAGAAACAAAATTATAGAAAACGAGGTGAACAAATTATTGGAAGCGGGGTATGTTGTGGAAATTCAGTTCACTCGAGTGGTTATCAAATGTAGTTGTAGTGCCCAAAGCTAACAACAAATGGAGGATGTGCACGAGACTTCACGGATCGAATAAGGCATGCCCCAAAGATCCCTACCCCTACCTCACATCGACCTCTTGGTCGACTCCACGGCAGGATGTGCCTTCCTTAGCATGATGGATGCTTACCAAGGATATCACCAAATTTTTATGGCGGAGGGAAGACAGGATAAGACCTCATTTGTGACGGAGAACGGAGTTTATTGTTACATGGTAATGCCGTTTGGGCTAAAGAACGCGGAGCTACTTATCGAGGTTAGTTAACCTCATGTTTAGAGAGAAAATTGGCAAATCAATGGAAGTGTATGTTGATGATATGTTGGTAAAAAGTGTGGTGGAAGAGGATCACCTTGATCATTTGAGGAGGCTTTCAAAATAATGCGAGCCTATGGTATGAAATTGAATCCGGTGAAGTGCACCTTCGGAGTGCGAGGTGGAAAATTTTGGGCTTCATGGTGCATGAGAGGGGATCGAAGCGAACCCCGGAGAAGATAAAAGCTATAATGGAAATGAGTTCACCTAGAATGGTCAATGAAGTACAAAGACTCACATGGAAAATTGCCTCGTTGAACAAAGTTCATTTCGAGGTCGGTGATCGCAACCTTACTTTTTTCAATACTTTGAGAAACATGAAGAATTTTCAATGGACGGAGGAATGTGAGAAGGCGTTCAAAGATTTGAAAGGATACCTTATGTCTCCACCTTTACCGTCCAAACCTAAAAAGGAGAGGCTCTATTTTTATACCTAACTAGTTTCAAAGCGAGCCATGAGCTCGGTGTTGGTGCGAGACGAAGAGGAGTTCATCGCCCGAGTTTACTACGTGAGCAAGTTGTTGCGGGGGAGTCAAGAGAGGTATCTAGAGACCGAAAAGCTGGCTTTAGCCTTGGTAGTATCAACTAGGAAGTTGCGACCTTACTTCCAATCTCATATGATTATTGTCCTCACAAGTCAACCACTGAGACAAGTGTTAGAAAAACGGAGTTGTCGGTCGCCTAGTGAAATGGTCCGTGGAATTGGGGGAATTTGATATTAAATATCAAAGTAAAACGGCGGTGAAGGCTTAAGTCCTGGGTGACTTCGTTATTGAAGCAAGTGGGTTGGAAATTGAAGTTCAAAAAGAGGAAGTGACATGGCTCTTTGTATGTGGATGGGTCGGCGGTGGCTACTGGAGGCGAGTGGGATCTTATTGCGAAGCCTAATTCATTCGAGGTGGAAGTGGCACTTCGCCTCGACCCGAGGTGACAGACAACGAGGCCGAATACGAAGCTCTGTTGGCGAGGATTAAAAATGGCGTGAAGTGCAATGTGAAGAAGTTGATAGCTTACACCGACTCCAGTTGGTGGCAATGCAAGTTGAAGGTTCGTTTGAAGCCAAGGATCGATCCATGGCTAACTATTTGGAGAAAGTGAAGCGGTTGATGGAAAAGTTCGAATTTTTTCAGCTACAGCAGATCCCAAGAAATGAAAATGAGCGAGCCGATGTTCTAGCTCGCCGCAAGTGCGTAAGTGGGAATATCTCGAGGAAGGTGATCGTGTTGGTGGTGACGAGCCGCAAAGGACTCGCTAGCGGAGGAAGGTCCCATCGAGCAAGATATCAAGCGAGGCGCTGGTTTGTGCAATTGACACCCCAATCGATTGGATGGAAGACTTGAAAAATTTCTGGAAAAGGAGCTTTACCGTTGGACCCAATAAAAGCTAGAAGGGTCCAAGTTAGAGCGTCCGGTTCCTAATGATAGACTATGAGATGTATAAAAGATCGGTAGGGGACCATTGCTAAAGTGCCTCGGACCGGAGAGGGCGATGTATGTAATGAGGGAGATTCATGAAGGCAACTGTGGTAACCACTCAGGAGGTAAGGCACTCGCCCAGAAGGTGATCCGACAAGGTTACTTTTGGCCGACTTTAGCAAAGGATACAATGGAGTTTGTTAAAAAATGTGCGAAGTGTCAGTTCCACGCGAACCTAAATCACCAACCAGCGACCCAATTGGAAACGATCCCCATTGCTTGTCCTTTTGATCAATGGGGAATCGATATCTTGGGTCCCTTCCCAGTGGCTAGAGCTCAGAAGAAATTTATCATTGTGGCAGTGGAGTACTTTTCTAAGTGGATTGAGGCCGAGGCAGTGGCCAAGATAACGGAAACCGAAGTCATGAATTTTTTGTGGAAGAATATCGCATGTAGGTATGGGGCGCCCAGAATCTTAATATCAGATAATGGCACTCAATTTCAAGGAAAGAAGGTTAGGGAGTGGTGTGAAGAATATAAGGTCAAACAAAATTTTACAGCGGTGGGAAACCCTCAAGCAAATGGACAGTCTGAGGTCGCAAGTAGAATTATTCTACAACACCTAAAAAACGAGGCTAGAGGAAGCAGAAGTCGTATTGGGTGGACGAGTTGTCGGAGTCCTTTGGGCATATCGAGCGACCCCATGGAATTAATCTATTTCATGTATTTAGCTTAATTTTGGAAGCATTGAAGGTTTATGTTAAAACTCTCATCAATGAAAGAAGACGGAATTTCACTTTCAATGTTTACCCTTTTTGCACAAATCGCTTAGTATTTCAGGGTCGTAGTTTAACCACTCAAGATAAGCCCCAAAAGGCTAGCAGCCCAAGACGATCCCACGAAGGATCTAGGCCATAAGCTCCCTTTTAGGCTGGCAAAGCCCACAATGGTCCCAACAAAGGGACCTAGGCTCGCAAGCTAAGCCTCCTAAAAGGCTAGCAGGCCCAAGACGATCCCACGAAGGATCTAGGCCATAAGCTCCCTTTTAGGCTGGCAAAGCCCACAATGGTCCCAACAAAGGGACCTAGGCTCGCAAGCTAAGCCCCCTAAAAGGCTAGCAGGCCCAAGACGATCCCACGAAGGATCTAGGCCATAAGCTCCCTTTTAGGCTGGCAAAGCCCACAATGGTCCCAACAAAGGGACCTAGGCTCGCAAGCTAAGCCCCTAAAAGGCTAGCAGGCCCAAGACGATCCCACGAAGGATCTAGGCCATAAGCTCCCTTTTAGGCTGGCAAAGCTCACAATGGTCCCAACAAAGGACCCAGGCTCAAAGTTAAGCCCCCTAAAAGGCTAGCAGGCCCAAGACGATCCCACGAAGGATCTAGGCCATAAGCTCCCTTTTAGGCTGGCAAAGCCCACAATGGTCCCAACAAAGGGACCTAGGCTCGCGCAGGGACCTAGCCTCGCCATGAGGCTTAGCCTCGCGAAGAAACCTAGGACCCAAGGGATACAAAAAAAAAAAAGAAAAACGAAGCGAAGTAAAGAGCATGCATACGCGAGAAGTAAAGTGCAGCATATCGAAGTGACACACAAGTAAAGCAAAAGTGATACACTAGAAAACGAAGTAAAGTTAGGTACATTAAGGGGCAATGAGATTGTTAACAAAAATACATGTCAAGTACTTCGTCAGTGATTTACATAAATGATACCTAGGATGCTAAAAGAGGTTTTACGAGATCGGTAAACTCATCGACCTCCTCAACCTCGTCAATGATCTCTACATCGCGCGAGCTGCCAACCTCGCCCTCGCCTTCAGCGACGATTGCCTTCGGCTCGTCCTTCTCAAAAGGGTCGAGCATGTCGGGGTCGAAATCGGCCTTGAAAGCTCCCTTCTTAATTCCTTGCTCACGGCACCGCTCGAAGCCGTCGAAAAGGTACACCACGGCCCGTTCGGCAATGAGTTTCTCGCAAGACGAGGACTGAAGAAAAGATTGGACTCCAGCAAGACGAGACGAGGCTAGCGAAGCCTTATGTTCTTCAGAGGAGAGGTATTCTTCAAGACCTTGTTTCCGACCTCTCTCAAAAGAATCTGCCACCTCCTTGGCGTGGAGCCCCTCGCGAGTTTTGAGCTCGCTTTGGGACGAGGCAAGCTGGGCTTTCAGATCGGCTACTTCCTTGAGGAGTTCGGCCCGAGCCTCCTCGACGGCTTTTGCTTTATCCGCCTTGCGCGATTTGGATCTTCGCGTGGACCTTGCTCACCGATTGATATACACCTCGTTCCGATGCCTCCAATCGGCGCCACGAAGTGCCATTTGGTGCAACAGGCGGAAAAGAAAAAAGGAAAAGCAAGTAAGTGACAAATGGGCGGGATAAAAAAGCTAAATGAGTTGGATAATTTAAAGGAATCCACATACCGACATGACTTCGTGGCCGCCAACTCTTCGAGGCACGTAAACTCCGTGGTCATCGGGGCAAACCGGGTCGGTGGGGGAGGGTAGTGTAGTTATACACCGAAGGAATCCTCCCAGCCTTCGTTTCGAGGACCGAGCTCCGCGAGCTAATGTTCCACCGGGGATGGTACGAGGCATGGCAAGCTCGCGAACTCGAGGCCTAAGGTCGGGAGCCTTCTCGCGAGCCGCGAGTCGCCGGGCTTGAGATGAGACTCGCCGGTTCAGCCACATCATCATTCGGTCCACCATAGGGAGATTTACATCGCAGCTCGATCTCGTCGTGAGCCAAAGATCCCGGGGAGGCACCCATAGAGTCGCGAGCTCCTAGCCTTTGCGAAGTTTTTGCCTTTTTTGGGGCGGAACCTTGACCACCATTTTTCCTTTATCTTCCTCGACTTGCTTCCCAAGCCTTGACGGTTTTCTTTGGGGGCACCTCGGGAGCAGGGTCGACGGCTATGGTCACAACGGGGGCCGAAGCTACGACCACGCCTAGCGGTAAGTCCGACGCAGCAGCTTCTTGGCGAGCTCGCTTGCGAGCTAGCAGGGCTTCTTTGTTGTTGGCGAGGGCCTTGTCAAGAACGGCAGATCGGACCGCCATATCTGCACAAGTGAACAAAAGGCATCAATATAAGCATGATAGGCGAACTGAAAAAATAAAGAGAAATATATTACCGAGAGTTAGAGTTTCATGGCGAGGAGCGGGGCTAAGGCCGACGAGGGATAGAACCTCTTCGGTAATGAGGTCGCAAGCCTCATACCAATTCTGGGTCAGCATAGAAATGAAGTTGGCACCCCAAGAAACAGAAGGCAAGCCTCGAAGACGAGGCGGCTCGTTTCCAATCGAAGGTAGGTCCCAAGGATTTTCAAGGGGCTCGAATGAATACGAACCTATCTTTCCAAGGCCACACTGAGGAAGGAACTCGATGCAAAAAATTTCGGTTGGTGCGAGGCGAGATGTAAAAGAATCCGGAGTTAGTAGTGGTGGTAGAAGAATGGATGGCGTATAGTTCGCAAAAAGTGAGAAAGTGAGGCGGCTCACGAAATGTTTCATTAAATGATAAAGCCTACGATGTGACGATAGGAATTTGGGATGAGCGGAGTGGGGCAAACATCAAGCCCCCTTAAAATGTCAAAGAACGGGCGAGCCAAAGGGAATCTAAGACCCGCCTCAAAGCTAGCGAGGTGAAAGGCTAAGAGGTGGGTGGAGGCTTGTCTATCCTATCACTAGTAGTAGGAATTATGATTTCGTACGGCGGGGATATAGAAGTTTTTCCTAATGATGCCTATATCGTGAACAGAGACCCGAGACCTAAGTAAAGCCCAGGGCAACGTGTTCCAGTCGTCGGGGGGTGGCCTCACGGGATACCTTATCTTGAGAAGGGGGATATGGGTCGCCCGCTAGTAGAAGAGAAGAGCTCGAAGACGAGTTGGATTGAGATGACCCCGAGTTCGACCGCGAACTAGAGGGCCGTGTGGATGGAAGAGGGGTCGCCATAAATAATAAGAAATTTAAAGTAGAGAAAAAGAGAACCTACCTCTAAGTCAAGCGAAGTGGAGAAGCATGAAGTCAAGATCCTAGGTCGTGAGCGAGCCGAGCGAGGTGATCCGGGGTGAAAATGAGAAAAGTGAGGCTTTTGAAAGACCATCTTATATATATAGAGAGAAGGCGAGAAAATCAACGGTTTGATCAAAAGGCTATTCCAATTCAACGGCCGAGATGGAAGGGTCTTTTCGAATTCATAAGCTTCAGGCCCGTGTCGCCAATTCAAGGACCAAGCACCGAGTCACTTGAAGAATAATTTACTAAAGTAACCGGGGAGTAAATGATGTGGAAATTACCAAGATAGCCTCGCCCACTCGAGTTGACCATTTTGACCTCGCTCGCGAAATTACCAAAATACCCCAGGATCCGCGGCTTTTTTATATTGGTCCCGACCGACCGAAACATCGGGTCGGGTCACCCGCGAGCCACGTGTAAGTCCAAGCGGCTACGATAACTGGAGGGGGTGAATAGATTATCTCCATCTTTTCAATTTTACCCTCTTTTTCGAACCGAATGCTCAAAGACAATAATAAAGGTGCGGAATGTAAACAACACACGTCGATTTATAGAGGTTCAACCCACAGGGCCTAATCCTCTACCACCCTAAGTATATCCAGGGATGGATTTCAAAAAGAAAAAGAATTTTATTAATTACCAAAATTAATACAAACTCAACTTACAACACCTTGAAGAGCACCACACTCTTCTTCAACACCACCTTTGAGATTACCACAATCTCTCTTGAAGATTACCACAATCTCCAATGGCACTTGTGAAGATTACCACAATCTTCAACCTGAAAGAATACCAAATTCTTCAACACCTCAACAAGAAGATTACTACAATCTTCTCACACCTAACACCTAGATCACCCAAGTGTGTTCTTACCACAAGAACACTCACAAGGATATCTTGTGTTGAATGATTACCAAAAATCCAAGATTACAACTCGATAATGAATTATACAATTGAGTGCAAGTGTAATCAAGAATAGCCTAGACCTCAAGGATGTGAAAATGATAAGCTAGGCAAATTACAACAAGAGTAATAACAATGAAAGACCAAGTGTTTGCTTGAGTATATCTTGTTGTGTTGTTGTTCTCTCTTCATGTGTTGCTTCAAATCTTCCTCTATTTATAGGAGATGATTGATCCTTGATAGCTCCTCTTGGAATCTGATATCTACAAAAAAAATTGCAATTAAAATCAAGATTATAGCTGTTAGAAATCAATCCCACAATTTAGGGAAAAGTTGTCTGCTGCACAACGGTTAGAATTTTGCTGTCAAACCATAGGGCGACGGTCGCACGTAAATAGAAGTTTGAAATGAAACTCAGCAAATTTACAGGCGACGGTCGACGTAGGGTTCGACCGGTCTTCCCCTATGTTGGTCGGTCGCACATCCTTAAAAATCAAAGTGCGAAGTTTGTTTTAAAACCAAGATTGCAGTACCTCTGGCCGACCCGGCGGCCAGGTTGACTGCTTGATTTTTTTCTTCCGTCTCATTTTCTGTTTCTTTAAATCATCTTCGGTACGGGTTGCCCTAGGGGGGCGAGGTTGAGCTCAAAACAAAAGTGTTGTCCAATTTTATATCGAAAATAAACTTCAAGAAATACTCAAAAAAATAGTGAAAACATTTTAGACCGATCGGGAGTATTTAGACAACATTTGGAAACATTGTTTGGATGTAAAAACCCATTGATACAAAATCATTAAATGTATTGTCCAATTTTTGTCGAAAATAATACTTGAAGAAATACTCGGAAAATATTAAAACCATTTTAAATCATTTAGGAGTATTTGGACAACCTTTAAAACCATTATTTTGGTATAAAAATAAAATCATCAAAATCATGATAAAACCATTTATCAAACAATCTCCCCTTTTGATGATTACAAACCAAAACAATTTACCAAAGTCGATTTTGAAAACAAAACAATTTTACCAAAGTCGATTTTGAAAACAAAACAATTTTACTCGGTTAAAATGAACTATCCACAGAGCGACAACATTCCACGCAATATAATCACAAGGATGAGAGTAAAGAAATTCAACAATATATAGCAAAAGCTCCCCTATCAATATGCACAACAATAGTAATATAAAAGCAATCAACCACAAGCTAAAAGCTTGGCTTTTACATATTGATCTTAAGTACAAGAGCTTATAAGCTCCCTGTCAACAAAACATCGTTAGACAAGTATACAAGTCCATAATCCAACAATTGGACTAAGTATGATGCACAACTTATAGCTTTATGAAGCCATAGCTTATAGCTTCTTTTGTTTAGCTTAACTTAGCTTTTATGAGCTAATGAGCTTATAACCTATTTCTCCCCTTTGGAATCATCAAAAAGAATGTTAGCACGATAAAAACATCATATAATCATATCAAATTGCGCAACCAAACCGATGTATTGAGCTATTTGAACAATGAAGCTTATAGGCCAAATGGGAGGAAAAGTCGATCATACAACTTGTAGAAGCTTATGAAAAATCATTTGATTTGCAAAAACATGATCTCTATAAATATATGAGACTTTTGAAATCGAGAGAATCATGTAAGTGATGAATTTTTCATTGAAACATTTTATCGAACACTTGGCGGGCGTCAAAATTAGAAAATGATATATATAACCTTGTAAATGTAATCAAGCCAAGTTTTTCATCACCAAATGCAATTTAACAAATATCATTCATCAACAATCAATAAGCTAATCACAAAAATATATGAATTGCATCAAGAAAAATACATATAAAGCCACAAACTCAAGTGGTTCAACCCAATTGAGCTAAAGAGAGTGAAATTCTTACCATTCGATCAAGTAAAGACGATCAATGATGATGATAACCAAGGCTAGATAATCCCCAAAGTATAAAATGTATGCAATAAGACAAATTTGGAGCGAAATTTGTGTGCAATTTGCGAAGGGGATGAAAATGGACAAAATAAGCCATAATGGCTAGCCTGGAAACAAAACCATTTTAAGCCAAACAATAGCCAAGGCGACCGGTCGGGGCGCGCAGCGGCCGACGGCTTAGTGTGGACTCGGCCTTGCCCCGCTCAGCCCAATGGTTCTTTTCTCGTTTTGAAAATCCGAAATTTGATCCAAAAATCCGATTTTCGCCCCAGTTTTAAAACGTGCAAAATGTAGACCTCATTCAATATACATTATGTCATAATCAAGCTTGAAATGAGGTAAAATACTCGTGATGCGGTGAGTGATTAGAAAGTCCGCGAGTTATCCTTGAGACTAATTAAACACATCTCAAGTTTTTGTTAAAGCATGCAATCCCTTAACAATTATATCGAATCTCAATATGTTTAGTTCGATTATGACGAACCATAGTTTGAATAATTTTGACCGGACTTGTTATCCGAAAAATAAGAAGCGTTTTAAAGCTTTGGATACAACAAGTCATAAGAAGAAGTGCCTTTCAAATATTTGAAAATTTCTTTTAACGGTGCTTTAATGAGATTCGTTGGGATAGTTTTTGAAGTCGAGCATATAGACATAAGGCATATGGAATGTCTAGTCTATAGAAATAATACAAGAAAACATACCTCGAATTTGTTTGTCTGCCGATATGCCTTTCTCAACCTTGTCAATCTTTAGCCATAGAGGTTGAGATAGTTCTTCTTTCTTCAATGCTTAACTCCTTCAAGAGTTCTTTTGAAATATAATCATCTTCTCGCATTGAGTAATTTGAATTCCAATGATCAAATTTGAGCTTCCCTCATCATGATCATCTTAGGTTCACCTTGCATTGACTTGGAAAAATATCTTGCACAAATATTTATTAGTAGACCATAAATATTATCAACGTAAATTGCATGAAGTAAACAACCTTGCCCTTTTCAAAACAAGAAGTGTAGTATCAACTTTACCTTTTGTAAAATCATTTTGCAACAATAGCTAAGTCTATCAACCGTCACAAGGCCTTTTATAAAAATCATTTGGCCTAGAAAAATTTTAAACCCGGAGGTTGTTTTACATAGACTTCTTCTTGAATAAAACTATTGAGAAAATTGGATTTAACATCCATTTGGTAAAGCTTGAAATTTTCTTAAAACACGAATGGGCAAAGTAAAATGCAAATAGCTACTAAATGTGCTATGAGTGCAAAAAGTTACATGAGAATCAATTACCTTCTTCTTGAAAATACCTTCGAGCTACTAACCTCGCTTAATCCGACCAATGTTGCCTTGGTCATCGAATTTTTGCCTTGGTCGTCGAGTTTGTTCCTAGGAATACCCTTTTGTCTTCTTCATCACTATCATCATAGGGCATCCAATTGATCTAAGGTGTTCATAATAGAACATTTACATCCAAATATTTTGAGGTAACTAATATTTGGAGTACTTCATTTCTCATCTACACAACTTAACAAACTCATTAATGACGCTATATAAGCAAGAAAATATAGCCTAAAGTGTAAAAACATGCCTCAATCATCAATCACGAAAATATCTTATATAAGAGCATAGTAGAAATAGACACTATATATATATAGACCATGAATCAAGAAACACATACTATGCATTTAGAAGATCATCAAGAGTCTAATAAATCATGCAAGTTCAAATAAGCTTAAGAAGCTAAGCAAAAGGTCTCTTTTGAAATTTGAAAATCCGATAGCATATAGTTGAGACCTCATTTTAAAAGAAGTATTTGAACACGAGTTGACAAAGCAAATATGTGCAATCAAATATCGAATAGTGCCTTTCAAAGAATATAAAAATCCTCTTAATGGCACTTGTATGAAATACTATGAAAAACAAGCACATAGGCACATGGCAATACATATATCGAGTCTATAAGAGTAAGAATAACACAAGTAAACGACTCGATAATTAATGCCTTTCTTGACAAATAACGACGTAAATGGCCATTTGTGAAAATATGTAAATCCTACACAATTCTTAAAACAAATCTAGCACACATCATAATGATAAAAGTGTAGGCTAAGAGATATCACAAGTAAGCTCATGCCATAAAAATCCATAAGAGATGATAACACACTTTAGTCTACAAAAATGCACAAGAGTTTTTAAAAACATTATATAAGGTCTTCTTTTTTCAAAAATATTTTAAAAGCACAAATGTATATTGAAGACCTTAATTAAAGAATAAATACTTGAAAACTCATTTTGCAATTAAGACACAAATAAAAGCATGCATAATAACAAAATAAAATGCATATTTAAATAGGGAGATACGGGTTACCAATTACGCCATTTCCATGGGTTGTGCCGTTCCCATTGTTGATGATATCTTCCTCGAGAAGTCACTTTGTTGATGATAGCTTATTTGATTACTCCATTTCCAAGATTTTTTGTCCTTCCCATTGTTGATAGTCTCTTTTTCTTTGAAAATCATCTTGTTGATGATGTCTTCGCCATTTCAAGGATTGTGTTCTTCCCATTTTTGATTATATCCTTTTCTTGAAATTGGCTTTGATGAAAATATTTTCTCCTTTGATCAAATGAATTGGTCATTTGATGTCTTCTTAGCGGTATGAATTTTCTCCGATTATTATTTCGTTGGGTACCTAATACAACATTATTTTGTGGTACCCTCAAGTGCTTGGGTCCTTTAGGATTAGCTTTGAGACTTTTAGGCCTCCAACAATAATTAGAGCTATTTCTGGCCGACAAGTATTTACCGTATGACCCTTTTTACCGCAATAAAAACAATCAATAATTCTAGAAGTATAATGACCAACATGCTTTAGAGACTTGATTCTTTTTCATATGATTGACAACATTAAACTTATGATCAAGTTCTAGTTTGAATTATCACAACAATCAACAATTTCATCGGACTCAAGTTGGATTTAGATAAATCCTTTTTCATGCAATTAATATCCTCAACAAGAGTACTATTTTGTTTTTCAAGGTTTCTAACCTTGTCAAGTTGTGGTGGTGTGAGAACATGATAGTGATTCATAGGAAGTAAATAAACTATCCTTTTCATTTTTCAAAACATTGAATTCCTTTTTCAAATTTTTTGTACTTAACTAGTAAATTTTAGAATTCATTTTGAAGATCATCAAAATCATTTTGCAAATCATTTGTAATCATTTTGAATGACAATATCATAGGAAGTAGAGGGTTTAAGACATACCTCGTTTTCTTCTTCGATGCCCATAAAACATTGTTCGACTACTTCATAGTTGGAAGTTGTAAAAGGCTTGTTCCTTAGATTTGAACTAGTATCCCTTTGACAAGTAGATGCTTTTGTTTGACTCCTTTCATTTGCAAATACTTCATAGATGGCTTCTAATTTTTGTCATACTTCATGTGCCGATCGATTCCTACAATATGTTCATATTCCAAATTAGTAAATGAACAATACAAAATATTGAGAGCTTTACCGTTCAAGGAGATGATTTTCTTCCCTTCATCATTGAGCTCTTTGAAGCCTTTGGAGGTGTGTGTGTGTTTATCATTGGAATGATTTCTCCATTTATGACGACGTTCCAAATATCGAACCCGCAACCTTGTAAATAACATTCCATTCTTTCTTTCCAAAATATATAATTTTTGGAATCAAATAGAGGTGGCTTGGTGGTGGAGGTGCGGTAAGATGAGCTTCGTTGTAGGCCGACGATCGTTCCTCTTCACTCGCGATGTGAAACGAGCTTGCCAAAAAGTTTGGCTCGATACCACTTGTAAGTCCAGCGGCTATGATAATCTAGAGGGGGTGAATAGATTATCTCCATCTTTCGATTTTACCTCTTTTTCGAACCGAATGCTCAAAGACAATAATAAAGGTGCGGAATGTAAACAACACACGTCGATTTATAGAGGTTCAACCCACCTAGGGCCTAATCCTCTACCACCCAAGTATATCCAGGGATGGATTTCAAAAAGAAAAAGAATTTTATTAATTACCAAAATTAATACAAACTCAACTTACAACACCTTGAAGAGCACCACACTCTTTTCAACACCACCTTTGAGATTACACATCTCTCTTGAAGATTACCACAATCTCCAACGGCACCATATGAAGATTACCACAATCTTCAACCTTGAAGAATACCAAATTCTTCAACACCTCAACAAGAAGATTACCACAATCTTCTCACACCTAACACCTAGATCACCCCAGTGTGTTCTTACCACAAGAACACTCACAATGATATCTTGTGTTGAATGATTACCCAAAATCCAAGATTACAACGCGATAATGAATTATATAATTGAGTGCAAGTGTAATCAAGAATAGCCTAGACTTCAAGGATGTGAAAGTGATAAGCTAGGCAAATTACAAAAGAATAATAACAATGAAAGACCAAGTGTTTGCTTGAGTATATCTTGTTGTGTTGTGATGTTCTCTCTTCATGTGTTGCTTCAAATCTTCCTCTATTTATAGGAGATGATTGATCCTTGATAGGCTCCTCTTGGAATCGATATCTACAAAACAATTGCAATTAAAATCAAGATTATAGTTAGAAATCAATCCCACAATTTAGGAAAAAGTTGTTTGCTGTGGTTAGAATTTCTTTGTCAAACCATAGGGTGACCGATCGCATTTAAAATAGAAGTTTGAAATGAAACTCAAGCAAATTTACAGGTTGCAGGCGGCCGTCGACGTAGATTCGGCTGTCGTCCCATATGTTGGCCGTCGCACATCCCAAAAATCAATGTGCGAAGTCATTTTAAAACCAAGACTTGCAGTACCGGTCGACCACTGGGCGACCAGGTCAACCGAATCGGTCGACGCCAATGCGGCCGGTCGACCGCTTGATTTTTCTTCCATCTCATTTTCTCGCTTCAAAAATCATCTTGAGTACGGGTTGCCTATAGGGCGAGGTTGACCTCAAAACAAAAGTGTTGTCCAATTTTATATCGAAAATAAACTTCAAGAAATACTCCAAAAAATAGTGAAAACATTTTAGACCGATCGGAGTATTTAGACAACATTTGGAAACATTGTTTGGATGTAAAAACCCGTTGATACAAAAATCATTAAATGTGTTGTCCAATTTTTGTCGAAAATAATACTTGAAGAAATACTCAGGAAAATATTAAAACCATTTTAAATCATTTAGGACAACTTTTAAAACCATTGTTTTGGTATAAATGTATTTGGACAACTTTTAAAACCATTGTTTTGGTATAAAAACAAAATCATCAAAATCATGATAAAACTATTTATCAAACACCACGCACCGTCGATCGACGCCACGTGTATGGAGATCCGCCTTACCCGGTGAACAAGATCTTATAAATACGACACGAAAATCAAGGTAAAAGGTAACTTGTCATTATTCTAAATTACCTTGCTCTTTAGCTTTCTAAGTACCTCAACTATCGATTTCGACTTAGGCGTCGGAGGGCCTTGGGGCTGAGCCATCCGGCAGCCTAACGTGCGTTCGTTTCAGTACCCTCGAACAAAGTACCTCACCTAGCTTTTTGGGGATCCTTGGCCGGTCGCTTCGTGGAAAACACTTCACCTCGCTTTGTGGGTCCCTAGGTAAAATTAGTCATCCCCGGTTACCCTCCTAAATCAAGTTTTTTTACCTTGAAAAGGAGGATGATTTTATTGAATTTTCTAGAATCACTTATGGTTTCCCATTCGGTGTTTTATTTCTAATGGTAAGCGGATTAACAAATTTATTAAAAAGGAAATCAATGGAATTTTAAGAAGAATATAATTCAAACCAATCAAAGAATAAAATATGGATTTTATGTTTATTTATGAATTCATAAAAATTTCTTGGATTTGTTTTCTAATTTTTAAAAAGTTTTTGAAAAACCACATTCTTTTTTCTAAATTGTTTTCAAAATAAAAATCATCATGAAAGAATTTTTTATCAACTTGGAATTCTTTTTCTATGACATTTAATTCATTAATTATATTTTCTCGTTATTGAGAAGGTTGGACTAGAAGGCTCTTGTTACTATTTCTTGCATTCTATTGCTAGCATAACCTAGTCGAGGAATTTCAGAGAGTAGTCTACATTTTTAAAAGAAGAATTTGGAATATCAGTACAATATCATGGTTTATTAGAAGTATCTACGACCGTAGGTATTTGTGAGACTCTTCCCAAATCAATGGTATCGTAATGGAGGAATTTTAGATAAGCTAAAACCCCGCTTCTTCTTCTACTAAAAGAAAGCCTAACTTTACCATCTTGATATTGAGTAATAGATCTAAGGTTGGTATTTGGTTTTAAAGACTACATGTTCCGGTTTTACAACGCCTTCAAGAATCCATTCTTCCGGAAGTGTAATATCTTTCCGTTGTATAGATCTAGGAATTATAGTATTAGATCTAGTTATATCCGTTTGAAGTAGGAGGGTTTCTCCTTTTTGGTCACATGAAATCTAACTTTTGTAGCGGTGATGTCATAGCTTTGTAATGAATTCTAAAAATTATCACTCTTGGAATTGAACCTTCAAGTATTCTATAATTATGAGTTTTTATTTGTAATACTAAAGTTTTTAAAATATTTTTATCATTTAAAGAAATTGTTAAATTTGGATAATCAAAAGAAATCGGACTGTGCAAAGACTTGATTCAACAGGACTTAACAAGGAATCTTCAAAGTTTGTAAACCAAAGCATCTCTAAGAATTGTAAGAATTGAAGTATTTAATCCTTCTTTAGTAAAGGTTTAATTCTACTTGGACTAATCTATATGAATGTATTTATAATTTTTGTCTTTATGTTTTTGAAGAGAATTTGGAGTGAGCAAATTGATTGATTCAAAAGGTTTTGAAAGTTGAATATCTCTTTCTTGATTTTAATAGTAAAATCGGTTTTAAAATAAAGAAATCTGGAATTTTTATAAACTTTTTATTCCTTAGTAACTTTGGGAATTTTCCAATTATCAATCGATCTATTAAAATCTTCTATAATAATCTCTTCACTATTTATTATCTTCCTGGGATCTTTAGAAGAACTAGAACCGAGTTTGAAGAAGTAGATCTATGGAATATTGACTCCATTTTTGTAAAATTTTTTTGTTTTTAAAACCTGAAGAAGAATCCTTACTACAATCCAGACGAAGCAATTAGGTGGATTTACGGCTACACTCGAGGACTTACAACCAAGTCTCGGCAAAAACACTTCGCAAGAATAAAAGTTTTTGACTCAAATTTTCAGATCTGAAACAAAATACAATAAACACTACCTCCGTGGCCCCGATGAGGGACCACTAGGATCGTAGGGAGGAAAATAAAAAAGAGAAAGAAGACATGATAGAAGAAATAAATGAATGTAAATGAAATGCGGAAAAATAACAAAGCAAAAAAGAAATAAATATATATAATATATTTATATATTTATATATATATATATATATTATAATAAAGCATAAATGAAATATATATATATATATATTATACTAATTATATATATATATATATATAACAAGAAAATGGTTTCTAAATATGTTTTCCGCCTAAAGAGACTTGCTAAAAATTTTGGTGATCTTTTTTTTTTTTTTTTGCTGATTTTTCATTAATATAAAAGATTGTTTTTCAAAATGGGAATGTTTGACCTCTTTGTTGCTGATTTTTGTTGTCATAATTGTTGATTATCGATATTCGTAGAATACTCCATAAACTTGTCATGTTTGACATTTTTTTGCCTTTTTTGTTGTTGAACTTTGGCTAAATGCACTTGCTAAAAATGTAAATCATTTTTTTGGTTAATTAAAAAAACAAAATTCAATTTTGTTTTATTAATAGAGACGATATATAATGTATATGGCAAATTTACATCATTGATTTTCCAATCATAATTATGGTATGATTATCACTTTCCTTAATTAAATTTAGATAATTGAAAATCATTGAGTTTTACCAAGCATAATTATAGTATGAATATTACACTAATTGTATTAATTAATTTTATATAATTATAATGTTTGATATGTTTGGTAAATTATATAAAGAATTCATTCAATATACTAAAATACAATTTCCGATGTAATTTGAGTCAAATATGAAAAATACAATTAAATTATTTATTTATGTAAACATTGACTGTAATTGCATTATTTAAGGAATTATTGACTAATTAATTTTGACATGTTATTAAAAAATATTTAATATGGTAATAATAACTATGGTTGTGGCGTGTGAGAATATACTTTATGGAAAGATTACATATAATAATTACATTGACAGTAAGAATACAATTTATGGAAAATTATAAATTAAATACAAATTCAGAAATTTGCGTGATTGAATGAAATCATTATTAAGACAACCAACAATTAAAAACAAAAATAATCGGCAGGCAAATTGAATAATACAAATTCGATATTTAGAAATGCAGAATTTTGAGATTACACAAGTTCGATATTTCAAAATGCAGAATTTCGAGATTACAATATTTTGGGCTAAATCATAGTGATATATTTTCTAATATATATTATATATTTTGTACAAGAATCATATACTAAATAATATCACAATATATGGGTTAAATCACAATATATATTTTCCTAAAATATTATTTACAAGACTACTATAAATATGAGATATCATTGAATTCATTACTCATTGCTTTCAAATCCAACGAACAAACATATTTTCGACCAAGTATTGCTTATCGGAATAGAAAGCGGTGCACCAACGCTTTCATTGATCATAGATATCTGAGTGAATCAAAATGGATAATGAAGCCGTTTTGTTTGGCTGTCACGATAACCACCATCAATGATAGAAATATAAATTTCATTGAACAAATATAAATGTCCTAGAGTGTGTCTTTACGACTCAAATGTATGGTTTTCATTTTGTTTTATATAACATCAAAACTAATTATTGCATTTAAACCGATTTAGTTATCAATTTTTATACGAGGAAGGCATGATACAAGTGAGCATAAAAAAAACTAAATATAGGGCAATACAAAAAAATTGGTGGTTTTGAGGGCAGAATATATGCCATTAACGATTTTCTTGTATTAATAAAAAATACCGTTCAATATATGATTAGAGTCGGAACTAATTTCTATATCTAGCTAAAAAAATGAATAAATCATCCCACAAAATTAGTCCGCTCACCTCTTTTATTATTGTGGACTTCCTTGATAGTATTTTATTGTCATCCACAATCAATCTGACTCTAAGATTATGACATCGAGAGTCATATTATTTTGTCAAAAGAATATAAATATCAATAAATATTTACATTTATTTATAAACATTGACAAAACTAAAAATGATACATGAATCATAAAAAGCATTGTTCTATTTGATAATAAATATACTCGCATCTTTAGTAACAAATTTGTGTTAATTGTTCATATTAGTCATTAACTTCATATTTCTGCAACTTTAAAATGATAAATAATCATACTAAAAATATTTTTTCCAAAAACTAAATAATTTATATATAGCTTGCAGATTATTATTATACTTTTATATAGTTTGTAGATTATTAATTAATTTCTAAGGTTATTTGATTCAATATTTTGGCCAAAGGAATAAGTCGATTCAATTTTCCCCCGAATACTCATTATTTTTACAACTTAAAATGTCCAATGAAATTGAATATTGATATGAAAAAGCAGGATCTTTCACACAAAATATCGAGATATGAAACAAATAATTTTAGATCTTAATTTATTTTCATATTTTGCGGATCCCGAAAAAAATATACCAATAAATATACAACATCAAGCTATGATCTATTTTTATCGATAAAATACGGATCTCTCAACAAAAAATGGTTATTTCCCCACGTATACAATGAACTCTAATATTAAAATAAAAATAGAAAACAAATAATATTAATATCTCGTGAAGAATTAAGATCTTGATGCGAAAAAGCCAATTTGTAACAAATATCATTTTTAGATCTCAACTTTTTTCTATGTTTTAACGAATCTGGAAATAAAACTAATATTGATAAATAATATATTTTTATTTGAAAGGTGTAATATTGTATTTAAAAAGATCCTATATCCCAACAGAACCAAACAAGAATAATTATTTCTTCTTCGCGTAATCAGATCTGAACTAGTAAAACATTCAATCAGCAAAAATTGTGATAGTTTCTAAAGTCGATCCAAGAATATAAATAAAAACTATACTAGTGACATGCAAGTATTGAAAAAAAAAAAAAGATACATACCACTGTTAAAAATGTAAGAAAAATAGGTCAACCAAGCCAGAAATTTCAATTCTTTTCATGTTTTGTTTCACTGAATTTTGTGTGTACGAGTGTGTGGACTTTTTTGTGTACATGTGAATTTGTGTGTGTGAATTTTTTCTATTTGTGTGTCGTGTAATTGATGTGTGTTTGTAAGTGTGTGTGAGGATTTTTTTTTTGTCTGTTTAACTGTATTGTGTGTGCGTTTTGTGGATGTGTTTGAGTTTGTCAGTGTGCGTGTTTAAATTGTATTAGTGTCATGTGTACGTGTGTTAATGTGTGTGTGTGGGTATGTGGGGATTTCTCTATGGGTGACGCGATTCACAACCCAAAAGTAGTGTCTGGCCTGCACAGCCTAAATATAATACTCTTTTAAATATAAAATAGTTACTAAATACACTCCTCTTAATTTTTCATTTTATCCTTGCACTATTTTCCCCAAATTTAGCAATACGTAAC